>BSBM01000203.1:2490000-2930000 GCA_027924585.1 Larix kaempferi | reverse complement strand
TTTTTTATTAAAACTATTATTTGTTCCTATTTTTTAGTTAATTTCAATTGCACTAACGTCAATCTTACACAAAGAGTAGGTTATTTCTTCCGTCTATAACTTTTTATTGGCTCACCTATTTTGAAAACGGAAAAGAACCCACTCAAGTACACACAAAAACATACATCCTAAAAAAAAAATTGTTGATTGATTAGGTTAAGACCATGATATCGAGGGCTAACGCTCGACCTAATCATTTTAGGGATGGGCTGACTTCCTTAATTAAAAAAATAAAATAAAATTAACATAAATAAATATGGAAAAATAACGCCGCACTAGAATGACCTGTTATCTATGACTGTATATAATTTTTTTAAAAAAACTCCACCATTTGAATACTGAACGAGGGATAACGCAAACATATTCATTATATTTTCTTAAGAAAATAACATACCAACCTTAGTAGAACCCCATTTTTTGGGAGTTATACTTAATTTCCATAAATAATATTTATATATTCCGGAAGGTAATCTGATTTTCTACGTTTAATCTTGTTGCACCATATTCCAAAAAGTTGTGTAGGTAGCTCTAATATTGTTTTTTGACGTTCAGATTTCTGTTTTTCCAGAAGTCCATTGTGACTAACGCATCATGAGTGCCGAGCATTAGCTTGCACCAGCCCAATTACACAATAACATAACATAACATAACATAAAAAAATCATATAAATTTAATGTTAATGTTGACATTATTTATTATCAACATTAACATTTAGTAAATATCAATGTGAAGGGCGAGACCAATCTCTTCTTTCTCAGGGTAGATAACAAATAAAGAAGCTCTTTATATATATATATATAACTTAAATTTACACATCACTGAAATACCAATCACAAACACAATATGACAAAGTTATTGAAAGGAACTTCAGAGAGAATTTGAGAGAATTTGAAAATACAAATGAGAGAATTTGAAAATTGTGGATCACTGTTTTTTCCTTAGGGTAGTTAATGCATGGATAACTGTAACTCATGCATGCATTGATAACATGTATTGACACATAGAGAACAGATAATATATAACTTCTTGTTCATAACACTTAACTTGTAACATATCACCAAACAAAATTAAGTGATTGTGCTAATATTCATTTACCAACCAAAAACTATTGATATTTTTAAGCCAAATACAACAAACCAAAAATTAAATAACTATTGATATTTTTAAGCCAAATACAACAAACCAAAAATTAAATTACTGTAATAATATATTAATGTTCTTAAGCCAAATACAACAAACACACTGCATCTGCAGATACTTTCATACTTTCAGCCATTCGGTAATGCTTGTTACGCTCAGCCAATCTGCAGTGTCTCTATTCTGTAAAAATGCATTGAACTGAATGAGAAATCCAGTTGTATAAAACGTCTTTCACAGACTATGTATCATGTATCCGATCTCAAACTTTTAATAATAAAAAGAAAGATAATCACAAGAATCTTATCTGAAACCTGAAACTTACAATTCCATATCCAGTTATAAGAATTACCCTGAATAGATATCAGTAAAGATGTGATCATACCTTGAATTTGTAATCCAAGTGACAAAATATGAAAACGAATTTATCAATCAAGGCTCTGTAAATCCCCTCTGATTTGCGCAAGAAACTTCTCCATGTTATTGTAAGAAGATCCTCCTTTTCCCACTGCTATTATCGATGCATCTCTCAACTCCTCAGCCCTCTTCCTTATTTCGCGTCCTTCCTCCCCTCTCATCAATCGACATATGATGTCTTCAACGTGTTCTCTCTTCACAACTTCATCCAATACCAGCCCAATCTTCCAAACTTCGCTAACGAATCTCCTGTTAGTCGTTTGCTCTGAAAAGAAAGGCCGCGATATCATGGGCACACCAGCGCAGATGCTCTCCAAGGTAGAGTTCCATCCGCAGTGAGTCAGAAATGCTCCCACTGAAGGATGTGAAAGCACTTTCATCTGAGGCGCCCACCGCACGAAGAAACTTCTGTTTTTTACCTTTTCCAAAAACTCAGCAGGCAACACAGCAGAGTGGCCATCGATCACATCGGGACGAATAACCCACAGGAAGGGCTGCTTGCTCGCCTCTAAACCCCATGCGATCTCCAAGATTTCCTCGCCAGACATAACAGATATGCTTCCAAAGCAAACATAAATAACTGAAGAGGGTTCCTGACAGTCCAACCATTTCACACAACCTGTTTCTTCAGTCCACATGCTTAATGCAGAGATATCAGATTTTCTATGATTTCTAGACTCTGCGAGTAAACCCAGAGGGCCTATGGTATATAAGGGGGGGAATCTGTTTCTAAGTGCGTCGAGTACAGGACGGTCGAGCTCCTCAAAGGTATTAAATATTACCAAATCGGCTTCCAGAGTGGCCTCAGCTTCACTTGTCGCAATCTCCGACATATTGCCTGTTCCGAGCAAGTGGGTGGGCAGATCTTTGACGCGCAAGGGAGGCATTCCAGGAATGCAGGTGATCATTTGTTCCATGTATCCATTTGTTAAGCAAATCTCATCTGCATCAGACCATGCCATAAATAGTAGAGTAGGTAATTAGGTTTCTAATTTGACTGGAATTTACAGCGAGTTCGTACTGGAATACAGAGCAGCGCAATGCATTGCAGTACGAAGACTTTTAGAAGTAGTGATTAAAATTTATGCATACCTTTGAGAGGAAGGTAACCTTTTTGAACCAGAAGAGGAGCAAAGAAGGCAGCTGAGACACCGCAAGCGCTGTGCGTCCAGAAGGCTCCTCTGGGAACTCCCAGCTTTCTCGCTGTTTTCTGCGAAAAAGAAGCAGCTCCGTCCGAGATAATACATGTGACTGGAGGAACAACTTCTGATTCTGATTGCTTGAAGTTGTCCATCAGCTTCTCGAAATGCAAAGGTCCGTTATAAGTGAAGGACCGATATAGCTCGGGTAGATTGGAGGTCCGGCCGTGCTCAGGAGGGAGGCCGTCTGGAAAAGTTTCAAATCGAAAGTCCGGCAGGGATTTAACGCAGTCCACCGATCCGGATCTGAGGAGGAGCTCCTGTACGTATTCTGTATTAACGAAGGTAATATAGAAGCCTCGAGAGTACAAGACTTGGGCAAGCTGCATCATGGCGTTAATGTGACCCTGAGCAGGATAAGGGAGCATAACAGCATGGGGTTTAGTCACTAGCGCCATTCTTCTGACCACACCACAGAGAAGATCACAGAAATACTCAGAACAGCAATGTCTTACAGCGGAAAAACTAACAGGGCGCAACTACGCGATTTTGTATTCAATGTTGGTACGTATGTATTCGCAATTCTGTTTGTCAAGGCAGTCCTTAGGTTTTAAGGAGATATTCTTAGGGTTTGAAAGAAAAAAAAATTCATTTTTGTTTTTCCGTCTATCCTTTGGTTATGTATGATTTACGTTTCTCGAACGACTTTGTTGCGTCGATCCTTTGGTTATGTATGATTTACGTTTCTCGAACGACTTTGTTGCTTCAAATAACGAGAGGTCCTCTGCCACCAGCATCAGAGCAGGGAATGGGCTTCAAGCGACGCTTACATTTTCTAAGAAAAAGTTTGAATTTTCTATTCACTTTTGCGCAGTCGACTCCACGGTTGTTCACATGATTGCGGGAACATTTTGGCGGTCAATGAACGCTGGTGAGAGTTGGAATTGCTCCCTGTCGTACTGCCAATGTCTTTGTAGGCCACACGGCTGTTGAGCTTCCAAAATTTCCATGTTGCTGTGACTGCTTCATAATATTAACCATTACCTGGTAGAAACTGTGTTTAGCTGCCAAATGTTCTCCATTGTCATAAATGTATGTCCCTCGAATGTTTTTTCTCTTTAGAGAGACGTTGCGGTAAATCTTTTACCGGTTATTTTGCTTTTAAGCAACTTTGCTGTAATGATTCTCCTTACCAGTTGTTTTCTTGCTCTTCGGCACTAATTGAGGGGTTTTATTTAGGCCAGCTTGCGAAGGAGAAAAGTTTTTTGATGATTTTTTTATGTGTTACATTAGAAAAGTCTTTTCATGATTTTTTTTAATTATATCGAGAGAAGCGAGGTGCTCTAAGTATGAGGGAGGTAGTTGAGTGTGAGGGAGATGTTGTAAAGTTTGTTCCAAACAAAATAATTAAAAAAAATTCTCCTAAGTGTAAGGGAGATGGTTGAGTGTGAGAGAGATGTTGTAAAGTTTGTTCCAAACAAAATAATTAAAAAAACTTCATGTCAGCTCATCAAATAAAAAATTATGAAAAGTATTAAAAAAAATCCATGTTACCTCATAAAATAAAATATTATGAAAATATTTTAATGTTAACATGTCCATAGGTACTCTTTAATAAAAAAAATAAAATTGGAATTTTATTTGGATTTAAGTTTTATTATATAATGTTTTTTGTTTTTATTATCGGATGAAGATATTTTAATGTTAACTTGTTAAGTGGTATTTGGGTCACATGAAGGAAGTTTATGTAATATTTTTAATGTTTTTTCTAAATAAATTTTAGATTTGTGGTTTTTGGTTTGTTTTTAAAGTTTAACTAAAAGTGTCATAATGGATGGAACTTGTTTCATAAATATTTTTTTTTGAAACGTGCCATTTTAGCTTTGCATGAGGTTTTATGGGACAAATATGAGGATACAATCTTGTGCTATTTATGCTGAAAGAACTTGAGTTCTTGTAAACATAAGGTCATTAACGATCGACTTCCTTCTTTTAAATCCTCAATCTATTTGAGCTACTACAATGAGATATCTCACATTTTGTTTCTATTTTTGTTTAAAATTTATATAAGATTTATTTCATAATTCTTAGGATTGGTATCATGATATATTATCTTAATTATTTGAGGTAAAATTATCTTATAAATTATGTTAAGATTCAATTTATGATAATTGTTTGAAGATGGGGTCTTGATGTTCATGGCATTGTATATTCATTTATGCTATTATCTCTTGAGATGTTAGTGATTGCTTTTAAATGTGGTCTCAACATTGTATTGGAAATTCATTTTAGATATTATTTTAAAAATCATTTCAACAAATATTGAAGATTCTAAGAATTAGTGTCAATATTGTCATAGCATTGCATATGTATTTTAGAAATTGTGAATTATCTTACAATTCATTTGAAATTGTAAATGCAAACCTAGTTTCACAATTAGGATTCATCATCCTAAGGATCATTTCCATCTTATAATTCATTTGAAATTGTAAATGCAAACCTAGTTTCACAATTATTTATGAACTAGGTTTGATTATAGCTAGATATAAATGTAAGTTCTAATGGTTTTGAGAGTGAACGTTCTAGACCCATATCCTCCGGATGCTTTACAAATGGCTTGCAAATCTTGAGAAGAAAAAATTAATATTTATTAAATGAATGGCCTAATGTATAAGAATTGTCAATATCATTAATATTTTTAGAAAAACCCTCCCTCACTGGTTATATTGTTTGCCACTTTCCTTTTTCTTCCCTCATATTTTTAGAAAAACCCTCCCTCACTGGTTATATTGTTTGCCACTTTCCTTTTTCTTCCCTCTTGCGGACGTTTAGTGGAAAATTGCTAGTTACAATAATTTGTGGATAATGAAAACCATGTCATGGCATACGTCGTGAGGTCGTTATTGAAATGTGACATTGTATATTAGTAGCACAACCATATTAGTTAATAATTCAGTCAATATACATTGATCGATAACATTATTAAAGGTGGTAAGAAAGTGCTATCGATCAATGTATATCAACCAAATTTTTAATTAATATGGTTGTGCTAGTTGATTCTTTTGGTATTTTGATATATATATATATATATATATATATATATATGGTAGTTAACATCCTGTGAGACCAACTTTGGTTTATCGAACCTTAAGTGAAAAGAAGACTTATTTGGAAAGTGCTGTCGATCAATGTATATCAACCAAATTATTAATTAATATGGTTGTGCTAGTTGATTCTTTTGGTATTTGGATATATATATATATATATATATATATATATATATATATATGGTGGTTAACATCCTGTGAGACCAACTTTGGTTTATCGAACCTTAAGTGAAAAGAAGACTTATTTGGATCATTGTAAACTTTTATTTTTATGCTATAAAAGCTTGTAAAGAAGCATTCCTAAGTACCATACTATTTTCACATGTTAGAAGGTTAGGGAGGTTTGTATTGTAACAAAGATTATGAAACTGTGATCTAAAGTGGGTGTAAGTAGGACACTTTAAGAGAAAGTGACTTTCATCTCAACAATGATAGTCTCATGGAGATGACAAATCCTTTAAACCCATGGTGTTTCAAGAATTGCTTAGCATCCTATTTCACTATGGAGCTCATCAAAGTTTGGTCTTATCTTGGCTATATTAATTTTCATTTTTGAACTAGTTTAAAAAGAGAGATACTTTTGATCTTACATATTAGGGTTAATGGCCTCTTTATAGTATCTTAATTTTCTTTTAGCCTCTAATTCTATATATCCCTACATTTTCTCTTTAAACTTAGCTGTGATAATATTTTTAATGTTATCGATATTTTTCAAAGTGGCATTTTCGGCAATTCCCCAATGGTTTAACCAAGCTATGACGTCTTTGTACCATGCTCTCTTGAGTCATAGTTGGTCTTGACTAGATTTTAAAGAAATTTTAAGAAGTTTATGGTATCCCATGCTATTTATTTTGTACTTATATATCAGATACCTAGTCATAACAATGCTCTTGACGAGGGGAATACCCACTTCTATATTTAGGAGAATATGATAGAGTGTATTGATTTTAATTTTTAGGTTATACAGTATAAAAAGCTTATGGATTTGTACAATTTTTATCCAGGATTCTCTAGAACTATTGCAACCCCAAAAATCACAAATGTTGAAGATAATGAGCGTGATGAGAGTTTCAAAAAGGAACTTCTTTGTATCCCACATCACATGGTTTGTTGATTTACAATTTTTTTCAAGACACAAATAAGCTTTCCACCATAAATTAATCATTTTCTCAATGCTATAGTTCCAATTGAGCTTTTGATGAATATCAATTCCGAGATATTTGTAAGAAGATATCCCCTCCAAGTTTCTATTGTCATATACGAAATTATTGTCAGTGACCTTCCTTCCTGGACTTCATAATCATAACTTTTGTTTTGTTGATGTTAAAGTCATGCCCATATTAGACCATAAATCCTTGAAAATTCTTAGTTGCTTATCAAGTTTAAAATGACATAATGTCATTATAACAATATCATTTGCACATGGAAGGAGGATAATGACTATTTTAGTTAAGGTCATGCAAGTGCAACTTTCTTCTACTAAACAACCTTCTAGATTATTGATGTATATACCGAAAATTGGTAGGTGAGACAGGGAAACCTTGCTTAACTTCGATATTACAATTAATATATTTTAAACACCACTCAGTGCTCTTAAATTGCTCTTAAATTTGGAATTGATAGTGTCATACAATCTTATTGTGGAAGCTCTCAACTCGAATGGAAAAAGTTTAAATTTTCTATTCACTTTTGCGCAGTCGACTCCATGGTTGTTCACATGATTGCAGGAACATTTTGACGATCAATGAATGCTGGTGAGAGTTGGAATTGCTCCATGTCGTACTGTCAATGTATTTGTAGGCCACACGGCTGTTGAGCTTCCAAAATCTCCATGTTGTTGTGACTGCTTTATAATATTAACCATTACCTGGTAGAAACCGTGTTTAGCTGCCAAATGTTCTCCATTGTCATAAATGTATGTCCCTCGGATTTTTTTTCTCTTTAGAGAGACGTTGCAGTAAATATTTTACCGATTATTTTTCTCTTAAGCAACTTTGCTGTAATGATTCTCCTTACCAGTTTTTTTCTTGCTCTTCGGCACTAATTGAGGGGTTTTATTTAGGCCGGTTTGTGTCGGAGAAAAGTTTTTAGATGATTTTTTATGGGTTATATGAGAAAAGTCTTTTGATGATTTGTTTTAATTGCATCAAGAGAAGCTAGGTGCTCTAAGTCTGAGGGGGATAGTTGAGTGTGAGGGAGATGTTGTAAAGTTTGTTCCAAACAAAATAATTAAAAAAAATTCATGTTGGCTCGTAAAATAAAAAATGATGCAAAGTATTAAAAAAATCCATGTTACCTCATAAAATAAAATATTTTAAGTGTGAGGGACATAGTTGAGTGTGAGGGAGATGTTGTAAAGTTCGTTCCAAACAAAATAATTAAAAAAATTCATGCCTGCTCATAAAGTAAAAAATTATGGAAAGTATTAAAAAAAATCCATGTTACCTCATAAAATAAAATATTATGAAAATATTTTAATGTTAACATGTTCATGGGTATTTTTTAATAAAAATTATTTTTTGGGAATTTTGTTTGGATTTAAGTTTTATTTTGTAATGTTTTTTGTTTTTATTATGCGATGAAGATATTTTAATGATAACTTGTTTAGTGGTATTTGGGTCACATGAAGGAAGTCTATGTAATGTTTTTTCTAAATAAATTTTAGATTTGTCGTTTTTGGTTTGTTTTTAAAGTTTAACTAAAGGTGTCATAATTGATGGAACTTGTTTCATAGATATTTGTTTTTTGAGACATGCCATTTTAGCTTTGCATGAGGTTTTATGGGGCAAATATGAGGATACAATCTTGTGCTATTTATGCTGAAAGAGCTTGAGTTCTTATAAAAATAAGGTCATTAAAGATGGACTTCCTTTTTTAAATACTCAATCTATTTTAGCTACTACAATGGATATCTCACATTTTGTTTCTATTTTTTTTAAATTTATATAAGATTTATTTCATGATTTTTAGGATTGGTATGATGATTTATTATCTTACTTATTTGATGTGAAATTATTTTATAAATTATATTAAGATTCAATTTATGATAATTGTTTGAAGATGAGGTTTTGATGTTCATGACATTGCATATTCATTTATGCTATTGTCTCTTGAGACGCTAGTGATTTCTTTCAAATGTGGTTTCAACATTGTATTGGAAATTCATTTTAGATATTATTTTAAAAATCATTTCAACAAATATTGAAGATTCTAAGAACTAGTGTCCATATTGTCATAGCATTGCATATGTATCTTAGAAATTGTGAATTATCTTACAATTAAATTGAACATGTTCAAAATTGGTCTTAGGATTCATTATCCTAAAGATCATTTCCATCTTATAATTCATTTGAAATTGTAAATGCAAACCTATTTCTAATGGTTTTGAGAGTGAAATTTCTAAACCTGTCAATATTGTCATATCATTGCATATTTATTTTAGAAATTGTGAATTATTTTAGAATTAAAAGAAAATATTCAAAATTGGTCTTAGGATTCATTGTCCTAAGAATCATTTACATCTTATAATTCATTTGAAATTGTAAATGCAAACCTAGTTGCACAATGACTTATGAACTAGGTTTGATTATAGCTAGATATAAATACAAGTTCTAATGGTTTTGAGAGTGAAAGTTCTAGACCCATATCCTCCAAATGCTTTACAAATGACTTGCAAATATTGAGAAGAAAAAAATAATATTTATTAAATGAATGGCCTAATGTATAAGAATTGTCAATATCATTAATATTTGTAGAAAAACCCTCTCTCAATGATTATATTGTTTGCCACTTTCCTTTTTCTTTCCTTTTGTCGACGTTTAGTGGAAAATTGCTAGTTACAATAATATGTGGATAATGCAAACCACGTCATGGAATACGTCGTGAGGTCGTTATTGAAATGTGATATTGTATATTACTAGCACAACCATATTAATTAATAATTCGTTCGATATACATTGATCGATGACATTATTAAAGGTGGTAAGAAAGTGTTGTCGATCAATGTATCTCAACCAAATTATTAATTAATATGGTTATGCTAGTTGATTCTTTTGGTATTTGGATATATATATATATATATATATATATATATATATATATATATATATATATATATATATGGTGGTTAACATCCACTAATACCAACTTTGGTTTATCGAACCTTAAGTGAAAAGAATACTTATTTTGATTGTTATAAACTTTTATTTTTATGATAGAAAAGATTTTAAAGAAGCATTCCTTAGTCACCATAGTTTTCACATGTTAGAAGGTTAGGGAGGTTTGTATTGTAACAAAGATTATGAAACTGTGATCTGATGTGGGTGTAAGTAGGACACTTTAAGAGAAAGCGACTTTCATCCTCAACAATGATAGTCTCATGGAGATGACAAATCCTTTAAACCCATGGTGTTTTAAGAATTGCTTAGCATCCTATTTCACTATGGAGCTCATGCGAGTTTGTTCTTATCTTGGCTATATTAATTTTCATTTTTGAACTAGTTTAAAAAGAGAGATACTTTTGATATTCCATATTAGGGTTAATGGCCTCTTTATAGTATCTTAATTCTCTTTTAGACTCTAATTCTATATCGCCCTACATTTTCTCTTAAACTTAGATGTGATAATATTGTTAATGTTATCGATATTTTACAAAGTGGCATTTTCGTCGATCCCCCAATGGTTTAACCAAGCTATGACGTCTTTGTACCATGCTCTCTTGAGTCATAGTTGGTCTTGACTAGATTTTAAAGAAATTTTTAAGAAGTCTATGGTATCCCATTCTATTTATTTTGTACTTATACATCAGATACCTAGTCATAAAAATGATATTGATGAGGGGAATAACCACTTCTATTAGGAGAATATGATAGAGTGTATTGCTTTTAATTTTAAGGCTATACATTATAAAAAGCTTTTGGATTTGTACAATATTTATCAAGGATTCTCTGGAGCTGTTGCAACCCCTAACATCAAAAATGTGCAAGATAATGAGCGTGACGAGAGTTTCAAAACGGAACTTCTTTGTATCCCACATCACAAGATTTGTTGATTTACAATTGTTTTCAAGACAAAAATAAGCTTTCCACCCTCAATTAATCATTTTCCTAATGCCATAGTTCCAATTGAGCTTTTGATGAATATCAATTCCGAGTTATTTGTAAGAAGACATTCCCTCCATTTTTCTATTGTCATATACAAAATTATCGTGAGTGACCTTCCTGGACTTCATAATTATAACTTTTGTTTTGTTCATGTTAAAGCCATACCCATATTAGATACTTGAGAATTCTTAGTTGCTTATGAAGATTAAAATGACATAATGCCATAATAACAATATTATTTGCACATGGAAGGAGGATAATGACTATTTTAGTTAAGCTCATGCAAGTGCAACTTTCTTCTTCTATACAACCTTATGGATTATCGATGTATATACCAAAAATTGGTAGGTGAGACAGGGAAACCTTGCTTAACTCCGATATTACAATTAACATATTTTAAACACCACTCAATGCTCTTAAATTTTGCATTGACAGTGTCATACAATCTTATTGTGGAAGCTCTCAACTCGAACGGAACCTTTAGCTCTTCTAATCTACTCCACAATTTTTTTATAGGCATGATATTGAAACACTGAACATAAAGTCCACAAAGTGGGAAATTAAGAGCTTGGATTTACTATTACAAAATTCTTGTGCAATGATCCTAGGCGTTTGTGCAAGCTATTGTTGGTCTCTCATGACATGGTAGTTGTTGCAATGCATACTTGGAAAAATAACAATATGTTAACTTGGAGGGATGTTTCGAGATGCTTCCACAATGGATTTAAATATGTTGTAAACAGATGAAATGTAGGAAAATGAATTAGATTCCAAATATATAACTAGGTGAAATTTGGGAAAAATTGGTGTTTTCCGAACATTGGTATGTTAAGTTTCATGTAAAATATAGTGTATATGTGTTTGTTAGTGCAACCTTGTAGTACATAAATGCTAGAATTTCACTACAAAAATTTGTAAAGATATAGAGAACACATTGATCCAGTGCACGACTATTTTCTCAAAATTTGTATTCTTAACATTATTATTATTTTTAATTGCGAAAGTCATTATATCGTTGAAATGACAAGGCCTTTTGATAGTACATCCTAAATGGGTCTGAACATTATCAAACAATTTTTATTTATTTTTAGATTGTAGGTCTCAGTGTGTTCTAGTGCACTGTATGATTTTGGTAAAAAATCCTTAAGGCAAAAAAACGTTATAACATAAACAAAGGAGGTATGTTCTTTTAGATTCTAGTATATGTCAAGAAGAATGTATATTAATAACATTAAACAATATTTTTTTAAAATTATATATTTGTAATCTACACAATAGACTCTATATGTGTCTGTAGTTTCATGGAAAACATATGTGTCTATACTATATACAAATAATGTCAAAAACATTGATATAAATAGATATTCTTAAAATTAAATTTGCATTATGAAGCACTAGGTTTTTCATCCTGAACCTAAATCCAAACCATCCTAGTCAGAAAACAAGTAAATTTCCCACCTATGAAATTCAAAATTAAAAAGTCATGCATGCACTAAAAGCGTGCATGTGCAATAGAAGTGTGTGCAGGTTCCTAAAGAATGTGCATGCTATAGGAACGCACACACATTCCCAATGTGTGCATGTTCTCTTGGATATATGTTTAGAGGGCAGAGGGATATAGGGAGGGACTTGTAGATGGAGAAAGAGAATGAGATCAAGGGATGGGGAAGTGTGATAGGTTAAGGTGGAGGGAGAGAGTGAGTGAGTAAGAAGCGAAGAGGGAGGGACTTATAAGTGGAGAGAGAGAGAGAGAGAGAGAGAGAGAGAGAGAGAGGTGGAGAGGGATAAAGAGAGAGAGAGAGAGAGAGGGTGTGTGTGTGTTTGTGTGTGTGACTAAGAGAGAGAGAGAGAGAGATGTAAAGAGGGTTAGAGAGAGAGGGGGAAGAGAGTGAGAGGTTGAGAGAGTGAGGGAAAAAGAGAGATAGATAGATATATAGAGAGAGGTGGATATTGATAGTTAGAGAGAATGACAGGGGAGAGAGATGGGGGGGAGAGAGAGGGAGCGAAATAGAGTAGAGGGGATGGCATTGAGGGAAAGAGGAAGAACGAGTGAGACGTAGAGGTAGTTAATGAAAGAGGTGGATAAAGGGGGAAAGGAGACAGGGAATATGGAATGGGACAGAGGGAGTGGGAGAGAGAGAGGGGTGGAGGCATGGAGGATAAAGCAGAAAAGAGAGGTGGAGAGTAAGATGTAGACAGATTATGAGAGAGTGATGGTGGTAAAGAGTTAGACATGGAGACACAATTCTTGGAGATACAGGTAGAGAGAAAGAATAGGAGAGGTGGGGAGAGAGAGTGGGAGAGAGAAGGAATGATAGAGGTAAAGAGTGGGGAATATAGTAGGAGAGAGAAGGTATAGAAGGAGAAGTGGAGAGTGAGGTAGAGAAAAAAATGGGTGAGAGTGATAGAGGAAGAGAAGAAGGGATAGAGAGATAAAGAGTGATGGAGGATGGGTGGCATGGAGGGAGAGAGGTAGTGAGGGAAAGGAAGGTTTAGAGTGAAGGTGATACTTTGGATACAAGAATTTTGGGGGTCACTTATGGTGCATGAATTTAGCATGGACATCTTCCATTAAGTGCTTTTTTGGTGTCACGCCTTTTAATCGTCTATTGGTATTTGCAGTAGACTGATCTGTGTAGTTTGTCATCTTTATTTACACTTTTTTGTAATTTGTGGAAAACTTAATTTTTGAACTGAAAATGGTCAGTCAGGCCTCAGGACTGGGATCTCTAAAAAAATATGAAATATTTGACCTGTAGGTTCGTAATTTTATGTTTCTTGAGAAATCTCTTCTCTATGTCACTTAGACTTATGTAATATCGTCATGAATTTTCTCATTAATAAAAGTATCTTTTTTGGTCTTGAAAAAAAAACTACATGTCCATCTCACAGGCTATTCGTTCAACAGAAGGTAGGTAAGTGGCATTAGTTAGACGTTAGAGATTTAACTAGCAAGCCATATTAATATTAATAATATGGTTTATATACGCCGATCGACATATATCAAACACATTTAAATGTGTGGCCTATATATGTCGATCGGCGTATATAAGCCATATTATTAATATTAATATGGCTTGCTTGTTGACAGTCGACCCGCGGGGAATATTTAGTGAGTTTTAATATTAATATTATGGTTGTGAAAATATTAATAATAATAAATATTACTATTTTGAAATTATAATTTTTTTCTTTCTAAAAATACTTATTTTATAATTGTAATGAATAAATTACAAATAATATATAGTACTAATTAAATATTGAATAACATATAATATTTTAAATATTTTGTGAAGATAATTAGTTAATAATTATATTTAATAAATTATAAAAAATTAGAGTAATAATTAAATATTTTGTAATAATAATAACATCTTTTATTATTATTATTATTATAATTATTATTATAAAATAACAAATATTGAAATATCTTATAATAATAATAATAATAATTAAAAAAATAATATTATTGTGTACATATATATTCTGATTGTAAATAATACATCCCAATGTGGCATATGTTTTTATAATGATAATAATAATAATAATATATATTATTATTATTATTATTAAAGGTGTTAATTCTCATCATAAATTATTTTCATTTATTATTGTTATAATTATATTTTCCTATTTTTAATAAAAAAAATTTTTTTTTACAAAAATGGATGAAATATATATATATTAAAAGGAAGAAAGCTTACAAAATGCTGGGAGACTGTACCCATCAGAGTGAGGGAGAATTCACCTCTGTCCCATTCTGTGTAATTCGACTCATCAGAGTTTTTGACAAAAGAGGGAAATAGGAACCTCTGAATTCTTCCAAACTACATACCGACCGCTATATACTAGCTTCTAGACCTAGCAGAGATTTGGCATATGAGGGAAAAAGGAACCTCATTAAAATTCTCTACTTCAGACGGACAGATTACATAAAGACCTAACAAAAAATAGAACAACATCATAGACGACTGGACCATGAGGAGAGTCGAAATTCCCAAAGCCTCCAGCACTCCCATTCGCATTTCAGACTCCTGTGTCCCCGAAATTTTCGTTGACCAAGTGTAGAGCCAAGTTATTCTGATGACTGAGACCTTCTTCCAGGACTTTCCAATTATTATCATTCTCCTGGTCGTAGCTAATGTAGCCTGTGTTGAGTCGCAGTCTATGCCTTTGAGATGTTTCCATCTGCGATTTTCCACCTCCAATTTCACTGTTTGGGTGATGAATACGCTTGGACGGAATGCCAACTGCCCCTTGAATGTATTTCTCCCCATTTCCTTGAACCATATAAAGAGTTAATGGGAAACACTGCATCCCAATTCCTCCTGCAGAGACCTACAGATTTGCCAGAAAAGTCTTACATTGGAGAGCCGGGAGGCATAGCCCTACAGCGCTACCAACATTCCTTCTGTCCATCCTAAGATGAAGAAGTGCAGAACTACCAAAACACAATGACAGTGATTAGCAGAAGAATAACACGCTCTAGAGCGCCAACGTTCCCTTGTAAATATGCCACCTTGCCTTCTTGTCAATAAATCTTCTTGCATGCGGAACAGATGTGGCCTGACAAGCTAGGACGCCTCTTTTTGCTTGGGGATACTCAACCGAATCCAAAGTGGATTTGGAATTAAATAGGCTCTGTCCACATTTTGACAAGTCACTCATGGCACTAAGGCACCCACTAGTGCCATAAAGGCCACTAAGGCACCCGTTCCAATTTTTCGTGTGCTCCATTTCTTGTTATCACGCCACAATTCTTTCTGGCCCCAAGGTTGGCCATGATATCGGTCGCACGATTATTCTTTCTTAAGACATGAAAGAAGGAAATTGATTCATAGTTGTAAGAATTAATAGAGCTAGCGAGGAGATTCTGATATTCTGATAGTGGGATTTGTTGTTTTCTGATAATAGCCCTAGCGGTTTTAATGACGATGAGAGAATCTCCAATCACTACAAGCTTACGGATATTCGTTTCTTGCGCAATATCGATACCTTTGATCATCGCTAGCCACTCTTCCTGATTGTTGGTTTGTCTTCCTATCCCCTAGGCGCAATCTTCCACTTTTCTTCCATCGGAGTCCAACAGAACTCCCCCCGCACCTGCCAACCCAAGATTGCCTTCTGAGGCGCCGTCAAAGAATAGAAATTAACTGTTACAAGTTCTCATCCATTCCTTAAACTCACTTGTCTCAAGATGCAGCTGCCAGCCAGTTGAGTTTTTTCTTACCATTCGAGGAGTCATGAGGGGTGAGTTGGGGACCAGAAGATCCGCTATCCAAATCTTTTCTTCGACGCTAAGGGGTTCTTTGCTGAGATTGTGCATACCTCTTGAGGCGAGCATCTCGATCCATAGGGCAGTTGCATTTGATACCACCTTGCCTGGAGTAGACCGAACTTCTTCGAAAATTTCCTTATTTCTAGCATTCCAAATCTTCCAGCATATAAATTTGGGATAAGATATCCAGGCTCTTTTGAAGTCTGGTTTCTTAGCAAAGGTATTATCATAGTAAAAATGCCAATTAGAAAAAAGATCTCTCCAGGCCGTGGGGAGAATGAGCCGTGGTTGAATGACTTGAAATGCCCTGCTCCATACTTCTTTGGCGAAGCTGCATTCAAGGAAAAGATGCTCAACCATTTCTTCTGCAACTTTAGAGAGAACACATCTTGGTGGTCCCTGAATATTTCTTTTTTGGAGATTGTCTACTGTTAGGATCCTTTTTTGAGCAAGTAGCCAATTGAAAACATTTACTTTTGGAATCCCATCCTTGTTGCAAATTCGATCCCACTTCCTGTCTTTATTGCAAGGGTATCTCATGGCCTCAAGTTATTTATACCCCTCCTTGACCGAATAAGAGCCAGTAGTTCCCCATCCTCGCTTCTCTTTCTCCAAGAGGTGGATAGGGGTTGCCCCATGGAAAAGTGAGAGTATGAAACAGTAATCAGAAGTAAGGTGACTTGGAAGATCAAGAGTTCTCCAAGCTTCCCACTTCCCATGATTTGTTTAGGTGGAAAGATCGAAGAGGGTGTTTATATTGGTTTGGTCCATCCAAAGTTTCAAATTATTGAGCTCATGGAGATAGTTTGCAGGTGGAGTTGTGCAAAAGTTATCTTGCCATATCTTGATTTGTTTCCCATTGCTAGGAATCCAAGTAAGGTTGTCTTGAATTATATTGGCTGCTTTTTTGCAAAGATTCCAGATATTAATTCCCTTTCTGTCCAATTGGATTCTTTCCACACATCTTTTCCTGGTCCCCAGCATGTACTTTTTATAAAGGATTTCCTTCCACCAGGTTCTTTTTCCTATAATGGTTCTCCATAAGATTTTCGCACCAAGGGCTAAATTCATCATGGAAGGATCTTTGATCCCTATTCCTCCAAACATTTTTGGTCTGCAAACTGAGTCCCAATTTACTAAATGGAATTTTTTGGTGCTGGTGTTTTCCCCCCTGCCAAAGGAAGCTGCGAAGATGTTTTGTGATTTTCTTCATGATAGTGCTGGGCACAATTGAGATGGAGCAAGCATACAGGGGGTAGGCAGCTAAAATGGAGTTTATGAGAACCAATTTGCCGACAGGGTTTAACCATCTGGACCCACAAGATGATATCTTGTTTATGATTTTGGATATAAGCCCATTCCAATCTGCAACTTTTTGTTTCCCTTTGGAAATGGGAATTCCAAGATATGGAAAGGGGTTCCATTCCCCAATGCCTTCGAATCCTAGGATCCTAGAAATTCTAGCCAGAGTTCCCACAGAGCAGTTCCATCCAAAAATTTTGGACTTGGCCGAGTTGAGTTTTCCATCCAAGGCATGCAAGAAGGAAGAAAGGATGCTGCCAAGTCTTTCAGCAATGATCATTGAGCCACCTCCTAACAGGATAGTATCATCAGCAAATTGCGAATGATTGACCGGCTTAACACCTCAGACGATTTTTATACCTTTGAGATTCCCTATAGACTGAAGGTAGTGCAATTTTCTACTCATAGATTCAACAACTAGGAGATACAAAAAAGGGGAAAGGGGCAACCCTTGGCGTAAGCCTATGGAGACAGGGAAAAAGTTGGAGGGCCGACCATTAACAAGAGAAGCTATCCAAGGACTTGGATACAAGCTTTTATCCATCTCACAAAATCATTAGAAAAACCGAATTTCAACATAATGTCAAAAAGGAATTTATGGTTCACTCTATCAAAGGCATTTTCCATATCAAGCTTGATGGCCATGCCCTGGTGTTTTTTCTCAATGCTTGTGTGAATAGCTTTCTGCACCACTATAATATTGTCTAAAATTTGTTGACCAGCAAGGAAACCTCCCTGAGTTTCTAAGATGAGCTTACTCATGACCTTTTTCATCCTGGAGCTAATAATTTTAGTGAGGATTTTGTAAGATGTGTTACAGAGAGAGATTGGCCTGAATCTTCCCATAGAACCTGGATTTTTTTCTTTAGGGATGAGAGCAAGAAAGGAGGAGTTTGTCACTCCTCCTATCTTGTCTTTCCTCCTCGTCCAATTGAGCATTCTTTTAAGATCATCTTTGATTATTTCCCAGAAAGCTCTATAAAAATTTATAGTCAATCCGTCAGGTCCAGGTGCTTTATCCGATTGCAAGTACCAAATAGCTTTGGTGATCTCTTGATCCGTTATTGGCTTGGTGAGGAATTGATTGACTTATTTTAATGAATAATGAATAATGAATAATGAATAATTATTATTTATTATTATTATTATTTTAATTAATTTCTTATTTTCATTTATAATTATTTTTATTATTATAAAATATTTAGAGAAATATAAGAAAATAAGAAATAAGAAAATAAGAATATTATTATTATTATTATTATTATAAAATATTCAAAAAAATAAGAAAATAAGAATATTTTTATTATTTTTATTTTTATTATTATAAATAAGAAAATATAATTATATTCAAGTAAGAAATAATAATAATAATATCTTTATATTATCATTAAAAAATATTGTTATTATTAATAAAGTTGTGAATTCTCGTTATAAAATATTTTCATTTATTATTGCTATAATTATATTTTCTTATTTTAATTTATAATTATTTTAATGAATAATGAATAATTAATAATGACATCAATGGGAAGATGGAAAAATTACAGAAATTCATGGCCAATGAGGGAAATTTCGTGGATCTCAGCACTGAAAATAACGGGGTAGCAACTTCTGTTGATGCTGCCATGGATTTCAGTCTACAGTAAGGATTTCGCTGGTTATGGTCTCGGGTTGGACCTCTCGTGCTCTGTTATGTTTTGTTTTATATATAGTAGTTTGTCTAAGGTGTATGGAACTCATAGAATAGGCACCAGCAGCGTTTTTCGTAATCTAAAATGTTTAATACTCCAGTTTTGTATAAGGCAAAAGCTCTCAAATGTTTTATTTTTGCATACTTTTCCTAGAGCAGTTCCTCAGATGTTACTGTTATCATAGAATAGGACGATACAATGATAGCTCTCAGAATGAACATGATGAAATAGGCAAGATGAATGTCTTCCTCACATGGGAGCATTCTGATCTTCCTTTGTTTTGTGCTATCTATCTTTTTTTCTTATAATCAATGCTGCTAACCATTTCTGTTAAAAAAAAATAATGAATTAATAATTATTATTTATTTTTATTAATATTTTAATTAATTTCTTATTTTCATTTATAATTATTATAATTATATTTTTTATTTATAATTTATTATTATTATTATAAAATATTTTTAAAAAATATAAAAAAAAAAGAATATTTTATTATTATTATTATAAAATATTTTTAAAAAAGTACGAAAATTATAAAAAAAAATATTTTTATTACTATAAGTAAGAAAATATAATTATATTCAAAGAAGAAAAATAAATAAATCAAAATAATTTACAATGAGGATTGACAGTTATAATTATAATAAGAATAATATTAATAATAATCATCATTTATATTCTTATTTTTATTATTCATAATAATAATTATTATTATTGTAAAATAATAATAATAACAACCGTTATTATTAATACTAATATTATAAAATAACAATTTTTTAAATATAATAATATTATAAATAAATATAAATAAAAAATATAATTATAATAATTATAATTGACAATAAGAAATTAATTAAAATAATAAAATAGTAATAATTAATTATTATTTAAAATAATTGTAAATGAAAATAAGAGAATATAATTATAACAATAATAAATGAAAATAATTTATAATGAGGATTTAATAATAACAAAAAATTTGTTTTATAATAATAATAAAAGATATTATTATTAATGTTATTATTATAGAAACATGTGCCATTACGATGTATTACTATAAAAATATATATGCCACATTTGGTTGAGTTTGGTTGGCTTGGTTGAATTTGCTTGACAATTGTTTACTTTGGTTGAATAATTGACTTCTTGGATTATCATGGCTGAGTTTGTTGACTTTTGATGAACATAGTTGAATTTGGTTGAACCTAGTTGACTTTGGTTGACTTTGGTTTGCCACGGTTTCCTTTGGTTGACTTTTGTTAAACATGGTTGACTATGGATTACTTTGGTTGACTTATGAATGACTATGGTTCACATTGGTTGATCATGGATGACTTTGGTTGACTTTCATTAAATGTGGTTGACTATGGTTGACTTTGGTTGTATATGGTTGATTTGTGGTTGACCTTGGTTGATTATAATTTATTGTGGTTTAGTATGGTTGAACATGGTTGACCATGGTTGACTCAGGTTGACTATGGTTGACCATGGTCGACTCTGGTTGACCATGATTGACTATTATGGCTAAGGTTAACATTGGTTGACAATGTTTGACCTTGAATGACCATGGTTGACTATGGTTGACTTTGGTTGACTTTTGGTCGAACATGATCGACTTTGGTTTACCATGGTTGAGTTTTGGTTGACTTTGGTTGACTTTTTCATTTACCATGGTTGACTTTAGATAACTTTCATTGATTATGGTTGACCAGGGTTAACTTTGGTTGACCATGGTTGACTTTAATATTATTATTATAAAAACATGTGTCATTACGATGTATTATTATAAAAAAACATATGCCACATTTAGTTGACTTTGGTTGACTTAGTTGAATTTGTTTGAATATTGTTTACTTTGGTTGAATAATTGACTTCTTGGATTACCATGGCTGAGTTTGGTTGACTTTTGATGAACATAGTTGAATTTGATTGAACATGGTTGACTTTGGTTGACTTTGGATTACCATGGTTGCCTTTGGTTGACTTTGGTTAACCATGGTTGACCATGGATTACTTTGGTTGACTTTTAAATGACCATGGTTCACTTTGGTTGATCATGGATGACTTTGGTTTACTATCGTTAAATGTGTTTGACTATGGTTTACCATGATTGAATTTGGTTGTTTATGGTTGACTTTTGGTTAACCTTGGTTGATTATAATTGATTGTGGTTTAGCATGGTTGACCATTGTTGACTCAGGTTGACTATGGTTGACCATGATTGACTATTGTTGGCTAAGGTTAACCATGGTTGACAATGTTTGAGTTTGAGTGACCACGGTTGACTATGGTTGACTTTTGGTCGAACATGCTCAAATTTGGTTTACCATGGTTGAGTTTTGGTTGAATTTGGTTTACTTTTTCGTTGACCATGGTTGACTTTAGATAACTTTCATTGATTGTTGTTGACCAGGGTCAACTTTGGTTGACCATGGTTGAATTTTGGTTTCCTTGGGTTGAATATAGTTGAATTTAGCTGACCATGGTTGAGTTTGGATGATTATGGTTAACTTTAGTTGACTTTCGTTTACTTTTGGGTGACCATGGTTGACTTTGGTATACCGTGATTTACTTTTGGATGATTTTTGGTTGACCATGGTTGATTTTCGTTAACTTTCGTTGATTACGATTGAGCAAGGTTGACTTTGGTTGAGCATTGTTGACTTTACTTTACCATGATTGACTTTAGTTGATTATGGTTCACTATGGTTTACCATGGTTGACCTTTGTTTGGATTTATTCAACTATGCTTGTCGATGGCTCACTTTTTGGTGACCATGGTTGAGTTTAGTTTATCATGAATGAATTTGGTTGGCTTTTGTTTGAACATGGTTGACTTTGGTTGACCATGGTTGACTATGGTTGACTTTAGTTGAGCATGGTTGACTTTTGACTGGCTTTGGTTGACTATGGTTGACGATGGTTAAGCATAATTTACCATGGCTAACTTTGGTTGAACACTCATGGTTGACCATGGGTGCCTTTAGTTGACATGGTTGACTTTATTTAACTTTGGTGATAATAGTTGACTATTGTTGAGATTGGTTGACTTGGTTTAATATGGTTGAATTTGTCCAACCATGGTCAACCAAACTCAACCATGGTCGACCATGCTGGACCATCAGTGACTTTGGTTATTTATCGTTGACTTTGATTGACTTTTGATTGACCATGGTTGCCTTTGGTTTACTGTTATTAACTTTGGCTGAGCATTGTTAGGCTTGGTTGACTTTCATTTACCATGGTTAGCTATGGTTGGCTATGGTTGACCATGAATGACTTTGGTGGATATTGGTTGACCATAATTGATATTCTGTTTAATATGGTTGACTTCTTATCCCATGGTTAAATTATGGTTGAATTTGGTTGACCAAAGTCAACTATGATTGACTTAGGTTGACAAAAGTCAATTATTGTTGATGATGGTTGAATTTGGTTTACTATGGTTGACTTTGATTGACTTTTGGTTGACCACGGTTGACTTTGGCTGACTATGGTTGGCTTTGGTTTACTTTGGTTAACCATGTTTGGTTGTGGTTGGTTATGGTTCACCATTATTGAATTTGGTTGACTTTGTTTGACAATGGTTCACTTTTGGTTGACTATGGTTAAATTTGGTTGAAGCAGGTAGACCTTTGGTTAACTAAAGTCAACCATGCTCGACTTAGGTTAACCATGGTTGGCATTGGTTGACCATGATTGACTTTAGCTGACCAAGGTTGGTTTTGATTGACTTTGGTTTTCTATGGTTGGCTATGGCTTTCCATGGTTGGCTATGGCTTTCCATGGTTGGCTTTGAAAACTAAAATTATTTTTTATGATTCTTTTAATATTGCATTATAAGTACTTAATTATTTTAAATTTTAAAATGTATATGAAATAATAATAAAGTATAATATATTCTATTTTTCATGAGTATTATTATAAAAGGAATTTAAATAACATCATTAATCAATTTATGATATTAACAATTATAATATAATATGGTGGACAAATCATATATCATTTTTTAGACATCTATCTTTTAATTTTTGTGAAAATTACATTGTAGAATTTGTTTTAATTGAACAAAAAGTTTGAAAATTAAATTTATTTTCTATGATTATTTTAATATATCATTATAATTAATTACTTACTTTAAATTTTAAAAATTATTTTTTTTCAATAATATTTATAAAAATATATACTATACCTTTTTCTAAATGTATATAAAATAATAGTGAAGTACATATTATTGAGATAGTATACTCTCTTTTTCATAAGTATTATTATAAAAGGAATATAAATAACATAATTAATAATTTTATAAATGTTAGTTAACATAATTAATGATTTTATCAGGGTTGGCAGGTGCGGGGTAGTAATTCTTAACTCCACGAGGAACAAGTAGAAAACATTTTCCTGGGGCAATGGGAGGAAGACCAATAATGCAACGGAGTGGTTACGACTCATCAAAGGATTGGAGATTACAGCTAGCCTAGGAATAAAGAAACTCACAGTTCTCGGAGACTCCCTAATCATAATTAGAGAAGCCAGACATATTATTTCCAAAAGGAAAAATCCCATCTCCAAAATGCACCACCTCCTACATTGCATCAGTACTAATTTCCATGAGCTCACCTTCCTTCATATTTTGCGAGAATTAAATGAGAAAGCTGATGAGATGGAAAATATTGGAGTCGAGCTAGCTTATGGTATTCTACGGCTCAATAATGAAAGTTTGGAAAACTCTTGGATTCCTTAACTCAAGACTTGGCCTTTGGGATTAGTCCTAAGACCCTCCAAACTTCCCCCTACCTCAATTATGGTTTTTTTTCATTTAATTTGCATCATTATTAAGAAAAATTGGGAACTCTCCATTGAATATTTGACGGCTCTCCTCTCACATGCACGAAATTAATTCCTCTCAGCAATCTACCTGTTGGATGGCATGTGCGCTCGTTTGCTCGATATATCCTCGTTCTTGGGTGATCCTTAGACCTCATTCATTTTCCTCTCCTCTCCTTGTCACCCTGAATGATCTTCATTTCATGTTTTTTGTTTGGAACAGTCTCTGTGTTGGTAGGATAATGGCTCATTATGGAGTCGGGCGTGGTGGGGAAAGCTATTATCGTGGTGTTGGGCGCTTCCAGGGAGAAGTGAATCCCACCTGTGGAAGATGTTGCAAGACTAGAAGAGGCCCCAATGCTGGGTGAAGCAGGGGAGTTCAGCCGGAGGAAATGTGGGGTGATTCAGCTGAACTTGAGAGACACCCTAGACTTGGCCCCTCTCGCAGGCATGCATGGGTAGGAAATGTCACCGAACAGGATGGGAAATGCAACATTTCCAAGATTGAGGTGGAGTTTCTTCACCCTTTGCAGGAACTGGAGCTGCAGGTGAGGATGATTCGAGGTGAAAATATTGAGTTTATGAAAGTAATATCCTGTCTCTACAACTTTGCAACTGCTTCCCACTCTGAGGTCAAAGCTCAGAATATCTGTGTGGCTAAGAAAATTGAGCATTTGGAGGAAACCCTGGGTATGGCCTATCCCCGCAAGGCCCAAAGCTCAAAGTAATCGGTAGCGAACTTGAGGACATCAATCGAAAGATGGAGAAATTGTAGAAGTTCATGGCAACAGTTGGGAATTTTGTGGACCTCAGCATTGAGAAGAATATGGCTGTAATCTCTGTGGGCACGGCCATGGACGTTGGTCCTCATTAGCAGCTTGTTTATTCTGGTCATGAGTTGGATTTTCTAGTTTATTTATGTTATCTAGCACTATGCACAGGAACTCTACTACTTTTAGTATAGGCTCTAGTTGTTTTGCTGGCATCTTGGTAGGGCTCAATGCCCAGATTTTGTATAAGACAGACTATCAAAAATGTTATTCTTTTGCATCCCTCTCCTAGGTCAATTTGTTAGATGCTATAGTTTTCATAGGACAGAAAGGTATCATGCTAATTACCAGCTGGAACATGATGAATTTGGAGTGATGGTTGTATTCCTATCATGGGAGCAATCTGATTAGTCTATTGTGATGTAATTCTCCTTTTTATATATAATCAATACTATTAGCCGTTTCTGTTTAAAAAAAACATAATTAATGATTTTATGAAATATATTTAATATTATTTATATTATAACTAATATTATATATTTAGTTAAGTAAAAATCATATATAATATTCTTTAAAAGTTATGTTTCGGGAAAATATTTTTATTGTAAATGGATAAAATACTAATAATTATAAATTAATAATGTTAGCAATAATAGATAAAAAGTAATAATAAAATAGAGTTGATATATATATATATATATATATTCCTAATCACATATATATAAATATAAATTAATAAAAAATAAAATAATTTTAAATTACATTTTATTTACTAATAAATATTAATTTTTTAAAATTTATACCATAACTGAAACCATATATCTTTTAAATATAAAATATGTTATTTGTTAATTTTAAAAAATTCATAATTTTATTTTAAAATTTATTAATTAAAAATATAATATGTATAATATCTTTAACCATAACCATATATCTTTTAAATATATGATGTACTATTTTTTAATTTAAAAAAAATTACAATTTTATTTTAATGTTTATAAATAAAAAATATAATATATACATCATGTTTAACCATAATGACTCTATATAAAACTTTTAAAATTTTCTCGTAACATAATATTATTGTTTAATTATTTAAGTTAATTATATTAATATACTTACTTTAAATTTTGACAAAATTATTTATTGATTACTATGATATTAGTTATATCAATAAATAAAGGTTTACCCTCTCGTGGTTCTCCTTTACAGTGATATATAAATTGCACCAAGTTTGTATAGTTCAAACCATAAAAAGATGTGATTGTGATATAGAAGTCTTCTTGCCATTTCTAATTGGATTGGCAATACTTGAAATAACATTCCGATCCAAACCTAAATTAATATACAGCGATAAAGGCGTCCATGCCAATTAGAGTTTGTCATTAATATTGACAGAAGTGCATGATTCTAGATTGATTGCAAATTATCCAGTCTCCAAAATCAAGAGTAAGTTAGGCCAAATCTCAGATATTTTTTTTCCAAAGTGTACTATAAACATTATAATTTATTTATTTAAAAAAAAATGTATTTTAAATTATGTTGAAATTGTGGGAATTACAAATATAAATAATTAAAATTATCATTATATTATGGTTCTGAATGAAATAATAATAACACTTTTAATTGTGGATTAAATAAGACAAAATAATCATTATTTATAACCTTGTGGAGTTTTTACAACTCCTCAACTGTTATCTCATAACTCTCCCTTTCACAACCCTTCCACGCCATTGATTTCTTGCAACATTCCAATCCAGAGGTAGCTAATATCAATTAAGGTGCACTGTAAAACTATCACCCATCAATGTAGTGTGTTCTGGTAGAGACGTCGCGTGAAAGGTTATGACCAAGCTCTAGACGCTCGTCCTTGTAGTATCCTTCCACCGTCTAAACACCCATTGTTACACCAACAAAATGCACTGTGTGGAGCAGGCAGAGTGTGAAGAACTGGCAACAAAAGTTGAAACCCTGAGTGTAGAAAACGTGGCACTTAGAAATGAACTTAACCGGATGGCTGAGGAATGCAAAAAGCTATCTGCAGAAAATACTTCCATAGTGGTATTATATTTAAATCTTGATGTTTCATTTAGCATTAATTATTTTTCTACACCATAATCTGGATAAGGACATCGTATCCACCGTAGCAGCAATGTTTGTGTGTTGGTATGACTATTGTGTGTCACAGGAACAACTGAAGAAATTGCATGGAGAAGATATGACCACTACTGCTGAAGAAAATGGTTCCACTAAGATATCATTGCAGTCGGTAAAACCTGAAGGCAATGGACATTTTCATGATATATCTAGGGGAATGAATTCAAGTTCTATTGAAAGAAGTGAACAAAGGCAGAGTGAGATCCGTGATTCAAATGGGAAGGTCTAGATGCAAATGCTCGTTTTGATACAGGTTAAAATATACCTCTAATGCATTTTGATTTAAGTTAGTTGGTAGATGGATGTTTCGGAGGCCATGTTGTTTTTCTTGTTGTGAGATTTCTCCAACTTTTCATGCACTAATATAGTGACCAATACTTGTTAATTTAGAAATGCAGTAGGAACAGACAACCTCACCCTTCTGTCTCGAAGTCCTTTTGTTGTGAGGACTTTAATGTGACGATCTTTACCTCGAGTCAGCTGAGAAATGTACATACTATTCTCCATTCCTGCTCGACTTTCTTCCTTGATTGTAACTCAACAGCCTTTGCTTTTTTCTTCATCTTCCCGACCCTTCGCTTTCGATTCTGAGAAGGCCTCCTTATCTTTGTTGTTTATCTCCACTTAGGGCTAGGTCACTAAATCCTCGGAACTACTGCTCACTCTTGGAAAATATGTAATTAATGAGTTGATCGCATATCTAACTGCGCCAGCTCTGTCAGACACCCTGTCATTCATTTTTGTGTTAGTGCGCAGAGTCTGCAGTGTCAGTCTGTAAGTAAGTTCGTATCCAATCCAGTGCACGCCATGTTTATATTTATGTAATCGCGTTAGTAGTTCGTAGTTCGCATGTCAAGAAATATTAGGTTAGAATTAATTGCAGTGTCTAATGCAATCCTATAGTTTCCAAGTGAAGCAACCTTAATTCGCTTGATTGAAACTCTATAAGTAGAAGCTCATTGTTAAAACTCTGAGAGAGATGTGTAAGAAGAGCGAAAGGAGAAGAAGCTCCCATGAATTGTATCAAGAGCCCAAGCTCTGTGAAAGTAAAAAGATAAAGTGAAAACTCATTTCCATGTATTGAGGGATTGCGTAGTTTACTATGGTAAATATATAAGTCTATGTTTTATGTTTCATTCTCAAGAATGTTGTATATTGCAAGTCGCACATCATCTCTAGATTTACTCATGTAAATATTGTTTACATTTACACGCACTAAAAGAAATAAAGATTTACAAATAGTTCAGTTCTAATTTAACGAGGAGTAACTTCGCGTAAGATGTTTTAGTTGTTATGTCTTAGAGAAATATATTTCATGATAAGTTTGTTTAAGTTATCCGTGAAGTAAGTATTGCGAATTTAATTGCACACTCATGCGAAGTTCAACTGCACAGTAGAATGTCGAAATCGCGCAGTTAATCGGCGCGAAGTAAAAAGTTGAAATCGCGCAGTTAGTCTCCGCGTAGTTAATTTGTGAAGTTAATTCTTAGTGAAGCAAGTGTACCGTGAAGTAAAATTTAGGGTTCCCTATTGTATGATCTGCAAAGTTTGAAGCAAAGAAAAAGAAAATATTCATCTACTGCGCAGTTAAATCTTATTTACTATGCAATCAGAGCCTTGTTTACGGAAAGTAAGAATTCAATCTATAAGGGAAAAGCGATGGCTTCCACTTCTGGTAATTTGCAAAATCCAATCTTTTTAGGTAAAAATTATGAATATTGGTCTCTAACTATGAAAGCTTTGTTTAGAGGTCCAGATGTATGGGAAATAGTCCAACATGGTTATGAAGAACCAACAGATCTGGCATCATATAACAATCTCACATAAGCTAAGAAGGATGTCTTGAAGGAACAAATAAATAAAGATGGAAAGGCATTGTTCCACATACATCAAGTGACGCATGAATCCATACTCCCAAAAGTAGTAGTAGCATAGTTAGCTAAGGAAGCGTGGGACACAATGGAAACTTCCTATCATGGATTAAACAAGGTAAAGACTGCCGAAATTCAAATTCTTAGAAGAGATTTTGAATCTCTGTCAATGAAAGATACAGAGTCAGTAGACTCATTCTATACTCATGTTATTGGTTTGGTTAATAAAATAAAGTCTCATGGAGAAAATCTAGGGGACCAAAGAGTTGTTGAAAAAGTTCTTAGAGTTCTTCCAAAAAAATTTGAATCTTTAGTTGTGACCCTGGAAGAAAACAAAGATCTATCCACATTTACCATTGATGAATTGCAAGCCTCATTACTCAATCATGAACATAGAATCAGCGATTCAGATACACCGTTGGAAGGTGCATTCGCAACACAGTCATCCATAAGTCATGGAAGAGGCAGAGGAAGATCAAACTCTAGAGGCAAAGGAAGAAGTTCTTTCAGATGAGGTCGCAGTAGCAGCCCTGCACATGTCGCGGGAAGAGGTCATAATCAGAGCCCCATTCATCCAAGTGGACAAAGGTATGATAAACCAAAAATTCAATGTCATTATTGTAAGAAGTATGGACACTTTGCATATGAATGCAGGAAGAAACAGTATGACCAAGGAAATCAAGGCCAAACACAGTCAAGCAACAACAACACTTCAAACAACTCATTGTTCTTAGCATGTGCATCTCCACTAGAATGCAATGTTGTCCAAGAAAGTCCAAATGACATATGGTATTTGTTAATGTATTTGTAACTTCGGAAGATATTCACTTGTATATTGTATTTGTACTTTATTGTATCCCCAACGAAGATGTATTATTCCTCCGATTGGAAGTGTCATCAGTTGTACTTGCAAGTGTCGCAAGTTATATTGTAAGTGTCGTAACTTATACTTGATGGGTTATTAGACCACCTTGATGCAGTCAACCTTGTATGATTCATGTGGGTTAAAGGGTTATTAGACCACCCTAGTGGGGGTCAGTCTAGTCAACATTATGTTAAGTGGTTAAGTTAGGGTCGACCTAGCTAAAGTTAAAAGACAAGTGAAGTAGTGTATAAATAGAGAGCGTGTCTCTCTCATTTTACACATTCTACTATTCACTCACTTCACATCAGTGAGAGAAGAAGAGGGTGCGCACAAGTAGAGGAGGAGAATGCAGCTGAAAGTGTCTATCTCTTGGGTTTGATCATAGTGATCCTTGTATTGATGCTTATTCTATCTCTGAGGAGCTGCGAGGTTTTTCACCTTCTTTGTTTTCCTCGGTGAAATGTTTTGTGTCTCTTGTCTCTTATGCTTGATATGCTGTACATGTTGTTCTTTCAGTTAATATCATAGATCTATTGACTTAAATGATGAAAAAATAGCATGGTATCAGATCTAGCCTGAAGGAAGGCATGGTATGGCATTTATGAGACTTGTTGCACTTGCGACAAATTGGAAGCTAGGGATTGATATAGAAAAAACCAGTCATCGTGGCACTTCGGCTATAAATCCATTTTGGCGAAGGTTTAGGTTTTGAAAATTCTACAGGTCATAAATAACATCCCCATTTACCTTGTGTCCAAAAAACAACATCTGATTCGTTGTACTTTGTGATTTATGATCTGTACAAATTAAGGTTTCTGCCTCTTCCATATCTTAGTCATAAATAGGTCACCTAGGAAAAAAGGTCACAACTTGGGCTAGGAAGCTCCAAATGAAATTTCGTAAAAAGTGACAGGTAGGGCACTGACTATAATTTCACAGGTCCTCTTTTCAGAGGCTGAAATTGAAATAGTGACACATGGAACTCCGTACAAGTTCGCTCTCCTATTTTATCCCATAAACAGGTCACGTTGCGACACTTGGTATAAATCTCTCTCAAAGAATCCATTTGAGGTTAGATCTATGGGGTTGGAAATATGACAGGTCAAGATACCATAGGTAGACGTTTTAGACCCTGTGGATCATAAATTTAAGATATGTACCAGAAACAATAAGGTGCATATTTATGTCAAAACGGAATTGGATTTTGAGCACCTTCATTCTTGGCTTGTCACTAATGTGGGAATTTAGGGCTTTGGAGAAAGTTGGAATTTTTGGAAGCAGAGACCAAAGCTGAATGATCCTCATGAAAATCGAAATTTAGAGACCAAGATCAAATTTTTTGGTTGGGAAGAAGGCCGTGCTTGATCAAACCCTAGTTTAGGATTTTGATTGGAAAGGTGGAAAATTAGGGCTTCTGCAAAAGTTGGAAGTTTTGAAATCTGTGACCACGGCTGGAAGGTCCTCAGAAAAATCAAAGTTTAGAACACAACATCAAACCTTTTGGATGGGAAAAATACTGGGCTTTATCAAACCCTAGGTCGGGATCCTATCTAGAAGATCTGGAAGTTTCAATGAGGGGTCAAATTTTACAGTTTTCAAAATTGAAGTATACCAGCTTGATCAGCTCAACAAGGCACATCTTTTCATCCAATCAGAAGTTTGAAATTCAAAGTTTGAATTTTTAGGGTTCCTCTGACAAACCCTAATCTAGCTCTAGATCCAGTTTCAGCAAATCAAAGTGGATTGGGTTAATCCTATAAAAGAATGAATTGGACACCTGCATAAGTGAAGAAGTTCCAGTTTCAGAGGGAGATGAGGTTAAGGCCTTACATAAGAATGCTACAAGCAATCTCGACAAGTATGACTTGAGGAGATACAGGTATGTTTTGAAATATGTTCATGATTAAGTTTATGTTATGCTTGTATTCATATTATTTAGGTTAGTGCAATCTTGATTAATGTTAGCCTTGCCTTATCACCTCAATAAAAGTATGAATGCATGTGAATGATAGAAGAAATTCATTGATTAGGGTTATGACACTTATGATTGTACTAATGTAGTGTGGTGTTGTATGAGCATGATGTTGTCCACTAACATGAAAGGTACATCAAGAAAGTTCTAGATCAAGAACATATGACCATGGTGACATGAACAGAAAGACTCATCCATAGTCATGGATCACATAGAATCTCTACTTACAAGGTATGTATAATTTTGGTTCTACAATGGTTAACTTATGATTTATGCAGGTTATTAGCACAAGTCTTTGAAGAAGAACAAAAAGACATTATATGGGTATGTTAGACACAACTAGCAAGCGTGATAATCTAGGCATGTTTTTCCTATATCAAGTTAGAATCCTTGTGTTAGGATCTTATACTTTTCTATGAATGATAATGATTATTCTTGAAGTTAGAAGTTTAAGTAATCAACAGTTTATGTATATTATATTTCTTACTTTGATTGATGACATGACTAACCAGAAGCGTCCTATTGTCAATAAGAATATGCATGAGTAATAGAAGTCCTCCCTGAAACCTTGAATACTAATTAATTCTTGTGATAAATTACCTATGTGTGAAATGATCATGACCATAGATGTTAAGAGTATTTAGGATCATAATGTTTTGATAGTATTGAGATTATACTAATATATGTATGGTTATGTATGAGATCTTGAGGATAACACGATGATGACACTAGTGCACGCTTAAGCATCCATAGTGGTCCAGAATGGATATAAGTTCAAGGACAGGTAATACTGGAAGCAAAGATCAAGAGGGAGCACACTCTAGTAGTTCCTGCAAGGAAGCAAAGATTTAGAGGCAATCCACACTACAACCAAACAAAGATAAGTATTTGAATTGCCATTTCTTGTATATATGATTACTCAAATGATGTTGTCCAGTCATGTACATACTTATGTTCCTAGATTTCGGATATGTATTATGCATATTAGAAAAGTTGCATTAATGAACAAGATACTACTAATATGCAAGTAATGGGTAAGTGTCCTATGGTACTGTACAACATTCCATTGCTGTTTATCTAGAATGAAACCTCTTTGCTAAAATGTTGAGAGTTGTGCATACTCTTAACAAATGTTCTGGTAGAGATGGAATGCATCTAGAAAGTTACGGGATATGGATAAATGTTGTATTGAACCATTGGCTAAGATAATTACATGAATGTATGACATATGTCTTTATGCATAAGAATGTGTTTTTTGAAAAACTATGAGAAGTTTCTAATCATGCAACTGAATTTGACTTGTAGGAAAGATCGTGTACAATCACCTACAAAAGAAGGACTACAACATTTGTTATATAAATGAAGCTATCTATTGAAGATATTGAAGAATCCGAAGTTCCCAGGATTCAGGATGCAGTAATGAAAGGATGCAATGGTCGAGGAATACCAATCGATCATGAAGAATGATGTTTGGGATGTGGTCCCAAGACTAGAAGGGAAGTCTGTGGTGACTTCCAAGTGGATCTATAAGATCAAGCATGCTGCAGATGGTAGCATAGAGAAAAACAAGGCAAGGTTTGTAGCTCGTGGCTTCTCCCAGAAAGAGGGAATAGACTATGAAGAAACTTTTTCTCTTGTAGCCAGATACACTTCCATCAAAACAGTACTTGCTCTGGCTGTAGTGATGAAGTGGAAGTTACACCAGATGGATGTCAAGATAGCTTTCTTGAATGGTGTAGTCAAAGAGGAGGTGTATGTGGAGCAACTACTCGATTTTGAGACACATGATAGGGAGTCATATGTGTGAAGATTGAAGAAATCCTTGTATGGCTTGAAGCAAGCTCTTAGGACTTGGTATGGTAGGGTAGACAACTTTCTATCCAATTTGGGCTTTACTAAGAGTAAAGTAGACTCCAACCTTCACTACAAGGTTGAGGAAGGAAATCCTGCGATACTACTATTGTATGTAGATGACTTGCTTGTGATAGGTGAGGATGGGTTGATTGCCGACATGAAGAGGAAGCTTGCTGCCAAGTTTGAGATGAAGGACTTGGGGATGATGCACTACTTTCTAGGCATGGAGGTGTGACAGAGTGCAGATGGAATCTTCCTTCGACAAGGGAAGTATGCAGTAAAGATCCTGAAGAAGTTCGGGATGATGGACTGCATGGCCATGGCCACACCTATGGCATCGAACCTAAAGCTTCTATGTGATGCTTCATCTGATCCAATTGATGTCACGGTGTATCGTCATATGATTGGGTCCTTGATGTACCTAATGAACATGAGACCATATATTTGCTTTGCAGTGAACACATTGATTCGGTTCCTTACGGATCCCAGAGGTGTTCACATGGTTGTTGTAAAGCATATTTTGAGGTACCTGAAGGGTACAATTGATTATGGGCTCAAGTATGATGTGAATCAAAAGTTCAACCTAGAGGGTTATGTTGATTCAGATTGGAAAGGCAATGCTGCAGATAGGAAGAGCACTTCTGGGTGCTGCTTCAGTATGGGATCAGGTGTGATCTCATGGTTTAGTAGGAAGCAGTCCTACGTAGCACTGAGTACAGCTGAAGCAGCGTATGTTGCAGCTTATTCAGCTAGTTGTGAGGCAGTATGGTTGAGGAAGTTATTATTTGAGTTATCTGATCTACCGTTGGATGCTACCTGTATCTATTGTGACAACTAGAGTTGTGTGAAGTTGCCAGAGAACCTGGTGTTCCATGACAGGTCGAAGCACATTGAGATCAAATATCACTATATCAGGGATATGGTGCAGAGAGGAGCAGTGAAGCTTCTATATGTTGCCACAGATGAGCAGGATGTAGAAGTGTTGAAAAAACCACTAGCCAGAGTGAAGTTTGAGTACTTCAGAGAGAGGCTTGGTGTTCTTCAGATTGAAGACACTTTGAGGAAGAAGTGATGGGACACATTTGTAGGAGCCATTCCAAGCATGGTGAGAGGAGGATCCTTCCCATGGATGTGGATGTAAGCGCTGTGTGATGAGCATCAGGACGATGATCCAGTTACTGCTTTGTATATGCAACAGTTGGATGCTTTGTATGATCAGTTGGATCATGTATGATGACATGCATCAAGACGATGCAGTGACAATGATCAGGATGATCATGTGTGATGAGTATCAGGACGATGCTCTAGATGATATGCATCAGGACGATGCAGTGACAATGGCCAGGATGATCATGTGTGATGAGTATCAGGACGATGCTCTAGATGATATGCATCAGGATGATGCAGTGACGATGATCGAGATGATCATGTGTGATGACTATCAAGACGATGCTTTGGATGATATGCATAAGGATGATGAAGTGACGATGATCAGGATGATCATGTGTGATGAGTATCAAGATGATGCTCTGGATGATATGCATCAGGACGATGCAGTGACGATGATCAGGATGATCATGTGATGATATACATTAGGATGATTTATGGTGAGTATCAGTTTGATACTCTGTGGTCATGGATAGGTTGTGCTAGGGTAGCATGTAATACATCCTGGAGATCTGGACAGGTTGTGCTAGTCACGTAAAAGGTTTCGGATGCTCTGTAGAGATCTTGCTGGGAAAGACACTCTTTTCAGGTTTTGCTACACCACATGTAATACATCCTGGAGATCCGGACAGGTTGTGCTAGTCATGTAAAAGGCCTCGGATGCTATTTAGAGATATTTCTGGGAAAGACACTCTTTTAAGGTTTTGTGGGGACCACATGTAATACGTCCTAGAGATCCGAACAGGTTGTTCTAGTCACGTAAAAGGCCTCAGATGCTCTTTAGAGATCTTGCTGTGCAAGACACTCTTTTAAGGTTTTGTGGTGGGGGTCACATGTAATACATCCTGGAGATCCGGACAGGTTGTGCTAGTCACGTAAAAGGCCTCAGATGCTCTTTAGAGATCTTGCTAGGCAAGAGACTCTTTTAAGGTTTTGTGACAATCACATGTAATTTGACCTGGGAGATCTTGCCGATCATGCTTCGGCACATAAAGTATCCTGGGATACTCTTTCGAGGCATTGTGACGCATGTAATAAGTCCTGAGGATTCCACAGTATGGCCAGTGTTGATGAATACCTACAGGAGGTGGGCCTACATCCAACATGAAAAAGGGCTGGCTCTGTAGAAATTCCTATGACGAGAAGAATTCAGAGATAGCCCAGTGATTGAGATGTCGAGTGCAGCAGCAGTGATGATGATGATGCTCCGTGATCTAGTGATGATGATCCAGCTCTAGAATTGAAGACTTGTGCCTATATGTATTGGTGACTTGTGTCAAGAGAATACCTTCCTAGTTAAGAGGCAGCGTTGATGTATTTGTAACTTCAGAAGATATTCACTTGTATGTTGTATTTGTACTTTATTATATCCACAACAAAGATGTATTATTCCTCCAATTGGAAGTGTCGTCAATTGTACTTGCAAGTGTCGCAAGTTATATTGTAAGTTTCGTAACTTATACTTGATGGGTTATTAGACCATCTTGATGGGGTCAGCCTTGTATGAGTCATGTGGGTTAAAGGGTTATTAGAACACCCTATTGGGGGTCGGCCCAGTCAACATTATGTTAAGTGGTTAAGTTGGGTCTGACCTAGCTAAAGTTAAAAGACAAGTGAAGTAGTGTATAAATAGAGAGCGTGTCTCTCTCATTTTACACATTGTACTATTCAATCACTTTGAATTAGTGAGAGAAGAGGAGGGTGGACACAAGTGGAGGAGGAGCATGCTATTTAAGATGTCTATCTCTTGGTTTTGATCATGGTGATCCTTGTATTGATGCTTATTATATGTCTGAGGACGTTGCGGGGTTTTTCACCTTCTTGGTTTTCCCCAGTGAAATGTTTTGTGTCTCTTGTATCTTGTCTCTTATGCTTGATATGATGTACATGTTGTTCTTTTAGTTAAGATCCTATATCTATTCAATTAAATGAAGAAAAACTAACATAATCAGAGCCCCAGTCATCCAAGTGGACAAAGGTATGATAAATACAAAATTCAATGTCATTATTGTAAGAAGTATGGACACTTCGCATATAAATGCAGGAAGAAGCAGTATGACCAAGGAAAGCAAGGCCAAACACAGTCAAGCAACAACAACACTTCAAACAACTCACTGTTCTTAGCATGCGCATCTCCACTGGAATGCAATGCTATCCAAGAAAGTCCAAATGAAATATGGTATTTAGACTTAGGCTGTAGCAATCATATGACTGGTAACTTAAATCTATTTTCTACTCTAGATAAATTAGTTCAAACTAATGTCACACTTGGAAATAATTTTCAAGTCACTGTTTTGGGTATTGGTACTGTTGATATTCTAACCAAACAGGGGGAGCATAAATATATGTCTGATGTTTATTATGTTCAAGGTTTGAAGCATAATTTGATGAGCACAAGATAACTGATGGAAAAAGGTTACAGAATCCATATGATAGGAAAGTGTTGTCTGATCAAAGACATATATCCAAGCAATTAGTTTATAGCCGAAGTGAATATGACAAGCAATCGCTTGTTTCCTTTGAGGATAAAAACCATCATAAAAGGAAAGAAAAATCAAGTTGTTCATGAAATTCAGAATGAAAATTATGGATCTGCATTCAAAGCAGAAAGAAAAGGAGCAGACATTCATTGCGACAAGGAAGAAAAAGACAACGTAGTGCAAGCTACGTTTCAGACATAAATAAAGGATGAATCCTGGTTATGGCACTTCAGATTTGGACATCTGAATTTTGGTGGGCTGAAGCTACTACACATGAAGGACATGGTGAAAGGATTGCCAGTGATTGAAAATCCAAAGAGAATTTATGAGGGCTATATTTGTGGAAAACAACACAGAGAAACTTTTCGAGTCGGGAAGTCTACATAGCTCGCACACCACTTGAAATTGTGCACTCTAATATTTGTGGACCGGTGCAAACACCGTCCATGGGAGGATGCACTTATCTTCTCACATTTATTGATGATTTCACAAGAAAAACATGGTTATATTTTCTAAAACATAAATCTGATGCATTTAGTTGTTTTCAACAATTCGAGACACTTGTGGAGAAGCAGAGTGGTTACAACATCAAGATATTAAGAACAGACAAAGGTGGTGAGTATGCTTCAAATGATTTCTTATTTTTTTGCAAAAATCATGGCATACAGAAATAATTCACTGTGCGGTATACACTGCAGCAGAATGGTATTGCGGAGAGGAAGAACATAACCATTATGGAGATGGCGTGCAGTATGTTGGTAGCCATGCATCTATCAAATGAATACTGGGATGAAGCAGTGGCAATTGCTGTATACATCATGAATCAATGTCCGACGAAGAGCGTGAAGAACAAAGTTCTGCAGGAAGCATGGACAGATATGAAACATAGTGTTTCACATTTAAAATTTTTTGGTTGTGTAGCATACGCACATGTTCCAGATCAGCTAAGAAGGAAATTAGACAATAAAGGACATAAATGTATTTTTATTGGGTATTATGAAGACACAAAAGTTGTATGATCCTATTGTAAGAAAATTTATCATCAGTCGCGATGTTCAGTTTGTAGAGAATGAAGATGGGATGGAACTATAGAGAAGAATGTTAAAATTGTGCTACATGTCGAACATGATGGCATCATAGAAGATGTGGTTGAGACTCTGCATGTGAATCAAAACTTCATAGATCCATCTACTCCGAAGACTACGCAGCATGTTCCAGCACAAGGAACTTCGAAACAAGTCATAGTTCAAGCAACTCCGATAAGCACTCCAAGTGCATAGCAGAGCCCAATAGGCAATTCGCAAAGTTCGACACCAACAACTCCACCAACGACAAGAATTCTGCGTGATATATATGAGACTGGTACACCTAATTCATTCTCTGTTTTTGCATTACTTTCTCAAGTTAATGATCCTCTAACATTTGAAGAATCTGTTAAAGATAAAGTTTGGGCACAAGCCATGGATGAAGAAATAGAATGCATTGAGAAGAATCAAACATGGGAATTAGTTGATGTTCTTAAGGACAAAGATGTTATAAGGATGAAATGGATTTACAAGACTAAGCAAGATGCTGATGGAAATGTGCAAAAGCACAAGGCAAGATTGGTAGCAAGAGGATTCACACAGAAACCTGGCATAGACTTCAATGAAACCTTTGTACCTATAGCACGAATGGACACTATCAGAACAGTTTTGTCCGTCACAACACATAAGACATGGCATGTTTATCAAATGGATGTTAATTCTGCATTTTTAAATGGTTATTTGGAAGAGGAAGTATACGCAGAGCACCCACAAGGCTGTGAAGTTCCAGGATAAGGAAAAAGAGTATACAAGCTGAAGAAGGCGCTCTATGGTTTGAAGTAAGCTCCTAGAGCTTGGTACAGTCCCATTGACTAATACCTCATTCAGAATGGATTTCACAAAAGTGAATGTGAGCCAACGATGTACACAAAAATCAACCAGCAAGGTAATAAACTAATTGTCTGCCTGTATGTAGATGATTTAATATTTACTGGTGATTTTGGCATAGAAGAATTTATATCAGTCATGGGAATTGAATTCGAAATGACTAATTTGGTACTTATGAAGTTTTTCTAGGCATTGAAGTCCAATAGTCTGGAAAAAAGGAATATTTATATCCCAGTCAAAGTATGCAAGTGATGTCTTGAACAGATTTAAGATGTTAAACTATATGACAACCCCTACACCAGTAATAATAGGTTTCAAATTGAGCAAGGATGATGATGGATCTAATGTAGATCCTATGCTATTTAAAAGGCTTGTTGGCATCCTTATGTATCTTACAGCAAAAAGGCCGGATATCATGTATGGAGTCAGCATAAATTTGTGAAATAGTACTGCATACTAAATCCTACTTTAAGTTCCTAACTCTATTTGAATTTGAAATGGAAAATTTGTAGTTCATACCTGGTTACTTTGAAGTTTGATCCTCCTCTGTAGAACTTGAACACTCAAACAATACTTAATGCAGAAAACTTACAGATTTAGCTAACCTTGTAGGATGATCTTTAACTAGATAATTTGAGACTACCATGTTTCTCCCAACCATGACCCTTAGACCGTTCCTGGTTCTAACTGGATCCCCCCGAGTTGCTTCCAACATGCAATAAGAGAAGTAGAGGCCCTAGGATGAACTGATAAATAAGATCTAGAAATTAATGTGGGACTGCTTTAGTTCTTGTAGAGTATTTCTCTTTGTTTCCTAAGAGAATAACTCGAACAAAAAGAGATGATCCCCTCTCTTGGGATCTGCCCTCCTTGGTGAGTTTTGTTTTGGAATATAGTTGTTTGAATAATTACATATTTAGCTTTTTAATTTAATTTGAAAATTAATATATTTTAAAAGATATTTTACTAAATATCTAGTCCTTATTTGTCTAAGACCTTTATTTGTTTTAAATGGATGTTACTTTAAGTTAACTCATGAATAATAATAATAATAATTATTATTATATATATTATTACTAATATTAACAATAAAATTAATAATAATACTATTAATAATATTAATAGTATGATAATCTGAGAGTCATTCTATGCATAACCTTTATGCAATATATATATATATATATATATATATATATATATATATATATATAACAATATTATTATTATTACTTTTAATAATAATATTAACTTTGAGATCTATAGCCTTTATGGATGTCATTCAAATAAGGATATTTTAATTATTCAATAGTTAAGTTATGGTAATTTCATTTGATTTATTTATGTATATCTCATAATACTTCTTTTAAATATTAAGGACAAGTTCCGACTCTTTGGATGGGTCTTTTGGTAAGCTTGGATAGCTGGCTTGGTTAGGTACCTCTAGGTCTCTCTCTTGCATGTTGGATTCCCTCGTTTAACATGGTAGTTCCCGCAGTACTTGATGATAGATAGAAAATGATTCATTTAACCAATTTAAATAAATGTGATGAATAGAAGTGCTATTTAGAGTCTTCTCGACTCAACACTTTTAAGATCCGGTAACCCCGAGTACTCCTTAGAGATTTTAACTAAACACTCTCACATGGGCATTACGCTAGTGCAATTCTAGAGCCTTCTACTCAACACTAGTACTAGAATGTGGTTGTGAAGCACATCTAGAATATTCAAGTGGCCTCGGATCTGGTATTCATTTATCAAGCTTGGAGTGCTCCAGGGCTTATGCCCAACACTCAATGTACATCAGGGATTACACCCATTACATAATAAAATCCTCTAGGTACATCAGGGTTTATGCCCAGTACGTAGGTCATCCGTGTGTTCCTAAGTCCACACTCAACACACCATATAATTCAATCATGTAAATCATAACTCTGCACAGTATGTAATCAAAATCTTCATCTCAGTATATAAGGGTTTGTACCCAAATCATATAGTAAAAACATAAATCAAACCATTAGGGCTTCCTTTCCCAGTATATAATCAATAATGAACATCAGTCAGGGTCCATGCCCAATATGTCAGTCTATAACAGAATAAATCATGTGTACTGGGGCTTATGCCTAATAATCAAAGTAAATCATATGTGTTGGGGTTGTGGTCCCAATATAACATCATAAATAGTTACTCCAAAATTCAGGATATTAAATCCCTCCCCGCTTAGAAACAACACCGTCCTGGTGTTCTAGGGACTAGGAATGAAGTCACGAAACAAGGCAGGGTATGCCTCTTTCATGGTTGCCTCATTCTCCCAAGTAGCCTCCTCTAGTCCAAAGTGCCTGCATTGCATTTTCAGCCGGGTGATGGTCCTTCTTCTAAGTTGAACCTCTCTCTTGTCGAGAATGTGGAGTGGTTTTGGCATGAACTCCCCTTCGGGATCCACCTGTAATAAGTACCAATAAATTACATGTTTAGTATCGTATACATATTTCTTTAATAATGATGCATGAAAAACATTATGAACTTTTACATGAGCTGGTAAGGCTAACACATATGCTACTGGGACCTTCTTGGCCAGTATCTCAAAAGGTCCACAAAACCTGGGGTCTAGTTTCCTGCATCGTCCTAAGCTCAAGGAGCTTCATTTTTCTTTTACTTTTAGGAAAACATGTTCGCGGACCTGGTAGTCTTTGTCTTTTATTTTCTTATCCGCATAACCCTTTTGGCGGTCTTGTGCCTCCTTCAAGTTTTGTTGTACCTTGGAGACTAGTTGCTCCAAGTCCTTTAGTAAGTCGTGGCCTAACATAAGTCTATCTACCGGACTGTCCCTAGTCACGGGTGTTTGACATTTCCTATCATAGAGCACCTCGAAAGGGCTCATCTTGGCAGAGGTTTGGTATCCGTTATTGTAAGCAAAATCTGCAAGGTGCAAATAATCTTCCCACTTTGTGGGGTTGTTCATGACATACATCCTCAACATATCCTCAAGGATTTGGTTTACTCATTCCATTTGTTCGTCGGTTTGGGGATGGTACGCGGTACTGAATTGTAATTGTGTCTCCAAACTGGATAACAATTCTCTCCAGAAGTTGCTAGTGAACTTCGTGTCTTGATCGGAAATGATTGCCTTGGGTATCCCATGCAATCGAAATATCTCCTTCAAGAAGATGTTTGCGATGTGTATCACTTTGTAGGTAGACTTCCCCGGTATAAAATGGTCTGCTTTAGATAACTTGTCCACTACTACGAAGATGGAATCATTTTGTTTCTTTCTCTTGGGTAAGCCTGTAATGAAATCCATGCTGATTACCTCCCACTTCCACTCTGGAATGGGTAAAGGTTGTAGTAAACCGGAGGGGTGTTGGTGTTCCGCTTCGACCAGTTGGAACTCCTGATATTTAGCAATGAACAAAGCTATTTCGGATTTCAATTTAGGCCAAAAGAAGTGTTTCTTTACCACTGATATCATCTTTTGATATCCGGGATGCCCTGAATAGGGTTTCTGAAGGAACTCTGTGAGTATGTTAGATCTAAGTCTCTGTTTCTTGGAACATAAAGTCTTTCTTTTGACCACAACAGTCCCGATTAATCTACCTTATACTCCTTTTTTTGTTGGAATAACCTATCCTCGTGGATCTTCTTAAGGATCTTGACATAGAACCGGTCATGTTGACATTCCGTTCTAATTCAGTTGTGTAAATCTGAGTCGGTTTGACTCACGATCACCACATATATCATATGGGCCCGTCGACTTAAAGTGTCCGCAATCTTTTTCTCCTTTCCCTTTATGTGTTTTAGTTCGAAGTGGTACTCACTAAGGAAGGCTAGCCACCTGGCCTGTTTGGTGTTTACGTCCGGTTGCTCAAATAAGTACTTTAGGCTCATGTTGTCCGTCTTTAATAGGAACTTCTTTCCCATAAGATAATGCCTTCACATCTTCAAGGCATGGATAATGGCGGCTAGTTCGAGATCATGTGTGGGGTAGTTCTGTTCGTGCTCCTATAAATTCCTTGACTTGTAACATATAGCGAAGTCATTTTGCATAAGGACTCCACCGAGTCCTTCCTTCCCTGCAATTGTGCAAACCACAAAGTCCCCATCGGGATCAACAATCCATAGGATGGGTGCACTAGTCAAAAGTCATTTTAACTTTTGGAAGCTTTCCTCGCATTTTGTCGTCCAAAGAAATTTGGTTGTCTTCTTCTGCAAGGTTGTCATAGGACAAGCAATGCGGGAGAAGTTCTCAATGAGCTTTCGGTAGTATCCAGCTAGCCCTAAGAATGATCTTATGTCGGTTACGCATGTGGGGGTAGGCCATTCTTGTATGGATTTAATCTTCTCAGGGTCAATTGCTATCCCCTTCTCCGAGATGATGTTCCCTAGGTACTGTATCTGGGGTTTGTAGAAATCACACTTGCTAAACTTAGTGTACAGTTGGTGTTCTCGTAGTATTCGTAATACTATCCAGAGGTGTTCTTCGTGATCTTCTTCATTCTTGGAGTAGATCAGAATATCGTCAATGAAGACTAGAACGAACTTGTCTAGGTATTTACTAAAGATGTTGTTCATCATGCACTTAAAGTTGGCAGGTGCGCTAGTCAGTCCGAAAGGCATGACCACAAACTCATAATGGCTGTATCAGGTACAGAATGCAGTCTTACTGATGTCTTCATCACGGATTCGCACATAGTGATATCAAGACTGTAGGTCGATCTTTGAGAAGATCTTCGCTCATCCGACTTGATCAAACAAGTCATCAATTGTAGGGAGTGGGTAACGGTTCTTGATGGGCAATTTGTTGAGTTGGTGGTAATCGATGCACATCCGCATCATCTTGTCCTTCTTCTTGACAAAGAGTATGGGCGCTCCCCAGGGAGACACACTAGGTCATATATAACCTTTCTTGATCAACTCTTGTAGCTAAAGTTTGAGTTTCACCAATTCGGGTGGACTCATACGGTAAGGGGATTTGGAAATTGGTACAGATCCGGTTGTTAACTCTATGGAGAAATCTAGGTCTCGTTTGGGCGGTAGCCCAGGTATTTCCTCGGGAAATACATCCTTGAATTCTACAAGGACAGGGAAGTCTTCGATCTTCTGTTCCCTATCAGTTTCTATAGTTCGAATGTTGACTGCAAAGAGTTTACAACAATTCCTTATGCATTTCTTAGCTTGTAAGGTAGATATCTGTCTTACGGAAACTTTCTTAGGGATACCTTTAATGGTTTTCTAATTCCCTTAGTTATCCATGCATAGTATTGACTTATTCAAACAGTCAAGTAGGGCATGTTGTTCGTTTAACCAATCCATGCCTATAAGTACATCGTAGGATCCTAGGGGTAGGATGTTTAAATCCACCTTAGTTGGAAAACCGTTCAGATCTATCTCACAGGTTTTAACTAGTTCGAAGACTTTTCATTTGGTACCAGTGGCTAGTTGTACCAGCCATGGTTTCTCATGGCTCACTCGGTTTAACTTACAAGTATCAACAATCTTAGAGGAGACGTAACTTTGGCATGCACCGGGATCTATTAAAACTGAAATCGCTATGTTTGAGATCTTACCCTCAATTTCAACCATAGTGGCCTAGTGATCAGCTTGCCGGTCATCTAATGTGGCATAAATCTCGGGTATTCTTGGCATGTCCCCTACTATAGGGTTTGCTTGGACATTGTATAACACTCCATCCGATTTGTTGGGGCGATCCCTGAAGTAGTGGGGCCCTTGGAATTTCCAGCAAGTAATGGTTGGTGGGGCAGCCTTTGCCCCTTTGTTGAAAGTTGGTCTATTGGCATGCGGTGGGGGTGCATTTGGTCAGGCATGAGGTTAATTGAAGCCTCTGTTGGGAGGGAAACTATTGTTCTTGAGTGAGCAAAGCAATGAATGCATCCAAGGTTGGCATCTTACACTTTGGTACTACAAGTCTTGTAGAATGAAAAGTAGACACAAATACTAAGTATTCAGAACTCAGTTTTGACAGAATGGTAAGGATTAATTGCTCATCCTTCTTCTCTATGCCACATTGCTTGAGTTGAAGCACTAGGTTCTTGAATTTTGAGATGAACTTCTCCATAGAATCAAAATTACTTGGACTAAGAGAGATAAACTCAATCTCTAACAAATGACCTCTGAGCTCGTCCTATTTTCCAAAGAAAGACTCTAGCTTTGTCCACACTTCATTTGGATTTGATAGAGAATCGATATGGAATGGAAGATCTGGAGATACAGAGAGAAAAAGTAACCCATAAGCTTCATCAAGCCTATTGAACCATTTGGATTTTAATGCAACAACTCCTGGCTCAGTTTCAAGCCCCATAGTGACTCTATACAATCCTTTGCTCCGAAGCTAGATGATCATATGTGCCTTCCATTCAAAGAAATTGAAGGGAGTGAGAGTCACAGCTTTCGCTTGATTTTGCTCCATACTGATGCGCTCCTGGTGATGGAAATATATGCAAAAAACACTCTTGGAAATTGCTTTGAATCAAGCCAGCTCTGATACCATGTGAAATTTTCAATTACTAGGAACTAGACTCATAAGACAATTTCACCATGGAATATTTTAGACAATGAGAGAAGAAGAATAGAGAGAATAGATTATGGAAAACACTCTATATGTTATTCATTGATATTGTAACAATATATAACACATCCTCCACGGAAAAAATCGAATTGCTTTGAGGCAATATGGAAAGAGCAAAAAGAAAGGCTTAGAAAAAGACAAAAAAACCCCTAGGTGGCAAAAGCAGTTTCCAAAACTGTGCTAGAGGCTCACGAATTTCGAAAGTATCGTATGGAAGCTCATGAGTGAGGTAAATAGGATGTATTGGTGGCTTTATAAGGTTATATGTGATGTGGAGGTTGAATTGGTCAAGTGGCAAAAGATTCCAAGTTAACTAGCTTTATCTTTTCCACTAGAAAGTAGAAAAAGCAGGACAAAGCTAACTAAAACTGGATAGTGTCTTTCTAATTCAAGAATAGAATAAAATCAAACATAATCCAAGGAAATCTTATCTAGAATCTATCCAAATTCATTTTTGTGAATGAGGATAGCATGTGGTCCACTAAAAGACAAAACTGGCCTATTCTACCTAGTCAAAACTCAGGAAATTAATCATAAATGATTAATTAATTTTATCCTAAGTCTAGAATGACATAGTGGATTTTTTAAATGTTCCAACATGAGCGATCTATAAGGTAAATGTATCTAGTTCCTTGATCCTTAATTAGATCTAGGATAGTGATTTATATTATGTCCTATTTGTTCTAGACTCGCGTTGATCTAGGGAGATCACGCCTCGAGTCCGCTCTTGGTAGATTGTCCGTCAAACAAATATGGCGACCATACTGGGGAATACATTGTTTGTAGTTGTCAGTTTGAATACGATTTTCAGTTGATTACTTTTGCAAGCCATCCATAATCTTGTTTTCCTTCTAAGCCTTGTTTCACCATCAGATCTTCACTTTGAAGAGTCTGTAGTCCTCCTATGAGTCTGTACTCACTCTTTTCAAACCCTTTCATTGCTCATTGTGTGGATATTTGTTCATTCTTGAACTTGGATCTCGCCTGTCACACCTGGTTAGTGGACTCAGAGCGACACTGTGTCATTTTTTATCTTTGTTCTCTATCTGTTGGCCTATTCTCGCAACCCTTTCATTGGTCTATTGCGACATCATCGCACTTCCCGCATTGGTAAACGATGACATCGCTTTGTGTACAAACACAGACTGCGTCGATCTATCGAAATTGGCATATAGGTATCGCTTCTCCATTTTTCATTTGAGTTTCAGTTTGGTGTATAGACTCCCTCTGTGCTGCAAGATCCAGTCAAAGACCCCATTTTTTATTTGTGTGTTGAAGTGTTTGGTTTCGTTTGGAGTTGTTTTTTATTCCATCTTGTTAAAGTCTGAGATTTGGTAGTAGTGGACACTCTCGTCTCCCCCACCTGCATCCACTCATCCTTACATTCCCTCCTCTCCTTACCGGATCGGTTTCTAGACTTCATTTGCATACATTTTTTAGCTTTGCTTGCTTTAGTTTTGCTTCTTATTGATTGATTTTGAGTGTGTGTGTATTTTCAGTCCATCTGAGTGCTTGTCATTTTCTTGAGATTTTCTGAGTCATTCGAGTGCTGCAAGTGATCTTCTCATTTCAGTATTTGTTTTTAAAAGCATCGCTATTATCAAATTGTTATTTTTGATACATCCATTGAAAAATGAAAAGTACTTTATTTCCATCATTTTTCAAGCTCATTTGAAGACTTGTACATGCATTGGAATGTCTCATTTATAGATCTTTCGGAAAATTTGAAAGAAAATTAAAATTATTTGTGTTTTTCACGAATTATGAGTCGCTCATTTTCTTGAAAAATTCGAATAGATATCAAGTTTTGCAAAAGTAGTTCCATGCTTGGAAAGTTACATGCATCTTTTGGGTTTTATGCTTTTAGGCCATTATAGTGAAAGTGAAAAGCTTTCATACTTTACTTAGAAACTCTCTCTTTTCATCACTTAGCATCATTTTTGTTTTTGAAAAGATAAAAGAAAAAGAAAAAACATGCTTTGATTTGGCTTAGTAGTGTTGTGTTGTTTTTGTGTTTCACTTGAAAAGGAAATGAATAATTCATAGTCATTTTTGGTAGATTTGGGATTGTGTTGCATTGCATTGTTTTGGTAAAGTCATTGGAAAGAAATTTGTCCCTCCCATACATAGAGTTCATCAAAATAAAAAGTTCATTTTTTGCATGTAGTTAGGGCCTGCATTATGCTTATGATTATGTACTCACCTCATGCATTCACCTAACCGTCCAAATAAAATTAACGGTAGAACTAGGGTAAAAATTTTAGTAACTTATGTGTAAGTTAGAGACGTGTTTCGACATCGTTAAGCGTGGCAGTTGTCGTTATTTTCCAGCACTGTATTCTAGGGGTATTATAGTCTTCCACATACTTATCGGTATATCGAATCTCTTTCACGTACCAACTAGGTATATCGAATCTCTTTCACGTACCAACCAGGGATATCGAATCTCTTTCACGTACCCACCAAGTACTTCAAGTACTTGGCGTATATAGAAAGGTGTTTAACATACTCGGTAGTATATAGGAAGGTCTTATGCCGTACGGTTGTGCATTAGACATCACCACTATAGATTTGGGCTCCCACATACCTTGCGTATATCGGGAGACACCATTAGGATTCTTGAGACCAACTGAGTTAACCTTTTGGCCGTCTTGGCAGAGCAATACACTGAGAACAACACTCTGAGATATTACTATGCATGTACTGTCCAAGTAATCGGGTATTCAGAAAAGGGTACAGTCCCAATCCTCCTTGTCGCATTTTACTATTGGACCCTGCGGTATATAGCAATTTACGAAGCCTTGACAATCCTGTGAGGTTCCATACCTTTGAATCCACTCTTATCACATAAGTTTGCTTGTGGCCTTAGTTTGTGTAGGGTTTTGTCTGGTCTTCTTTTCTTTTGTTTAGCTTACCTTAAGAGAAACTTTTGTTTCAGTCACTCTGGCTGAATTTCCTTGGAGAAGGTCCCGTAGGATTCAAAACTTGCCACCCGAATATCCCCTTAACCAGGAGGTAATTTTGAGGGTAAGGATGGACACACAAGCCATGGTCATGTCACCTGAAGTGAAAAACCCTACATTGAATGTTAGAGCACGTATGTTTCCCCCACATTCACCTGCCTCTCACCCCCTGCAGGGTGAAGAAGCACAAACTTCTACTTCACAAGACCTACCTCCCATTATATCGAGAGAGCCTGGATCATTGGAATGGATAAATTCACCCCAGGATGGCCCTTCAGCAGCTGTTGGTCCTTTAGCGGCTTATTGGACATCTTCTCTAGGCCACCCAATGGCCCATTTTGTCGTTGCATCCCCACCTACCTGGACCACTCCAGATGGCACCCCACCAACTAACTAGCTCGGTTCCGCCGATATTTTCGCACCTCTTCGTGAGCGCTTGGATCATTTACGTTCCTTGGGTGATGAAGATCGATGAAAAAATCTCGCGTATAGGGCCAAGTTTAGAGAAATCCTGATTCACACGGTATCTTTTGATTCACCAAAACCATTCATCCACAACCTTACCATCCACGAAATTGGTCAACCCTCACAGGAGACCAGTCCTATACCTTACATGACCCAACTTGTTGAAGGGAAACAGTGCAACACACCTGTGACTACCACTGTTATGTCACTTTCTCCTCCCCCACCTCTAAACTCGCGGGGCAGATACTCTTTACCCCCTACCTTCCTCATAGGTAACGATAATCCTATGGTGGATAATCAGCAACTAGTGTTGGGTCAACCTCTACTTAGTGGTTAGCAAGTTGTTCCTGGGGGGGAGCCCCCATGTCTTAACCATAATACTGCAAGAGGAGTTCCCCTCGGTCCTTCCATTGGAAGCTCCTTACCTCCCGAACCTTCCACTATGGGACTATCCCATGTTGGGGGACCATCCAACGTAATTCAACCACCATCGATTCAAGCGTATCCAAGTCATATTAACCCTGTGTTGGGTCAACTTAATCCCAAAAATACACTCTACGGGGTACCCTACCCAGGAAACCCTTACACTCTATGGGGACAGCAAAATGTTTTACACCATGGACCCCCGCTTACAGTCCCTCAAGTCCCTCCACCCCCATTTGGTCCACACCCACCTCCCATTGGAGGCGGCGGGCACCCACATAACCTTGGAGGAGGTGGACCTCTACATTCTGGTGAAGGACCACCTCATTCCGGCCATTATGGCCCGCCCCCCCTAGTGGTGGTGGTGGAGGACCATCCCATCCTGGTGGTGGTGGTGGAGGACCATCCCATCCTGGTGGCGGTGGTGGACCACCACCATACTATGGTGGACATGGTGGAGGAGGCTCTTACCCTTCTAGCGGCGATGATGGCCCACCACCCCATCCCGACAGAGGTGGTGGAGGCCCACCCTATTTCGGCGGTGGTAGATGACCTCCACCTCCTCCCAGCCGAGGCGATGGCATCCCATCCTACCTTGGCAGTGGTGGTGGACCCCCACAATTTGGAGGCGGCCCACCCCCTCCTGGCGGTGGATCCGGGCCCCCACCTTATGGTAACGGGTAGCCTTATTATGGTAATGGACTACCTTACTATGGAGGCAAACCTACATTTGGTCCAGGCGGCCCATACTTCTATGGCTAGTTTCCTCTGGGAACACCCTATGGTCATTCGATACAAGGTCCTACTGGTACTTACATGCCTTATCAGTACTATAAGTACTCACAGCCTAATCTGCAACTGCCCTTTTTGGATACTTTGGAGATGTCTGACCTGTCTCGCCTAACCAACGACCCCATCTACCACATAACTAATTGGCCACCCATTCCGGTGAAACTTCCATCAGATATCCCAAAATTTGATGGCAAGTCGGGTGAGGATCCTAAAAACCATGTGATGACATACCACTTGTGGTGTTCATCCAACTCCTTGATGGACGACTCGATCTGTCTTAGGTTATTTCAACAGACTCTCACTGGTTCGACTGCCAAGTGGTATATTGAACTAGCACCTCGTTCTTTTCTTCATTTCGGTTCCCTTGCTATGAAGTTTTTGACTCGTTTCCAACTGCCTATACGGTATGAAAATGGTACATAGATTTTAACCTCGCTCCGTCAAAATACTGCTACTCACATCTCAGATCATATACACGAGTGGTAGAGGAGACGACGTTTGATTAAAGATCTTATTCCAGACCAACTCCTAGCGGACAGGTTCATGAATTCTTTCATACCTACCATAGCACTAGATGCTGCCATGGGAGGCGCTTTCACGGAGGAACACACCATCGCCCGTTCCCATTTACTAGACTTAGTTTATGCTCAATCTGGCATGTTGTTTGATATCCTTCCTGACGCACCCCGTAACACGTACGAACCCTCAAAACCACCCAAGGGACCCTAAGATGATGGCATCATTGGATCCCTTAACACCGAGCCCTCTTCTCAAAATGTTGGATCATCGAACCCCCAAGGTTCTTTCCCATCACCAACACAGGCTGGTCACAACACCACCAAATCATCCACTCCTGCTATCACCGAAGAAGTGAATTTTGTTTCATTGGATTCACCTCAAAATTCTGGTGGTAAGAAGAAGAACAAAGGGAAACCTAAGAAATCTTCCACCCAACAAGAATATAAGAGCACCCCTGATGACACAAAACAAAAATGGAAGTTGAAGTATCCTTGTCTACTGTGTGGTGATGACCACTTTTCTAAAGAGTGACCCCATAGAGACGAAGTTCAAAATTTTCTTAAGGGAAAACCCACACCCGCGGTTCTCAAGGATCCCTTCCCTACTCAAAATCAACAGTTGATTGCTCACACCTCTCCTTCCCAAGGAGAAGCATCTACCACCGCACATATTCTCATGATGCATAGTGAGACTATCAACTTGAACACCCATTCTCGTTCGTATGACTCTGTTCCGTCGAAGGAACCTATTGGAAGTAATACTAAAAAAGATTCCACTTCGATGCCTGACGTCACCATACCGACTGCTCCTCTCACCATTGAGAAGCCCTCTCTCGAGTCAATGTTGCATCTACCCAAGAGCACGATTAGAAAATCGGTTTTCAATCCCAATGCTCGGACTGCTCAAAACTACAACATTGTAGAAGACCTAGCACAAGCTCCTTGTGCTATGTCGATGCTTGAGGTCTTGCAAAACTTCCCTAATTAGCGCAAGACTCTCCTTGCTGCCATCGGTGTAGTTGACCCGGATTCATCGAACGTCATCATGTTCCGGCTAGAATACTTCAAACCAAGGGTCTTCCATCAGTTGGCATTTCAAGTCGCCACAAACATTGCTGGGAAGACAATCCATCATACGGTTTTGGAAAAAGGTGCCTCTACCTCATTCATGTTGATCTCATGCTGGAGAGCCATTGGCTCTCCCGATTTGAACCGTTTTCCTATCACTTTGAGACCATTCGACGGACGTGGCTTTCAACCTCATGGGATGTTATAAGCTTTAGCAGTCGAGCTAGGGGGAAAGACCACCACCATTAACGTGGAAGTGGTCGCTGCCCCGTTCGATTATAACATTATGCTTGGTCGTAATTGGTTTTATGCCATGATTGCAGTTGCCTCATCTGTCTTCTGCATAGTACAATTCCCCCATCAGGGCCAAATTGTCACAGTCGACCAACTGGATTTCTACACACCTGACACCACCACTCACCCAGGCGATAACGTTCCATCAATTGGACAATCTTCGCATCAGTATGAGAGCATGGGGGTCGGCCTCATTAAGGAATCATCCCTAATGGGCGTTTTTCCTACTTCGGATCCCCCAAATCATGTTTCCATGGTGAACATGATCTCCTTGCAGATTTCATCTATCCCCAACTCCACTGATTCATGGATTATACTTGACGAAGCTACCACACATCTGATTGGAGACACGATGCCTCTATCACCCGCTGAAATCACATACGAGTCTATCCAGTTAGCATCGGAGGACCACTTAGCTATGGCCTCCACCTCCTATTCTCTACAATGGACATCATATGATCCCCTGCTATGGACTTTTCATTATGACGAGTCCATTATGGAAATCATGAGTGCAGATGATTCTCTGTGGGAAGACCTCCATCATCGATCATCTTTCCTTCCCTTATTGGATACTATGGAGAATAGCATTAGCACCATCAATACATTGGATGTCTACTCTGGCTCTCAGTCCTCGATACTCACGTGTCAAACGGACTCCGAAGGAAACTTAGCCAACATTGAGCCTACCACTTCGATAGACATTTCAGTTACTCCTGGTGTAGTGGAACATATTCAGTTAGGCCAGAAGTGTTCCCCTGATGAAGTTATTGCTTATATGGCCTTATTCAAGCGATTCCGAGACGTGTTCGCTTGGACCTACGAGGAAATTCCTGGGATAGACCCCACCATTGTTTTACAGGAAATCAAAACCTATCTCGACGTCAAAACTGTCCGCCAAAAGTTGCGACTGGTACACCCTCGAAAGGCTGCGGCGATCAAGGTAGATATTGAGAAACTCTTGAAGGTCGGCTTCATCTACCCTATCCCATTGATAGAATGGGTCTCAAACGTCATCCATGTTACTAAAAATTAGGGGCACCATTCGTGTCTTCGTCGATTATCAGGATCTCAATAAGGCTTGTCCCAAGGTCAACTTCCTTTATTGACCAAATTATCGACAATTATGTTGGAAACGTCATTTTTTTCATTCGTGGATGGATTTTCTGGATACAACTAGATTGAGATCCAACCCGCCAACCAACACAAGACTGCATTCATCTACCCTTGGGGAACATTTGCGTATTGTAAACTTCTGTTAGGTCTTAAAAATGATGGTGCCACATTCCAGCAGGCCATGTCGTATGCCTGCCATGCTGTGAAGGACTTTGTAGAACCCTACTTGGATGACCTCTCTACCCACTCAAAGCATTGCAAGTTCCACATAGATCCTCTGACTATTGTTTTCCTCAGATACAAACTATTAACACCCAAAACGTACCCCAAGGTTGTGAAAGGGCAGAATCGGGGTAACCACTAACCACTTTAGATTTGTGCTACTGACCCATCACAGTCTGAGAGGGCTCTCTCTACAAATCTATGAAAAAACTGGAAATACTCAAAGGTGTCAACTATGAACAAACACACCAGTCTTCTCTACTCAAGATAATCATTCAATCACGTTCAGAAAGTCATATCTTTGTTGGGACGGATTGTTTTTATAAATTGTTGGTTGGAAAACAACATGGATCTTTATTAGGCAATGGATTTCAAATCAAACAAGACACAAACATCATTGACAAATGCTTTGAAAATACGTTCACACAGGGGCAAGGTAGCCACTAGCTTGCAGTCAAAGAACTTTTTAGTTGGTGAGTTAAAGGAGAAAAGAATAGTCCATCAATATAAAGCATGGAAACATGAATTCTATATTGACTTTAGTAGAAAATAATTGTGGAATGCTTGGTCTGATCAAAATGGATCATAATCTCTATGAATTCCATCCAGATACTACACTGAACCAAACATGAATAAAGCATTACAGAATGGATTTACTATGAAAGAAACACAATTCACATGGGAAAAAGAAGGAATAGACTGCAAGACCAATCACACAGGAATCCCTGATAAAACACCTGCTCAACTCTGTCAATTTTATTCAAAATAGCTCAAAAATGTCTTATGCAGAGAAATATACAAGCCTCCAAAAAGTTTTCAACCTTTTTTCCTTCGATTACATTGGATTTATAGGTGTCCTCAAGCCCCAATATCGGCTTCTTCTTGAACAAAAACAGTTATAACGTATTGACACCTAATCAAAGCATATTCACCATTATAGTTATAAAACAGAGATGAGAAAATTCTGCTCAACATCCTTTTACATTTACGGGTCATTTTTACCATAGGACTACCGACTCTTAACACAATAGACAAAAAATGATTTTGAAGATGCTCTTTCAGCTGGTCCTTCTCTCTAACAGTCTACTTCCACTAGCAGAATGCTTGCAACGACCCGAACTCTTCATGCACCTAGCTTTATCTTTCCTTTACCATACTTCCCAACCCACTTCCACTATTCCATTCTTGGCGGGTTTGAGGACGCGAGCTCCTTGAAGAGAAACCTAATTTCAGTGTGCTCCTTGTATGAACATCCTTTGAGGAGTGTGTGGGATTGCTTGAACATTGTGAGGAGTTCGAAAGCTTGGGCCAACTTCTCCACTACTACCTTTCCTTCTAGGGGCTGCACCTAACCTGCAAAGAATTCCTGGTTTGACTGACACTCCTCCAATTTGTCTTGGTACTCCCTCTTTCGTCATCATGGTCCCATCTTCCTTCCAGAACAGGGGCAGACCCTGCTTGAACAATGGGTCGAAAACTTCCTTAAACATTTTTGCTTTCCTGGTCAGGATATTTATTCCGGTGTGCACGGAGCTCACCTGCTCATGCTTTATCATCACTTTCATGGCCCATGGGATGATGGCCATTTTGTCTTTGATATCTGCTGCTTTCATTTGGATTTTAGATAGGCCACTTAGAAAAATATACTGCATTCTGGGCGCAGACAAAAGGTTTTCCATTTAGCCTCTTGTTTGCTACTACAATCACTGGGTTTGCTGCTTTTACTACGACCTCCTTATCTGCCATAAAATTTAGGTAAGGACTCAGTTTCTCGGCTTGTACAATGATGTCACCCCATATGGATTTCCTTGCCTCCTACAGAGTATCCTTCCCTATGACTTGTTGTTTTAACTGACCAATCTCCTCTTACATAGCCTGATGTTTGGCCTCCCAGGCTTTCCTGTCTTTTTCTGCCTCTTCTTTCTCTCACTCGGCAGTATCTCTCATAGCTTTCAGGTTGGCATTTTGTTTCTTTATCCTTATTACTTCTACGCTATCCAAGCTATTTTGGGATATCTGTCCCACTATAGAGAAATCCCCAGCCTCTACTGAGGGCATGACCATGACTTCGATTTCTTGCTCTTTTTCTTTGAGCTTTGCTTCTAACTTTTTGATCTGAACCTTCAAAGGCTCCTCGCTATCCATCATTGATTTCAAGTTTTCCTGCCCCCCTTTCCCTTTCTTCCTCGGACTCTATCAATTTGGCTTTGCAGTCTGTCAGCTCTGTTTGTAGCTTTTCCTTCTCTTCCTCTAGTTCTGCAATTTCTGCAGCATCTACCAACTGAGCAACTGGCATCTTTAGCTTCCTTTTTAGCTTTAGAATATTCCGATCTTTTTCTCCTAATAGGGTCTAGATGGTTTTTATCTTATCTTCAATAGTTTCAATGGCCAGTAGTGAGTTCTAGAGTTTCTTCACTAGTGCTATCAGACTTTTGTTTTCACACCTTTCTATTCTTAATTGACCCTGTACTTTTGTCTTGTTGGTTTGTGCTTTTGACATGTCAAGGGAAAATTTGAGCAGCTTGTCATACGGAACTGATCCCGTCTCTTTGTGTAGGTTAATTACATCTGGTATGGGAATGTCCTCCAGGTTCACCTTCAACTCTGTTTCCTTACTCCTGGTGGCTAGGGAAAGGCTTAAAGTATTCTGCACAAAGTTTCTACTGGTCGCCAGGGTTAGTTCTTTAGAGGAAATTTTCCTAACATCATCATACAATTTCGCCTCCTTTGACAATGTCTTGGGGTCTTCTTCATACTGTTCCAATAAATCCATCCTGCTCACACCTGGTGTTGCAGGTCCAACAAGGGTTTTTCTGAACACATGTTCCTTAACCTCGAAAGATGGAACTAGGGACTTAACCTGCTTCTTCCTTGGCTGCCTTGCTTTCACTTTTACTAGTTGTGTCTCCGAATCTTCCACCTTTTGTCTCTTGATTTTCTCTCACTTTCACTGTCCATATCCATGGGTTCACCATATTTCTGTTGTGAGGTTTTATCCGGAATGCTGGTGAGGGCTAGAGCTGCTGCAAGCTTTGAGTCCTTTCTAGGTGAATCAGGGGCTAAAGTTGTGCTTGTCGATATCGAATATGGAGAGCCTCTCGGTGGGTCAATGTCCATCTAACCCTTGTCTATGTATTCTAGCCAATTGGCCCTTTTCTGCTAGGCTGAGGAGCTCCAGATGCTCGTGTCCCTTTCTTCCTCTTTCCCTCCTCCTCTTAGAGATTATGTGGTGGTGATCGTAATGTATCGCAGCTCTAGAGGAGAAACCCAGATCGCCCATCATCAGCTCAGTGTTAGGAAGAGTTGCCTTATATTTGACAACAAAAGGACCCATTACCCATGGGAAACTGATATCAGTGGATTTCTTATCCTTCCGAAATGCTCACACTCTACCTTTATCTTCTGTCTTATGAATTCCAGGGTGAAAAACCTGGTAGTTAGGAAAACTGGCAATACATATGGGGCATGAGAAAAACCATATACCCTGATTATAGTCCCATTTTTCAATAGGAACCAGTCTCCGACTCTCCTTTCCATAGAAGTCTGTAACAGATCTTTCATTTCAGGCAGGACTCTAGGAAACCTTTCTTGGAAAAACACAAAATAGATTTCTGACATGAGACTATCCGTAAAAACCTAAAAATTCAAGTACATTTCTTCAGTGATTTGTAGCTCCAGCCCCTGCAAGTTTTCCTCTTACACTGCTAGGAGAATCTTCAGCAGATACGACTCAAATCTAAAGGACCTATTTCTGGGGAATTCGACAAGTTGAGCATGGATATTGTCCGCTAGGGCTTCGTCGAATTTTAAGCAAGAGCATTGGGCGAGTGAGTTAGGGTCTGAGGGCTCAACAGGGAAAGTACTCAGGACGAACATAAGGCTGATTACGGGCTAGGTTAAGTACCTGTCGCTATCCAGCCCTAGGAATTGCGCCAACATGGAGATAACCTATTTAGATTCTTCTTTGAACAGCTCAGCTTCACCAAGGAAAGGGGCTTTAGGAGGGAAAAGGCTGGGTAGTAGGGTCGCCTGGTAGAATCTCTTCTTAAGGTCCTCAGAGGCCTACTGAAAATGCCAAATGATGGATTCCATTCGATAATCTTGGGATTTATGGTAGAATTCCGGGGGAATGGCCAGGGCTTTCCTAACAGCCGAAGCGTTTATGGAACATAGGATTTTGGAGCCTGATGCGTCGAGGATGACTCTCTACTTAGGGGAATAATGGCTTGCGCACCAGTCTATGAACTTGAGATAGCTAGGGGTTTGGGCTGTAGTGAACAGGTGGAACAATGACTGGTAAACTTGGTGGGTGTCGGGTTGGCCGGTCTTCAGAGCTTCTAGTTTTTCTTTAATGGCGTCGGGAGGGAAACTAATAAGCATAGTATCAAAAACATCATAATCGTTATCTTCCAATAGGTCGGTTAACTGGGGGTATTCGAAGCCTGTAGGTTCTACAGCTTCTGCCATTTAAATAGATTTCGGTGAGAAAGTGTCTTACCTGGTCGCCTGACAGTTGGGTGTTAGGATATTCCTGTACTCCATCCTAGTCCTACTAGCTTTTTAGTCATTTTCATTTTTAGTCTTTTAGGGTTTGCATGCACTTTTAGGGTTTGCATGCATTCTAGGGTTTGCATGCATCCCAGTCATTAGTCCCAGCACCTAGCCCTCAGTTAGCTATCCCTATAAGCTTCTTCCTGACCAGTTTAATCCCTCCTAGTGCTTAGTGCGCCCTCCTTTCACCTATTCTTGTGAGAGGCACACTTCTTCACCTACCAGTCCAGTTATATTCAGTTAACCGATCTTACCACTCCGATGGACCTCCAGTGTGACTAGACTACTCATTCTGACTTTAGTTAACTCCTCATGCACCCTCCACTGAGCCTCCTTCACTACATTAGTGCTATCATGTGCCAATTACACCTACCGCACTCAATTAGACTCAGTTTGACTCCTGGTTGACTATTACTTGTGCATTGATGACTTCACTGATGATGAGGTGGACTCCTAGTTATGCTTTGATGACACTCCACTGATTATGGATCTATCCATGAAGGTTAATTCGAATCACACCTAGTGTATTCGAATCATGAGCATTGTATATTTACTGTTTCACTTTTCAGATTAATGTAACATGTGTAATTATTCTGCCTCTATCTAAGCTCCTTTGGATCTATGTTCTACTGCTCTATTCTTCTTCTATTATTCCTAAATTCTTTCATTGTGAGGTTTACATCATCTCTTTGGATCTGCTGTGAGCATTTTCACATGGTATCAGAGCCATTTGAGAGTATATTCTACCTCCATTCTTGAGATTTTTTTGCAGGTATTTCAAACTTCCAGCAGTTGTAGCAGCAGTATCAACAGTTTCACTTTGCACTCGTTCCAGCAGTCAAGATGAGCAATTCAAATGCTCCTTCCTCTCCTATGTGATCCTCACTCCCTTCAATTACTTTGAATGGAAGGGTGAGATGAAATTACACTTGTGTACTAGACAGCTAAATAGAATGGTATTTGATAGAGATGCCATACCACATACAGCTGTAGAGAGAATCAAGCATCTAAATAAAATGGATGAAGCTTTTGGATTCATATGCCTTCATATGTCTAAAGATCTATTATTTCATGTTGAAGGAGTGAAGTTCCCAAATGAGTTATGGACAAAATTGGAGAGTCTCTTTGGCAAACAAGATGGGCTAAGAGGCCACATTCTCGAAAATGAATTGGTTTCCCTACAACCTAGCAATTTTGAAAGCATTCAAGAATTCTTCTCAAAATTTCAGAAATTGGTTTTACAATGCAAGCATTGTGGCATCACTAAAAGTGATGAGCAATTGGTACTCTCCATTCTGAGCAAACTTGGATCTCAATTTTATTTCTTTGTATCTATCTTCCATTCTAGGTAAATGTGAATCCCTGGATGGAAGTTTCCCACCTTAACAGCCTTTACTGAAGTTCTCATTCAAGAAGAGGACAAATTGATTCAAATGGGTGCCATCAAGGCCTCCAAAGATCTAGCTCTTCTAGATGGAGAAGAAAGTGGGATGAATGTGAAAGGGAGGCCAAAAGACAAGGATAAGAAGCCATCTAAATCCAAGAAGGACAAACACAAGAGACCTACATGTTCCTACTGCAAGAGAGGAAACCATCCTAAGAAAGCTTGCATGCACAAGAAAATAGGCCTACTTACCAAGCTTCTTTAATAGAACAAAATTGCTATTCCACAAGATGCAAAGATGTATGATTCTGAAAGTGGATCTAATGGTCATGGGGATTGCCATGCATTAATGGCTATTTTTTCAAAATCTAAATCCCTCCTCATAGATTCTGGAGCCTCTAATCACATGGTTGCCTCTGAAGAATCATTTTCTTCTTTAGATCTCATTGATGGGCCTACTATTCACATGGGAGACAACTCTCATATTTCTTCCAAAGGATTGGGTACAGTACATATGGAGCATGGCAAGTTCAAGAATGTTCCATTCGTTCCCTCCTTGACAACAAATTTGTTGTCTGTATATCAGATGACTCACACCGGATCACCTAAGAAGGTGACTTTTGATTCTGACACAGTTGATATTACAGAGATCTCTACTGGGAAGACTATAGCAAAAGGGTTTGCAAACCATGCCTCCAAGGCATATGAGTTATCTCATTTTTTTCCCGTCTTTCTTCCTGCTTCCTCAGAATCTGATGAAGATTCGAATGACTCTTCTTCTAATGAAGACATAGAGCAATATCTTGATGTTGAGATCAATGTTCAAGAAGTTTCAGATCCATAACAAACACATGTTCTCGATCCAGATTCAAGGCGTATATGGGATCACACAGTCCTTGCAACTACTGAGAACACAGTTGAGGATTCATCTGTTCACAGAACTACCAGACTTCAGCATCATGCTAACCTTGCATTATGCCATCTACCTCTCCATGAGAGATGCAACATGATGATGGGGTTCTCTCTTCCATCCCTTGGGAAGACTACTCATGTTCCATTCGCTCCAATTGCAGAAAGAATTCCTGAGAGACTTGCTTCGTCCAATACATCCTCTACACAGTGGAAGGCACATCAAAAGACCAGATCCAGATCTAGCACCTGTTTTGGCATCCTACAGTGGATCAACTTGTCAAGTTTTTTGCGTAAGTTTTCACTAATGAAATCTTCTTTCTTTTCTGCTTAGTATGATGGTTCTTTGAGTTATTTACTGTTCTTTTGAGGGGGGGTATTTTTCCCATGAGGTTTTCCCCATTTCCTCGGTTTATGGACAATTATTTATTTTTTCTATCATTATTAAATTGTATGGGTGACCTTTGGTCCTAGTTACCAGAGCCCAGGATGGATTAAGGGGGGGTGTTAGGATATTCCTATACTCCATCCTAGTCCTACTAGCGTTTTAGGCATTTTCATTTTCAGACTTTTAGGGTTTGCATGCACTTTTAGTGTTTGCATGCATTCTAGGGTTTGCATGCATTTTGCATGCATCCCAGTCATCGGTCCTAGAACCTAGCCCTCAGTTAGCTATCCCCAGGAGCTTCTTACTGATCAGTTTCAACCCTCCTAGTGCTTAGTGCACCCTCCTTTCACCTACTACTTGTGAGAGACACACTTCTTCACCTACCAGTCCATTTATCTTCAGTTAACTGAGTTCTCTCCTTGATTTTAGGCTTGAATCACTCTTAATTGATCTTACCACTCTGATGGACCTCCAGTGTGACTAGATTGCTCATTCTAACTTCAGTTAACTCCTCATGCACCCTCCACTGAGCCTCCTTCACTACATTAGTGCTTCCATGTGCCAGTTACACCTACCATACTCAGTTAGACTCAGTTTGACTCCTGGTTGACTATTACTTATGCATTGATGACTTCATTGATGATGAGGTGGACTCCTAGTTATACTTTGATGACACTCCACTGATTATGGATCTATCCATGAAGGCTAATTCGAATCACACATAGTGTATTCGAATCCTAAGCATTGTATATTTATTGTTTCTCTATTCAGATTAATGTAACATGTGTAATTATTCTGCCTCTATCTGAGCTCCTTTGGATCTATGTTATACTTCTCTATTCTTCTTCTATTATTCCTAAATTCTTTCATTGTGAGGTTTACATCATCTCTTTGGATCTATTGTGAGTAGTTTCACATTGAAGGGATTCTATGGACGTCTGGTTGGTTGGTTGGCTCTGTAGAGTCAGCTCTCTCCACTACCCAATGTGTATAGGACAAAATATGGTGTGGATCCCTGTGCGGACCTAATTTATAGACTATGAAATGGCCAATATCTTCCTGACAGGTAAGCTAGCGATGGGGACATGTTAGTCATCCATCCACGTTGGCGATTTGCAACTGTAGATCCTCCCGCCTTTTCTATTTTTAAACACGGCAGTGGCCTGCAACTCTGCTTCGTGCTACTTTGGCAGCGCCCTTTACCTGTGAATCCCTGCTGACTATGGATTACCCCTTTCCTCAGATCAGGGTCATCCTTAGATGCACCCTTTACCAAATTTGCAAATCCGAGCGGCATCAGTCTGGCTCACAAGTTAAAAGTGTGAAAATACCTGAGCCGTAGATCTTGGTCGGATTGAATCTCCACCGTCGAAAAGTGTCGCACAATAACAAAACTTTGCAAATCTGGGTCATGACTTTCTCCGTGCAAGTTTAGATTGCGAACTAGATGTCAGCCGTTGATCTTCATGGCCCACCGTTGATCTGACCCCTACATATATGTTGACAACCGACCCGCCTACGCTTAAACTTCCACCACGTTATTCTGCGATGGACAATTGTGGCGTTGGATCTCATCATGTCCAATCCAGACCATTCATCTTAGCTGACCGAGGACGTGGACGCGTTCCTTTAACCTTTTACTCTTCTGCCATCACCGTTCCCTAATCCCCGATCAGACATTCATCCTTCGGGCCAACTTTTATTGCGCACGGCTTCGATTCTTCGTTATCTAGTGGAACCACACCGAGCCAGGATTACTCCGAAAGCTTTCTCAGGCTTAGCAAACCCATCCTTCCGCCTAAAACCTCCTTAAATATTTGGCACAATCCTAGTGACAACACAGATGGTACAATATTCGTCTGAACCTTCATAAGTGTATTTGCTAAGTCAAGTCTAGACGCCTCTTAGGGTTTATCGTGTTGAAAGAAGGGATCCACATTGATCCCTTGAAGGTGGAATCCATTGTCGCTCTCCCACCTCCAACTAATGTTACCGAACTTCAAATTATACAAGGATGAGCAACTTATTTAAGGTGTTTTGTCTGTAATTTCACGCAAAAGACACAGGGTTACATGAGATTGATGAAAAAAGACGTCCCATTCAATTGGGATGACCAAGCTCAACAATATTTTGATAGTTTGAAACATGCCATCACGCATGCCCCTATGCTCCAACCGCCGAATTATTATCAAGATTACATTATATACCTCGCTGCTTCCAACACCACTATTGCCATGGTTTTGGTGCAGGAAGACCAGAATGCCCAAGAACATGTGATATACTATGCCAGTAAAGGTCTTATAGATGCTAAAACTCGATATTCACATCTTGAGAAGCTCGCTCTTGCGGCAGTTATCGCCGTGCAGAATTCCAACATTACATTTTGTTTCGCACCACCACCATCATCGCCGATTCGAGCCCCATGTACCACGTTCTGACTCGTCAAGTGCTTGGGGGCAAGTATTCACGCTGGATTGTGATACTGCAAGAATTTGATCTTCTTTTCGAAAATGCCAAGTCTAAAAATTCTTTGGTGTTTGCTAAGCTCATCTGTGACCTTCCCCATGCTGATGTAGAATCTAAGCCCAATGGCTCTTTTCTGGATGATTCATTTTTTCTTATCAGTACATCTGATTCGTGCTATGTGTTAGCACCCAAAATGACCCTCTAGGCTGTGGGAGAGGGAAAAATGGGGTAACAACGGAACCACTTTAGACTTGTGTTATTGACCCAGCACAATCTAAGAGGGATCTCTCTTAACTTTATAAAGGGATGAAAATAATCAATCAAATTTCAGCCTTGAAGGATACACGGAGAAGACTGAAAATAATTAAAGATAAACACACATTCTTCTTATAAAAAATATTCAATCAACACATCCAAAAGGTCAAACCTCTGGAAATTGAAAAGTCGTTTAAATTTTTGCAGGATAATCATGAGAGAGACATGGGCAATGAAGTCAAGACACAACACACAAATCAAATAGCAGTGTCGTGCTGTGGGATACCAAAACAGAGGCAAGGTAGCCACCTAATTCCCATCGAAATGCTAAGTTCAGTTGATGAAAGAAGAGAGAAAGGACAGAGCATCGATATGGGCATCTAGCATGGATGAATTTGATATCGACTTTAGTGGAACTGTTGAGTGAACATTCGAAACAATAGCTAGAGCGTGTTGCCAATAATTCTATACTACTATACACTAATTTCATATATGAAAGAGAAAACACAACGGAAATGAATAACAGGAAGCACAATCACATTAGAGAAAGAGAATAAACAGACTGTAAGCAAAGCAACACATGAATATGTTGTTTTCACCAATAGTTTTCGGGCCCATGGTTTTGGGTAACCCGTGGTATTTTCCCATTGTATTTCCCTTATAAAAGAAAGACATTGTAACATGGTTAGGGTTGATGTATTAGGTATTATGCATTGTAAATATCTCTGAGATCAAAAAGAGAGACTGTGAGACAGTGAAGAGGAAGTGCAGCGGTTGTGTTGGAGGTTGTATCCCTTCACTTTGCTGGATGAAATAATAATAAGGACTGGCAAGTTCAATGTGGATGTAGCCCAAGTTGGGGTGAACCATTATATATTTGTGTCTCTCTTGTAATGTGTGTGTGATTATATTTGCATTTCTGTTTATTATTATTGCTCTGCAATCCTATTTTTCTAACAATTGGTATCAGAGCCAAAGGTCTATTTGGCAGATAAACCCGTAGGAAGCTAGGGTTTCTGGTTCGAGTGGGAGCAATGGAATAAGAAGGAAAGTTTAAGGTCGAGAAGTTTAATGGCCAAAACTTCCAGTTATGGAAGATGCAAATGGAAGACTATATGTACCAAAGGATCTATTCCTACCATTGGGAGGAAGAGCAAGGGATCCGGCGGCTATGAAGGACGAAGAATGGGAGGTTCTTGACAGAAAGGATCTGGGAACAATACAGCTAAGCCTAGCTTCGTCAGTGGCTTTCAATATCTCAAAAGAAATGACAACGGAGGGTTTGATTAGCGCATTGGGCAAGCTGTATGAAAAACCCCCAGCCTCCAACAAGGTATTTCTAATGAAGCAATTATTTAATATGAAGATGTCTGAAGGTGGATCTATTACTGATCATTTAAATGATTTTAATACAGTTACAAATCACTAAGTTCTGTAAGTGTGAACTTCGATGTTGAGGTTAGGGCTCTTCTAATCTTGTGTTCATTGCTAGAAAGCTGGAATATCTTGGTCATGGCTGTAAGTAACTCTGTCTCTGGTTCAAACACCTTGAAATGTGATGATGTTATTGGTGTTATTCTTAGTGAAGAAATTCAAAGAAAAAGCACAGGTGAGACATCAGGTAATGTGTTGACCATGGAGAGCAGGGGGAGACAAAAGGAGAGAGGAAAGAGCCAAGGTAATCGCAGCGACTCTAAAAAGGGCAGATCCAAGTCTAGACTAGGAAAGACAGAGTGCTGGAACTGTGGAAAGAAAGGACATCTTAAGAAAGACTGCAGATCTCTAAAGAAGAAAGCAGATGCATAGAAGGAAACTACCCAGGAAGCAAATGTAGCAGGTGATGTGTTACAAGATGCTTTGATTCTTGCATTAGATAATACTAGTGATTATTAGGTATTAGATTCAGGGGCTTCATGTCATGCTACACACCATAGGAAATACTTTCATGATAATGTTCCAGGCGATTTTGGACATGTTTTATTGGGTGATGATGAGCCATGTAAAATTGTTGGAATGGGTAAGGTATGGATAAAAGTTAAGAATGGAACTGGCTGGTTGTTAAAAGATGTTAGGAATATTCCTGCTATGAAAAGAAATATGATCTCAATAGGGAAGTTGGGAGATGGCGGATGTCTATCTACATTTGGAGAAAAGTGGTGGAATATCACTAAAGTATCAATGGTGATAACAAAACGAGATAGGGTAGGTACGCTGTATTTATGTCCTCATAATACTGACCATTCTATCTCTTTAGCTTGCACAAGAACATATATAGAATTGTGGCATCATAGGCTTGGCCACATGAGTGAGAAGGGGATGCAGATTCTCCACTCAAGGAAGTTGCTACCAGATTTGAAGCAAGTAAGTTTGGAATTATGTGAAAATGGTATTTATGGAAAACATAAGTGAGTCATATTTCTTAGGGTTGGGAAAAAGAAGAAGAATGAAAAGTTAGAGCTTGTGCATACAAATGTATGGGGACCGGCTCAGGTACAATCTCTTGGTGTCTCTCATTATTATGTTACATTTATTGATGATGCAACTAGGAAAACTTGGGTTTATTGCATTAGACATAAATTTGATGTGTTTGCTACTTTTAAGAAGTAGAAAGCTTTGGTTGAGAATGAGACAGGAAAAAGGTTGAAGTGTCTCGGATCTGTTCATGGAGGTGAGTATTGCAGCAAGGAGCTTGATAGTTACTGTTCATACCATGCGATTCATAGAGAGAAGACAGTCCCCGGAAAACCACAAGAAAATGGTGTGTAAGAAAGGATGAATAGAACGATCATGGAGCGTGCAAGGTGTATGAGATTGCATGCAGGGTTGCCCTTACAGTTTTGGGCAGATGCTGTAAATACTGTTGTTTATTTAATAAACAGAGGACCTTCAAGTGCTTTGGATGGTAGTATTCTAGAGGAGGCATGGACAGATAAAAAGGTAAACTACTCATTTCTAAGAACGTTTGGTTGTGAATCATTTGTCCATATTGATAAAGAAAATAGAACAAAGCTTGAAGCTAAATCCAAGAAATGTACCTTTATTGGATATGGGGTTGATGATTTTGGTTATCGCTTATGGGATTATGAAAATCACAAAATCATTAGAAGTAGAGATGCCATATTCAATGAAAAGGTCATGTACAAAGATCAGTTGCAGGGAAAGAAATAGGAAAAGGAAAACACAGAGTACACAGTACTTGATGAAATTACAGAAAATGAAGTTCCCAAGGTGCCAAAAAATCAAGAACAGCAGCAAGTGCCTGAAACTCCTGCAACTGCAAGAAGATCTACCAGGTTAAGTAGACTCCCTGAACGATACTCTCCTTCAATGTATTATTTGTTGATGACTGATGTTGGTGAACCAGAATGTTATGAAGAAGCAATGCAGGTGGAAACTAGAAAGAAGTGGGAGTAGGGTATGAATGAGGAGATGGAATCATTGGTAGGAAACCAGACTTGGGATTTGGTTCAGTTTCTTGCTTGTAAAAGAGCATTGCAGAACAAATGGATTTACAAGTTGAAGGAAGAAGAAGGAGGCAAGAAGCAGTACAAGGTGATACTTGTTGTAAAGGGGTTTGCATAGAAGAAAGGTATAGATTTTGATGAAATGTTTTCTCCTGTTGTTAAGATGACTTCAATTAGGACTATCTTAAGTCTAGTGGGTGTAGAAGCTTTGCATCTTGAACAGTTAGATGTAAAAACAAGCTTTCTCCATGGGGATTTGGAGGAAGAGATATATATGCAATGGCCACAAGGGTATGAGGTCAAAGGTAAGGAGAACTTGGTATGCAGGTTGAAGAAGAGCTTGTATGGCTTGAAGCAAGCTCCAAGGCAGTGGTATTTAAAATTTGACAGGTTTATGACAAAACAAGGTTATAGTAGATTTCATTCTGATCACTGTGTTTATTTCAAGAAGATAGACAGTGGAAGATATATTATCTTGTTATTGTATGTGGATGACATGCTCGTTGTAGGATCTAACATGCAGGATATAAATGTACTCAAAAGGAAGCTAGCTAATTCATTTGCGATGAAAGATTTGGATGCTGCAAAGCAAATCCTTGGTATGAGAATAACGAGAGACAGGAAAAATTGCAAATTGACATTGTCTTAGAGTGAGTACATTCAAAAGGTGTTGGAGAGGTTCAGAATGCAGAATGAAAAACCAGTTAGTACACCTTTGGCCAGACATTTCAATCTAAGTAAGGAAATGTGTCCCAAGACATAGGAAGAGACAGATTACATCTCCAAGATTCCCTATCAATCAGTAGTTGGCAGCTTGATGTATGGCATGGTGTGCACAAGACCAGATATTGCACAAGCCGTGGGAGTTGTGAGCAGAGATATGAATGATCTACGTAAAGAACATTAGAAGGAAGTACAGTGGATTCTCAGGTATTTGAGAGGTACTATCACTCAGGAATTATGTTTTGGAGGTTCAGACACTGTTCTACAGGGATATGTTGATGCAGATATGGCAGATGATAAGGACAGCAGGAGGAGCACCATAGGGTATGTGTTTACTGTAGGTGGAACAACAGTAAGTTGGATTTTGAAACTGCAGAAGGTTGTTTCACTTTCAACAACAGAAGCAGAGTATGTTGCTGTTACAGAGGCTAGTAAAGAGATGATTTGGTTACAGAGGTTTATGGAGGAATTGGGTAAGAAGAAAAAGGATAGTAGGTTGTATAGTGACAGTCAGAGTGCCTTTCATCTTGCAAAGAAATCAGAATTCCATTCCACGACTAAACATATACAGCTCAAGTACCATTTCATATGCTATGTTCTGGAAGATGAACTGTTGAAGCTGGAAAAGATACACACTAGCCAGAATCCTGTAGACATGTTCACAAAGGTAGTGACCAGAGTGAAACTGAGTTCCTGCTCGGTTTCAGTTGGCATTCTAGCATGAAGGTGAAGAGGAGAAAGTTTCCAAGTCCAAGTCCAGCAAGTGTAGCAGCCGTGGAGTTGTTGTGATCAATCTCCAAGTGGGATATTGTTGGTTGTGGAGTCTGATCTCTAGATTCAGAGATATTATTATGCCCCCAAGAAAAAATTTTGGGGTTGTTTTCACCAATAGTTTTCGGGCCCATGGTTTTGGGTAACCCATGGTATTTTCCCATTGTATTTCCCTTATAAAAGAAAGACATTGTAACACGGCTAGGGTTGATGTATTAGGTATTATGAATTGTAAAGAGGAAGTGCAGCGGTTGTGCTGCAGGTTTTATCCCTTCACTTTGCTGGACGGAATGTTGGGCCTGGCCCAACAAGGCCATTTTTTATAACATTTTTGAGGCTAGATGGAGCTGAGCTAGCGCAGCTCAGAAAATAAGTAAATTTTGGCTAAAATATTGGGGGTACTGCGAAGATGTGCAGAGTACCGTGTTTTGAAGGATGCTGCGAAGATCAGCATTGAACAGGTTCAATGATGCGAAGGTAGTAGGCCACGTGGAGCCAGTAAAGTTGTGTATTGGATAGAGGATGACCAAATGGAGTGGATAGACTGGCGATGGTCTACTTTTGGGGAGACTGCTGGAAATATGTCGAGTTGAGGGCATAAGTAGATCAGGAAGGCGGCCGATTATACGAGTCCATTAAGCAAAGGACGGATCGGGAAAGTGACAGTTCGGTGTACAACAGAGTATGTGACCGTTAAGGGGAAAACAACGGATGGACAATGACTGGAGCTGAGCTAGTTGTATGCAGTCATTACAGGATGGATGGCCTATAGGGAAAGCGACTGCGAGCTAAGCCAGTCGCACGAGTCCATTAGTGGAATGGCGGCTCAAAACGGATGATCTGTTGTTGTGCGCACAACAGGAAGGCTTAAAGAGATGGGTCTAAGGCATGGAGGATTGCCACGATAGCAGAATCGCTACCAGAAGCTTGCATGATGGTTCAGAGGGACCGTAGTGGTTTGGAAACCCTAAGGGTTTTGGTTTTCAATATTGTAAAGACACGACCTTCGGGTGTGATCTATTTAAGAAGACCATTTTTGTATAGGAAGGGTTGGTCAAGGTAGAGGGTCGTTGTTGATGATTGTTATGGTGATCATATTGTATTGTAATATATTTTGAATCAAGAATAGATTATAAAGGCTCTGCAGCTGAGTGCGCAAAGACCTGTCTGAGCAAGAAGAGAGCCGCAGCTGAGTGCGCGGGTAAGAACTGTGACCCTTCCTTAAAAGAAATATCAAACACAGTTCTTGTGGACTTAGCTTCCCATCCGGGGGAGTGAACCACGTTAAATAGTGTGTCGAGTGACTGAATGTTTATATGTGTGTTTGCATTTATCTATTTCTGTAGTTGGATGTCTGAATATTTGCTCACAATCTGTTATGAGGAGGCTTTTATATGCATTTTCCATCAAGAGAGTATGGAATGATATGTTAATTCTTCATGAATAGATGTATGGTTAATATTAGCTTTGCTTCTAACGACGGTGAATCTATCGTCTGCTCAAGTACAGGGAAAGTCATTTATGTGTCTGAATGAATGCAGTCGATGAATGTATAACAGTTATTTTGCACCTGAGGGTTATGCTTAAAATCATAACATTCTAAGTGTGCTCCATGAGTACTAAGTAGTAAGTTAGCTAAGTGTATGACTGAGTGGATAAGTAGTATTCAGTTCACTGCCTTAAGCATTTCGCACTTAGTCCAAGTATAGTATATCAAGTGGCAGTGTTAATAGTGTAGCCTCAAGTTCCGCAGTAAGGAGGAAGCTAGTGGTGCGGACTGTAGTGTTGGTGATCGCCGTGTAGCCCGACCCTTGCAGCGCACAGCCGGTGCGCTACTGCAAAATTCCTCACAGTCATCAACTCATCACTCACTGTGCACATCTGAGTCCGGAGTGCCCCATTAGAAACACCTCGGGTGAGACCTCAGCCTGCTTGCGGGATGTTGCCGAAAGGGCCGGTGCGAAGGGGTTTTGTTGGTTTAAGGTAACCACGCAGAACTTGGGTCTTCATAAAACCTCTAGTCAGCATTGTATAGCCAAAAAATGGTTCGGTTGCTGTACTAGAAACTGTGATGAGTTCTAGTTGTGATGAGCGACGAAGAGCCTGAGTTCCCAGAAGGTTCATTGAACTGTCATCCTGAGAAGACAGAAATCCAGGCTTGGTGGGATAAGACCATAAGAGACTTTAAAATACAAGAGAACAAACATCCGCATCTAAGCGACACACAGTGGTCGGATATATATCTGTTGGACGACATTCATGAGATTTTCTGGGCTACATTTCCGAACGAGCTGCACATGTGGATTTTGCGGCTCATAGAAAAGAAAACCTGATTTCAAGGAGGTGTTCCTATAGAGTGGAATCTTGAGCTCATATCACAGCTCAAAGCAATAGACAACGCATTGACGTGCACAGTGGATTTTTGGGTTGATCATATGCTAGAAGGATTTGTCACAGAGTTTGCTGTGGATACGCTCAAATCCTACAGCCAAGGAGAAGCACACTTTTTCAAAGGTTTCTAAGGTAAGTTCCTAAACAATCTTAGTCTATACATTAAGATGTTGTTAGCTGATAAAGGTGTTTTAAGAATGCAATAATTTTTTCAAGTTGTCATGGTAAATAGCATTTATAGTGATTCCGACGAAGATACTCACAACTTAAGAAGTGGGAAAAGATACATGTTCAATAAGAATCTTGGAGGCTCTGGACTCCACGTAGATACTGAGATTCCCTTTGACATTGAAAATGAAGCCGCACCGCCATTTACCCCTCAGAATCCTCCACTTGCAGAGCCCACCCCACCGAATATACAGCCTAGTACGTCTACCCCTATACACCCATTTGTTTTTACTTCCTAGAGTCCTTTACGATAGCCTAGCACCCCTCAGGGCACACTTCAGGGTGCCCCTTTGAGTGCTACACCCCCCCCTAGAGCCATGGCCCATACGGATATGAAGCTGCCTATATTTAAAGGGACGGGTCTAGAAGACCCTGATCAACACTGGTTCCTTTGTGAAGCTCTCTGGAGTGTCAGACAGATCCGAGATGATGATGAGAAGAAAGCCCAACTTATTACTACATTTAGAGATAGAGCGTAGCACTAGTTCATGAAGTATTCTACCACGCAGCCCGGGACCTTGGCAGAGATTAAAGCTGCGCTGATAGCAGAGTCCAAGAAACCAAAGTTTGAGTCTCAGTGTATAACTGAGCTGAAGGAAATCAAGCAGAGATCGACAGAATCGGTCTGGGAATTCGACCAGAAGTTCAAGACACTCTTGGACCAAGTGAGCTTTGTCATAGTCCCTGAATAGCATAAAGAATGGTTCATTGCTGCGTTGTTGCCACACATCAGGTTACCATTGATGCAGCAGAAGATTACAACCCAGGCAGAGGCCTTAGAAATCGTGATGAAGTTGGAGGCTTCGTCGGTCAGTGAGTCTAGTTCTGGGATGACGCAGATTCAGAACCAGCTTACCACCCTGACATTGGAGCTATAGAGCATGAATAATGGAAAAGAGTAGCGATATGAACCTTGTCACGAGATTTGGTGCACGAGTTGCAAAGGAGAAGGTCATGACCGGGAGCATTGTCCCCTATACTGCGACTACCTCGGCAGTGGTGTGCCTAACCCAATCAATCAGAACCAGGCACCTTGGTGTGAGATCTGCAAAACTACCGGTCATAGACCTGAAGATTGTTACCTAATACAGAAATATGTCGAGACACCTAAGAATCTATATTGTAATTTCTGCAAATCAGTTGGACATGACGAATCTAACTACCGTGCTTATGAACTAATGAATGAAAGAAAGTGTGACATGGATTCAATGAGAGGCGCTGGCTTATACAGAGTGCAAGAAGATAACCAGCCAAAGCAAGAAAGCACGCATTATGATTAATCTGTCTACAGAGGCCGTGGTGGTGGCTATCGCGGTAGAGGAAGAAATATCGGCCCGGCACAAGGAAGAGGCCGCAGCAGGTTCATCTGCTGTAACTATGGCCAGCTAGGTCACATAGCCAGAGACTGTGTAAATCCCTGCACCACCTGTAATTATTGTAAATCATTTGAGCATGTGATAGAAGATTTCCCGGTGCTAGAGGTAGAGATGCAGAAAAGAAGAAGGATAGATACGCCAGCCCCGAACATCAAGTGGATCGTAGTAGAGAACAGACTTGCGGATCCTAGCATTAAATTAGTCACACGCAGTGGCATGGAGATAGGTCATGATAGGGGAGCAGAGGCTTCCACTTCAGGAGAGGCTCATGCGAAGCAGGGCCCTCTTGAAACGATATGGGTAAGAAAAGCTCCAGGAAAGATGCCTGCTCTGGACCTGAAGAAGAATAAAGAATATTTTGATGACGCGTGAGATACCTTCAAAGAACCAGCACCTAAATCGCCAAGGATCCCGTTGCGCAGTGATGTACCACATGTTGAAGACACACCTACTACATATGACAAGACAAGACATACAACAGATGTTAGCACCTCTGTTGCGCAGTTCCTAAGAAGCTGCATGAAGCTGCTGAAAAATGAAAATGCGATAGCAGAGCTGGAGAAGCTCATAAATCTATATGAACCACAGACAGAAGTAGAAACTTCTGAGGGTGTAGTACATCATATAATGAAAAATAAGAGGTTGTGCCGCGAGATGAGGCTCACTGCGCAGATAGGAGACTTTGAGATGGATGAAGTGATCCTTGATCTGGGATTAGAAGTAAACGTCTTGACCAAGCAGACATGGCAGTAGATGGGTTGACCAAAGCTGTCATGGTCACCTATCCAGCTGAGAATGGCCAACCAAGAGAAATTTATACCATTTGGCCGCTTAGCCAGTGTTGTGGTTGATATTGATGGAGTACAAAGACATGCGGAATTTGAAGTCATCAAGATTTTTGACTATAGCCAACCCTTTCCTGCACTATTAGGAATTAACTGGGCTATTGACAATTTATCCATTATAAATTTGAAAACAAAGAAGATGATATTCGAAGGCCAGCATCTACGGGTTATCGTACCATTGGATCCTACAGATGGGGACAGATATAGTGAGCCGATTCAGGAAGAGTCTAAGGCTCAGGACTTGGACTGGCTATACCAGATGACTGCAAACCAAGAGGATTACATTAATCCTACTGCAGATGGTGCACTCAACTGGAGATGCGATAGCTCCTGCATTTCTGACTCAGACGCTGGCCTGGAAAACTGGAAGAATCGCATGCATGAAGTGTCTGCTAAAAGGTGCGCGCAGGTCATGAAATCCCTGCGCTGGATTGGAAAGGAGGTAAGTTCGATCCCTACATTTGATGGTTCTGCTAACGTTTATACTTTTATTCAAGACTATACTATAGCAGTTCCAAAAGAGCACAGGTTTCCAGCATTGGATATGGCCCTGCGTGGCATACCCACTAGATGGTGGGCGTCGCACAAACAGATATTGATCACTTGGGATCAATGCAGAACAAAGATGCAGATTCGGTTCGCAGAAACAGATGCCATACCCTTTGAGAAGTTCAATGGGCAGACAGATCCTAGGCAGCATTTGGAATTTTGTTCGCAGGCATGGGGAGAAAGGCCACCTGAAGTGTGGGTGCACTTGTTCGTGCATACTTTGGAAGACGATATTCCGAAGAAAGGGTATCTAGACCTGGATTTATGCAGGGAAACCTCAGATTGGGAAACATTAACTACGAACTTCCAGAGAGATTTCAGCTTCGAGGATGAGAACCCTTTGATACATGAGGCACTGCAGATAATCGAGGAACGTGTATTCAGAACAAATTATCCTCGTGAAGATATGTCAAGGAAAGAATTTTTTGGCACACATGATAGTCCTGCGAACATATACTCAGAATGGAAAGAACATGAAGAACATTCAATAGACTGTTATAATTTAGCTGAGGATGATGAGAATGGAAGAGAAGAAGATGAAGATGATCTGCGCAATATCAATATACCAGAGTCAGAAGGTGCGCGCGATATAGAAGGACCGCCATTGTAAATCTCAGACATGAGTGGACCGGTCAAGACACAGAAGGTAAACATTGGCATGAGTGAAGAGCCGAAGTTCGCATCTATCGGAGACTACTGGGATTATCATACTGTCGCCGAGATTGCAGACACTTTGCACGAATATCAGGAGCTATTTCCGACCAAGTTTACAGACATGAAAGGAATATTGGGTGACTTAGGAGTCGTGAAAATCCCTTTGAAGCCAGGTGCTAAGCCCGTGAAGCAGCGACCGTATAGACTGAATCCACAGTATAAAGAGAGAGTCCACGCAGAGTTGGACAAAATGTTAGAGGAAGGAATCATTGAACCTGTCGAGGAATCTGAATGGATCAGTCCTATGGTTGTCCAGGACAAGAAGACAAAGGGCGAGATCAGGATTTGTGTCGATCTCAGAAAACTTAATGATGCCTCTATGCATGATCCATTCCCTACTCCGTTTACAGATGAGGTACTTGGCAATGTTGGAGGGAATGAGGCCTATTCATTTACTGATGGTTTCTCTGGTTATCATCAGATCAGAATTGATCCCGCGGACAGGCATAAGATGACATTTGCTATGGAATGTGGCTCGTTCCATTATACAGTCATGACATTTGGTATGAAGAATGCACCTGCCATCTTCTCCAGAGTTGTCATCGCGGCGTTCAAAGATTTCATGCATAAGTTTCTGGAAGCATATTTTGATGACTGGACTGTCTTTGGTTTGCTAAAAAAACCATTGTGCAAATCTCAGAATGGTGCTTGAAAAATGTACACAGCTTCAGATCACGCTGAATCTGAAGAAGTGCACCTTCTGTGTTCCATATGGAATCTTACTGGGACATATTGTCTGTAAGCAGGGCTTGATGGTGGATCCTGCGAAGATTGCCATTATTGTGAATTTACCTACACCAACTTCAATTAAGATGCTGCGCTCTACCCTCGGTCATACAGGTTATTACAGGAAGTTCATTAAAGGTTACGCGCAGATAATTGCAGCAATGGAGAAGTTGCTGAAGAAGGACGTGTCGTTCGTTTCGAACAAAGAGTGCGAACAGGGTTTTGACACCCTTAAGGAAAAGATGGTTACCACGCCAATACTAGTCTTTCCAGACTGGGCAAATCCGTTTCATGTTCATGTGGACGCATCATGCATTGCCCTCAGTATTGTGTTAGCTCATCCAGGAGAAAGGGGTATTGACAACCTCATCGCATTTTCTAGTAGAAAGCTATCGACAGCAGAGGAGAACTATACCACCACTGAGTGGGAAGGACTTGCGATGGTATATTCCCTTCAGAAGTTCAGACATTATTTACTTGGTGCGCACTTCCTTATGTTCAATTATCATCCTGCATTGAAGTACCTTGTCAACAAGCCAATCTTAGGGGGGCATATATGTAGATGGTTGTTGCTATTCTAGGAGTACAACTTCAAGATTGTTGTTAAACACGGCAGGTTGAATTTGGGACTTGACCACATGTCTAGAATAGAGTCGGGAGAGGAGCCAACGAACATTGAAGACAATCTTCCCGATGCGCAGCTGTTTGCTATACAGATTGCAGATGATTACTATAAGGATATCATTGATTTTTTGACAACAGGGCTGACACCGCAAGAATTTTCTATTCAGCAAAAGAAGCAACTAGTAATCCATGGCGCGGATTTCACTATTATTGCATGACAGTTATACAAACTTGGACCACATGAAGTCCTATGCAGATGTGTACTTGACCACGAGAAACCATATATACTAGCAGATTCTCATTCAGGGATCGCGGGAGGTCATTACGCAGGAAAGGCTACTGCGCAGAAGATACTGCGCACAGGGCTATGGTGGCCTACCATCCACAAAGACTCTAAGGAATACTGCAGGAACTGTGATGTATGTCAGAGGACAAGGAAGCCATCATGGAGAGACGAAATGCCATTGAACCTGCAGTTGACCTTATAGGATTTTGAGAAGTGGGAAATTGACTTTGTGGGACCTATAAACCCACCAGGGAAGAGAACTGGTGTGAGGTATACCATTACTGCCACGGATTACCTCACCAGGTGGGAAGAAGCTAAACCAGTAAAGGATTGCAGTGCAAGTACTGCTGCGCAATTCATTTTTGAGGAAATTTTTTCAAGATTCGACTGACCGAAAATTTTGATGAGTGATCATGGCACTCACTTTCTGAATAAGACCATAGAGGCCCTGATAGAGGAGTTCCACATTCGGCATCACCGCAGTACACCATATCATCCATAGGAAAATGGAATTGTTGAAGCTTTCAACAAGATACTGGAGAACGCACTGACGAAGGTGTGCAATGTAAATAGGGATGATTGGGACCTGCACATCTCATATGTGCTTTGGGAATACAGGACAACTTGTAAGAAATTGATGGGACAGACACCCTTTCGATTGGCTTATGGACAGGAGGCCATAATGCCAATGGAGTACATTGTCCCCAGTCTGAGGATTGCTGCGCTCACCGGAATGGCAGATCGTGAAGCATTAGATGAAATACTGTTACAATTAGTCGGCTTGGAAGAGGATCGTTTCATTGCAGGCTTTCAACAGCAAGTCTAGAAGGATCGTGAAAAGGCATGGCATGATCGCCATATCAGGAACAAATGCTTTCAGGTAGGTGATTTAGTCCTCCTCTATGATAGAAAGTTCATGAAATTTCCTGGCAAGTTTAAAATGCATTGGCTTGGTCCATATATTGTTATGCATGTCACTAATAGTGGTGCAGTCCAGTTAGCCACTTTGGCTGGTGATACCCTACCCACTATGATAAATGTAAGCAAACTTAAATTATACCGTGATAGTCCTGCTTCATAGCACATGGAAAGATAAATGCGAGAAGAAATTTCTAAGTGTCAAGTACAGTTGAAATTGGGCAATAGAACTGTATAGAGTCTATACATGGATCATAAAGGAAGAATGTATGAGCAGCGCAGCACTGCTGAAGCAGCACAAGAATGAGGAAGACAACAATGGAAAAATAGCCATGTAGCTCAAAGATCAGTACCACGAAGAAACTACGCAGGAGTTGAAATGGTTTGCCACGTAGATCGGTGCAGCACTCAGAGAAAAATAGCTTTTGCATGGCTTTTGAGAAAATAGCCATTGAAATGACCGTTGCAGCAACCGCTCAAGCATTTAAAGGAAAGATAGTTGTTCTGGACACATTGACGATAGAAGAGATGGGAGGATCTGTTCAAATTGGCGAACATACAACTCATTAAATGCATATATAACCATGGGGAGGCGTGGGGAGGACCTAGCTGTGCCTACAAATAACACTGCTACAGGACTCGCGGGTGTTACTCAGTACTTAGAATTTTCTTGCGATCACTCCCTGAGCTAGTATTCTTCTAACATCTGATTCTCACAACCCTTAGCTAACCAGTGAATGTCCGAACCCTCCTATAGAGAAGAAGAGCTAACCATTGAGGAAGCACTTAAGGTATTTCAGTATGGGGGAATTACAGAGTTAATGAAAACCCTTGCCAAGAAGGTTGTAATCGAGCCAGGTCAAGCATCCGAAAGATCACCTCATCATAATCTGAGCATGCAGGAAAAAGGGAAAGATAAAGCAAAAGATGTAACTACACCTCGAAGCAAGATCATAAAGATGGGCTCATCGACACAAAAATCACTAGTCCTTCAGAAAGAACCACTGAAACTCACACAAGAATACATATCACCTCGGGCATTGGATGCCCTAGTCTTCAAATTGGTCAAGAGTGTTAAGTATGAGATCCCATTGTCACCGATCTCAAAGCATGTAGATGTTGCCAAGAACCTGCTTGGAAAATTTCTGGATTGCAAGTGGGAAGATTTTGACCTCTTAGGCATACAAAAGGAAGAGCCCCACGCGCCTAAGTACCCACAATTCCATCTTGACCAGTACATGTGCTGGAAGAAAGATGCCAAGGGTACACCTAAATTGGTTGCCAAAAGCTGGCTGACACCGGTAGTTACATCAGGCTTGTTAAACCTCCTCAGACTGCCACATTTTGATCGATCAACAAAACTTAATGCGGTGGTTCGCACACTGATGGCGCAAATCCACCAGGGATACCTGTGGCTAGACAAAAACATTGATGTCAATATTGCCTTGGTCCACCGCATAACAGGTCTCAGCAATTGCGGTAAAGATCCTAAGCAGTTTTTCCAAGGGAAGAGCAAAGAAAAAGAAGCTGTTGAGAAAATGAAGAAAAGTTAGCCATTGAAAAAGGGGAAAAGAGGCTTTCCCACATAAGACATTGAGGATAGAACGAAAAAATTTGTGACCCAGCTACTCGCAGGAAAAATCCTCAGAACGGCTAGGCCTCCGAAGGTGCCTGCGGGCGCAGTATTAATTGGTGCCGCAACTACTGTGGGCACCGAGTTCAATTGGTGTCAATTCCTTCTAAATGAGTTCTTCGATGAACTCAATGATACCCAGGAAAATGGTGGACAGTTCCACTTCACATGGATCATCATCCTCGTCGCCTTTTACGGATGGAAGGATCCAACGGACTATGTGGGGATTAACATAGAAACTAATGATCCCAGAGGATTCCAGTATGCCAAACTCTGGGCAAATGTCATCGCAGAGCGACAGTTGAGGTGTTCTACCAATATTATACTCAGCTGCGCGATGCGATTATCCGTACACCCCGCATCACAAAGCAGATAACGTCGAAGTACATTCACATTCTGGACTTTAGCATAGACATGCGATGTATCTTCATCGCACCAAAGGCAAAAATGAAGAACCCAGAGTGGTTCCCAAGTAACTACCACATGTATGAGGAGGATATTGAAGCCCTCATGAAGGATTGGCCCGCTGAATTCCGTGTGGAAGTCATGGATGTTGAGACAGACTCTGAAAAGGACGATCCAATCCCGCTGGCATGCCCAATTGTTGAAGAAACTGGCAAGCGCAAAGATCTAGAGACTCCGCAGAAGCCAAAGGAAAGAAATAAGGTGAAGGCTACAAAGATTCAATCTGAGGCAGTCCTGAATGAAGATGATTATGAGATGATAGTTGAAACAGTTTCAGAACAAATGAAGGAGCTCATGGCAGCTAAAGATAAGAAGGATAACATCATCCAGGATGACCTGCAAAAGACGTGGCTCGCAATGCAAGGCCTGATGAAGAAAAAGGACGATGTCCAGAAAAGCCTTACCTTACCGCGAGAAGCAGGAGCCGAAGGGAGGTCGGCAGGGACCTCGCAGCAAGAACCGCCACAACTAGCAATAACGCTGCCGTCGAAGACCAGAATTGTCCACGTTGACCCATTGGCTGTTGCATTGCCAATGGTAGAGCAGTTGGTCTTAGACACAAAGGGAGTCAAGCAGGTAGAGCTCGACTTGGAAAATATCCCCTTACCAGGATTGCACTTCATCCACATGCAGATCATCGAGGAGATGCATGACCGAATAGTAGAGTCAATGAAGTTGCAATCGGAGCTCACCGCAGCAATCAGACAGCTCGAGTTGCGCGCAGACATGTAGCTACGAAATGAACAGGACCATCGACGGAACTTGGAGACTACCATATCTAATGTTGCGAAGGATATTGAAGGCATAGAAATCTAGGATGATCCTACAGACACAGTTCTGAGGAGTGGAGATAAGGTGAGATCCTTGCAGTCGGAGATGCAAGATAAAGAGATTTATTATGAGGTCGATATTGCCACATGGAAGGATAAGCTGAATAAGAAGACACCATTAACTGAGTAGAAGCTGAGAGAACAAGCCGTCAGTACCGCTGCGCGGAATATGATGAGGGGCATCACTTAGTGCCAAGAGATGTTGGAACAAGTCTCCAAGGCATTCACTACTCTTGAAGAGGATCAAGCATTGCAACACATGAAGATCGCGGTAAAGGAAAAACAGACCACCCTAGATAAATTTGACGCAGAGGTCAAAGCTCTGCCACCAAGGGAGAGGCTAGCCAGGTATAAGGAAGTATCATGCTTGAAGAAGCAAGTCCAGGCATTAAGAGAGAAGGAGACCGAAATGAACAATCAGTCACAGCAACTCATGGAGGATGCTACAGTAGTGTCACAGCAGATAGAAGACGAGCTAGAAGAAATACGCGACAACTGGGAGAAAGTACATGGACAAATTGGAGTAGATATAGCCCCAGCGCTTCTCAAAACGGTTCAGCAAGTTGAGCAAGATACCAAACAAGTAGTCGAACAGTTGCTCGGCATATATAATGAGTTCGCGGCCTAGCTAGTTCCACCAGCCGCGGAGCAGAGTGAGACAACTGCAACAGCAAGTGGCTCGGGGACGAGCCACATGTAAGTGTTAGGTGCATGTTGGGCCTGGACCAACAGGGCCATTTTTTATAACATTCTTGAGGCTAGATGGAGCTAAGATGAGCGCAACTTAGAAAATAAGTAAATTTTGGCTAAAGTATTCGGGGTACTGCAAAGATGTGCGCAGTACCAAGTTTTGAAGGATGCTACAAAGATCAGCGCTGAATAGGTTCATTGCTATGAAGGTAATAGGCCACATGGAGCCAGTAAAGTTGTGTACTGGACGGAGGATGACTAGATAGAGTGTATAAACCGACGATGGTCTACTTTTGGTAAGACTGCTGGAAAGATGCCGAGTTGAGGGCATAAGTAGATCAAGAAGGCGACCCACTATACGAGTCCATTAAGCAGAGGGCAGATCGGGAAAGCGACAGTTCGGTGTACAGTAGAGTACATGACTGTTAAGGGAAAAATTAAGGATGGAAAATGACTGGAGATGAGCCAGTTGTACACAGTCGTTAGAGGACGGATGGCCTGCAGGGAAAGCGATTGGGAGCTGAGCCAGTCGCACGAGTCCGTTAGTGCAAGGGCGGCTCGAAATGGATGACCTATTGGTCTGCACACAACAGGAAGGCTAAAAGCGATGGGTCTAAGGAGTGGAGGATTGCCATGATAGCAGAATCGCTACCAAAAGCCTGCGTGACTGTTCAGAGGGACCGTAGTGGTTTGGAAACCCTAAGGGTTTCGGTCTTCAATATTGTAAAGACACGACCTTCGGGTGTGATCTATTTAAGAAGACCATTTTTGTATAGGAAGGGTTGGTCAAGGTAAAGGGTCGTTGTTGATGATTGTTATGGTGATCATATTGTAATGTAATATCTTTCAAATAAAGAATAGATTGTAAAGGCTCTGCAGCTGAGTGCGCAGAGACCTATCTGAGAAAAAAGAGAGCCGCAGCTGAGTGTGCGGCTAAGAACTGTGACCCTTCCTTAAAAGAAATATCAAACACAGTTCTTGTGGACGTAGCTTCCCATCCAGGGGAGTGAACAACGTTAAATAGTGTGTCGAGTGACTGAATGTTTATATGTGTGTTTGCATTTATCTGTTTCTGTAGTTGGATGTCTGAATATTTGCTCACAATCTGTTATGAGGAGGCTTTTATATGCATTTTCCATGAAGAGAGTATGGAATGATATGTTAAGTATGCATGAATAGATGTATGGTTAATATTAGCTTCGCTTCTAAGGACAGTGAATCTATCGTCTGCTCAAGTAAGGGGAAATTCATTTATGTGTCTGAATGAATGTAGTCGATGAATGTATAACAGTTATTTTGCACCTGAGGGTTATGCTTAAAATCATAACATTCTAAGTGTGCATCATGAGCACTAAGTAGTAAGTTAGCTAAGTGTATGACTCAGTGGATAAGTAGTTTTCAATTCACTGCCTTAAGCATTTTGCACTTAGTCCAAGTATAGGAGATAAAGTGGCAGTGTTCACAGTGTACCCTCAAGTTCTGCAGTAAGGAGGAAGGTAGTGGTGCGGACCACAGTCTTGGTCATTGTCGTGTAGTCTGACCTCGCAACACACAGCCGGTGCGCTACCGCGAACTTCGTTACAACCATCAACTCATCACTGACTATGGACATTTGAGTCCGCAGTGCCCCATTAGAAACACTTCAGGTGAGACCTCAGCCTGCTTGCGGGCTGTTGCTGAAAGGGACAGTGCGAAGGGGTTTTGTTTGTTTAAGGTAACCGCACAGAACCTTGGTCTTCATAAAACCTCTGTTCAGCATTGTATAGCCAACACAGAATAATAATAAGGACTGGCAACTTTAGTGTGGACGTAGCCCAAGTTGGGGGGAACCACGATATATTTGTGTCTCTCTTGTAATGTGAGCGTAATTATATTTGCATTTCTGTTTATTGTTATTGCTCTGCGACCATGTTTTTCTAATAGAATATCTGTTAGGACACCCATTACAAACACTGCGATTATATTAAAGAGGATGTTTCAGAAATACAGAACCAGGCTCTCCCAGGCCTTGGCTGAAAATGATTTTCCAACCCTTTGTTATTCTATTACATTCCTATTTATAGGCTGTCGACCCTTTATTGAGCATAAAAAACAGTTACAAAACATGCTATGACTATGCTACACCTATACTATTCATTTCATTATCCTTGACAACAGATTACAAAAATGATAACGACGACTATCAAACAAGCCGTGAATGACTACACAGGTGTCCTCTGCAAGGTACAGACCACCCTGGCTTCAAACAATGGACATAACTAAATTGACCTCAAAACGAAGGAAAAGACACCCACGGACTTAGCCAGAAATAGACCTGTCGGGAAAAGGAAAAATAATGCCACGAATGGGATGCCACCTCATTCTGGAGCCTTCAATTCTCCCTGCAGACTGAAGAAGTTTTCTATTCTCAGTGGGCCATCTACCAGTGCTTTTTTAGCTGTAGGAAGAGGTGTGACCTTCTCTGTGGGGAGGATATAATCCTGGATGATTTCCATATCCGGGCCTGTGGCATGCTCGCTTTCAGGGGTTCGCTTCTTCTTCAGCCGACATCGATTCTCCTCGCACACTTGTAGGCCTCCTTGTTCCTCTGGATCGCTAGCCGACCTTTATTCCACCTGGTCGAGAACTATTGGGGATAGAGGAATCTACCCTTCCTCCACTTCGGACCACACTCACTCTGGCACGATAACCACTTTGGCTCTCTGTCCACCCTCCATAACTCGCTCTCAACTTAAAATTCCTGACTGGTCGAGCTCGCCACCTTCGGGTATGGATGTGAGTCGTGCACAATGGGAGCCATGCCTATAACTACCATGACAATGACGGTAGTCTTGAGCAATTATTTCACCATGATTTGCTGACTGGACCTTTGAATGAGTGGGTATGATGACCAAAGTCAGCACTACTGTCAAAAATGTGCCAAACCAGGTCCTCACGGTAAGTGGATACATATATGATGGCGCTAACGTTGCCTCCGTCCACTTGGCCATCATTAGTTTGTGGAGGAGACATTTTTTATCTACCGACGCTCGTGATCGGATCAGGACCGTAGATCTTGACCATGCATTCATTAGAACTGTCGAATGTCGGTTCTTCAACCAACTTCGCATATTTGGAACCTACCGATCCGTTGCACAAGTAACATCTGCGAAGTTAACCCCAGCTGTAGATCTGCTCCTTGTGAGATCTGAGCCGTCAGACAGTGCAGGGCTTTAACGAAACTTCACAAATTTGAATCATGACCCCTTTTGTGCATGTTAATTCTGCAAACATCACATGGATCGTCTATCTGGACCTCCTCGTGCCTGCACCGTTGATCACTTTTGGTCCTGCCCTATGCTTAATGCCCCGCCTGTGCTTAAAGGACCGCCAACCCATATTGCGATAAACGGCTACGACCGTCGATCTTTGCCATCTTTGATCTCAGTCATCCTCATGTATCTACACATGCAGCAGGTGTAATCTTTTTTAATTTATTCCTCTGATTACCACAAAAAACCCTTAAGCTTTATCAATTTTTCTCTATCTCGAACTAGCTTCATCACACAGAGCTTTGATCTTCTAGATTTTTGGACCACATGGTTTTAGAGTAGAGTCTTCTTTCAACACTTCTATGGGCTTGGGCTCCTTCTGAACACTTAGCACAAATTTGGTGCTAACAACTAGCTCCTACTCGGGGATGCTATCCTCCCTGCGAGGTAGCAAAGAACATTGTAGACCGAGTGCCTGCTCCATTGGGCCTGTCTTATCATAAATTCTGCAATGTGTAGCCCTTTATTATTAAAAAACTGAAAGCAAACTGAAAACTAAAAGCCATTATTGAAATTTGAAATGCTGAAAACTTGGGGTTATTTATGTATAGACTACTCTATTCTACCCTATTTGAGAGGCTACGGATTTAGGTTATACAAAAATGCAACAGTAACCAGTCCAACAACTGACACCCTAGGTGGATCCACCCATCATGCCCAAATAACGTCAGAACAGCGAGGGTCAATGGAACTAGGTGATGATGATGGGCGAGGACCCTTTGAGTGAAACCAAGCCACATACTCCAGTTGATGGAATTTTTCATATGCTCTGCCGCTGGATCATATAAAGCGTGGTACCCTCTAAATTCCTCTTGCATCCTAGCATATTTTCTTTCGGAAGAGCTATAAGTAGGCCATTTATTTTCCCAGGTGCTCATGTCAGTCCTAGGGATTATGTACCTTTGACAAACTCCAATCAAGACCCAAAAATCATGCTTACTAAAAACTCTACATGACCTGGTGAGACTGAAACGAGCAACTTCGAGCAGCTCTCCATGACGTGGATGTCCCTTTGTAACTCGGGAGGTTTCTCCCACACTAGAGTTGTTTATAACACCTTCTCTTGGGATCCTTATGATCCCTAGGTTGAAAACCATGTTCTGCTCTGGAACTTCAAAACAAACTTCGCCTTGTCCCCCGAAAGGGTTGAGAAAAGGCCATTTTTCTTGAAATTCAAACTCCATGTTTGAAAATCCTGCATGAACATCATACTGCCTAGCTTGGTCTCCCTCAAGCACCTCAATTATCTGGTCAGCTGGCTGGAGATATTTGTTAGGCTCGAGAAATTCTTCGAGGACTCTATAATCAGTTTCATCCCAAAAAGAGAATTCCGTATAAGAATCACGTGGGCTGCCCTGGTCACCTTCTAGCATCTCAACTATCTAGTCAACTTGTCGAAGGTACACACTAGGCTCAAGAATTTCTTCAATTTTTTCATATTTTCCCTCAAGTATCACATATTATTCCTCTAGGGTCCTATATTCTTCTTCAAGGACTCTGTATTCTCTTTCAACTTCAGTCCAAAAAGAAGCTTTTTCCTGTTGGGGATCCCCCGGAACCCTTTGATCGTTAGCTCTTTCTTCCTCCCTCGGATGATGGCAAGGTTCCTCCTACAGAGTCTCACAGTCTTCTTCATTCATAGCTTTAAGAATCCTCCTTATTTTGGAAAATGATTCAGCTTCGGGAAACAGGGATCCACCACCCTCAAGCTTGATATTCTCGTGGATTACATTAAAGGAGTTAGGAATCGACGCCGCGTCTCCCTCTTTGGTGAGACTTCCAGGGTATTGAGACTGACTACATGAAGTCTTGTTTTTACCACCCACGTCTAGGAAGCCTATGATCTCCTCATCTCTGTATTTGTCATATATGGATGGACCTAGCCTTTCTTCAAGACTTCGCATCATGGGACTCTCCAAATGCTGAGCGCGACCTTCCTCAAACACATCAGCTTCATCCCCTTCTCGTGCAGGGCAAGGCTGACCACCTCACTACCTCTCATGAGAAAAAATCCTAGATCTTCCATGCTCGTCTTCTTTTTCAAACTCTAACCTTCTCCATGTCTTATCCTTATCGCCCCGTTCTGGCAATCCTCTAGACATTCTAAGATTGTCTTCAACCTCCACCGCATCAGTGAACATATGCTGCAAATTAGAGGACCTTCTTTCCAAAAGAAGAAGAGATAAACCCAGAGGAAAGCTATATGCGTAGTGTAGCTTAGCAGCATTCTCTATGGGTTGAATTTCCTTTGGCATATTATAATAAAGGCTTGTGAATCTTCTATTAAAACTGGATATGGACTCACCTTCTCGCTTTCTCATGGAGTAGAAGTCTACAAGGACTAGGTCCCATGACCTTCTCTCACCCCAAAATTCCAGAAAGGCCTTGGATAATTCCTCACAAGTATGAATGGACTCAGGCTGCAAGTGTTTGAACCACTCCTTCACATCTCCTTGGAGGGATTGGGAAAAATCCCTCATACAAACATCGTCATGCTCTACTTCGAAAAGGTCCAGAAAATGCTCAAAATCCTGAAGATGTCTTTCAGCAGTAAGACTTTCGGATTCTCCATCAAAGACAGGGAGGTATTTATGGTATTTGGGAGGAAATTCATGAAGGACAGGGGGCAGCTTTAAAGGGATGTATCTCAGCTGAGATCTAGAAGGCCAAGGAGTATGCACAGGGATAACATCACCAGCTTCACCCTCTTGGGGTTCACGAGGCTGGATATGGATCTTACCCGGTTCAAAAGGAAGGGTGGGCTTAGCTCTAAGGGCAAAAGGAGGATGTACATTTTTAAGATCTAGTGAAGGATATACAAAGGAGGCTCTCTCATGACTTAGAGTTCTTCAGTAAGACAGGAATTTTTTGATATATATATATAAAGGCAAAAGGAGACCAACATAGAAGAACAAGACCTCTTTGAGGAGGTTTACACCTTGATACCTGGACCTTAATTCTTCCATGTCTAAAATAGCTGAGTTCGTTCTCCGGTGGAGTATGCAAATTAAATCATGGGTGGAGTCGCCACTTCTTTCCCTAGTGGAGCTACCTTTGTGCCAAAAACTCAATGAGTGGAGTCCCCAGGTGAGAGGCATACATCTTTTTCTATATCTAACTATTGTTCACCATCAACATTCAGATTTAAACTTTGTCGTTCTCCTAGGGATGATAAGAAAATCGTTCCCTGACAGTGGCGCCAATTTGTTAGCACCCAAAATGACCCCCTAGGCTGTGGGAGAGGGAAAACTAGGGTAATAGCAGAACCACTTTAGACTTGTACTACTTACCCATCATAGTCTAAGAGGGATCTCTCTTAATTCTATAAAGGGCTGAAAATAATCAATAAAATTTCAGCCATGAAGGATACGTGGAGAAGAATGAAAATAATTAAAGATAAACACGCAGTCTTCTTATAAAAAATATTCAATCAACACACCCAGAAGGTTAGACCTTTGCAAAGGGAAAAGCCGTTTAAAGTTTGGCAAGATAATCATGAGAGAGACGTGGGCAATGGAGTCAAGACACGACACACAAATCAAATAGCAGTGCCATGGTGTGGGATACCAAAACAGAGGCAAGGTAGCCACCTGCTTCCCGTCGAAATGCTAAGTTCAGGTGATAAAAGAAGAAATAAAGGATAGACCATCGATATGGGAATCCAGCATGGATGAATTCGATATCAACTTTAGTGGAATTATTGAGTGAACATCTGAAACAGTAGCTAGAGCCCGTTGCTAAGAATTCTATACTAGTATACACTGATTTTAGATATGAAAGAGAAAACATAACGAAAATGAATAACAGGAAGCACGATCACATTAGAGAAAGAGGATAAACAGACTGTAAGAAAAGCAACACATGAATCTCTGTTAGGACACCCATTACAAATAGTGCGATTATATTAAAGATGATGTCTCAGAAATACATAACCAAGCTCTCCCACGCCTTGGCCGAAAATGATTTTCCAACCCTTTCCTATTCTATTACATTGCTATTTATAGGCTCTCGGCCCTTTACTGAGCATAAAAAACAGTTACAAAACATGCTATGACTATGTTTCCACCTATACGATTCATTTCATTATCCTTGATAACATATTACAAAAATGATAATGACGACTATCAGACAAGCCGTGACTAACTACACAAGTTTCCTCTGCACGGTACAGACCACCCTGGCTTCAAACAATGAACATACCTAAATTGACCTCAAAATGGAGGAAAAGATACTCACAGACTTAGCCGGAAACAGACTTGTCAGGAAAAGGAAAAAGAATGCCGCTAATGGGTTGCCACCTCATTCTGGAGCCTTCAATTCTCCCTATGAACTGAAGAAGTTTTCTATTCTTAGTGGGCTGTCTGCTGATACTTTTTAAGGTGTGGGAAGAGGTGTCACCTTCTCTGCGGAGAGGATATAATATTGGATGATTTCCATATCTGGGCCTGTGTCCCGCTCATTTTCAGGGGTTCGCTTCTTCTTCAACCGACATCGATTCTCCTCGCACACCTATAGGCCTCCCTGTTCCTCTGGCTCACTGGCAAAGCTTTCTTCCACCTAGTGGAGAACTATTGGGGATATAGGAATCTTCCCTTCCTCCACTTCGGACCACACTCATTCTGGCATGATAACCACTTTGGCTCTTTATCCACCCTCCATAACTCACTCTCAACTGAAAATTCCTGACTGGTCGAGCTCGCCACCTTTGGGTATGGATGTGAGTCATGCACCATGGGAGCCATGACTATAACTACCATGACAATGACGATATTCTTGAGCAATTATTTCGCCATGATCTGCTGACTGGACCTTCGAATGAGTGGGTATGATGACTGAAGTTAGCGCTGGCATAAAAAACGTGCCAAACTAGGTCCTCACGGTGGGTAGATACATATACAGTGGCGTTGATGTGGCCTCCATCCACTTAGCACTCATTAGTTTGTGGAGGAGATGTTTTTTATCTGTCGATGCTCGTGATCGGATCAAGACCATAGATCTTGACCAAGCCTTCATTAGAACCATTGAATGTCACTTCTTCTACCAACTTTGCATATTTGGAACCTATCAATCCGCTGCACAAGTAACATCTGTGAAGTTAACCCCAGCCGTAGATCTGCTCCTCGCGAGATCTGAGCCATCAGATGGTGCGGGGCTTTAACTAGACTTCGCAAATTTGAATCATGACCCTTTTTGCGCATGTTAATTCTGTGAACATCACATGGATCGTCGATCTGGACCTCCTCGCGCCTACACCGTTGATCACTTTTGGTCCTTCCCTACGCTTAATGCCCCGTCAATGCTTAAAGGACCGCTAACTCATACTGTGATGAATGGATACGACCGTCGATCTTTGCCATGTTTGATCTCAGTCGTTCGTACGTATCTACACATACAGCAAGCGTAATCTTTTTTAATTTATTCGTCTGATTATCACAAAAAACCCTTAATCTTTATCAAATTTTCTCTATCTCAGACCAACTTCATCACACAGAGCTTTGATCTTCTGGATTTTTGGACCACGGGGTTTTAGAGCAGAGTCTTCTTTCAGCACTTCTATGGGCTTGGGCTCCTTCCGAACACTTAGCACAAATTTGGTGCTAACAATATGAAGATATCACTTTATATCTTCAAACCCAACGTTTCAGCCCTCAATTGTTTCGTGACGACCGTCGTCGAATACACCACCATGTGAAGTATTATCTAATTATCAGGGATACTTTGTACTACCGTGGTATAGATTCTATTCTTCGACGTTGTCTGACTCATGACGAGGCTGAACACATCCTAACTGACTGTCACATTGGGGCTTGTGGCAGTCATATCTCTGGGATGGCAACAACCCAGAAGATTCTTTGCATGGGATATTATTGGCCATCTATCTTCAAATATTGTATCGAGGTCGTAACAAAATGTCCTCCATGTCAAAATTTTCATACGAAAAAGCACACCCATCACGCCCCATTACACCCTGTTATTGTCGTTGGCCCCTTCACTAAATGGGGCATTGACTTCATGCATTGTAATCCCACCTTGGCTAGTGGGCATAGTTACATCATTGCAGTTGTGGACTACTTTACAAAGTGCGCCAAGGAAATTCCTACATACACAAACGACGGCAAGACCACCTCACTCTTCATGTTTAATCATGTAATAGCGTGGTTTGCAATTCCTCAAGCGATAGTTACTGACCATGGTTCTCACTTTATGAACCACATGGTTGACGAGTTGAGTGATAGATTGGGTTTTTTCTATGAAAACTCAACACCACACTACCCACAATCAAACGGATAAGTAGAGGCCATCAACAAGGTCTTAAAAACCATGATCCAACGCATGGTGGGTACGCACAAATCCAACTGGCATAACATGCTCTTCTTGGCACTATGGGCTTATCGAACTTCCATTAAAACCGCCACTAGATTTACTCCTTTCCAACTAATGTACCGATTGGAGGCTGTCCTTCCTATTGAGTGCGAGATTCCATCGCTCAAACTTGCCATCGAACTTCTCCCCAACACTATTGTCGAGGAAGAACGTTTCCTCTACCTAGATAAGCTCAACGAGACTCTCCAAGATGCCTCTCTTGCCAACGAGGCTCATAAGAGACACATCAAATCAATGTACGACAAGTCGGTAGAACCTTGTGCCTACAACGAAGGAGATTTGGTCCTCACATATGACCAAAAACATGATAAGTTAGGGGTAGGAAAGTTTGAGTCCATGGGGCATGGATCTTACATAGTGAAACGTGTCTTAGATAAGGGATCTTATGAGCTTGAATACTACGACAGGATATATTTGGGTGAGCCTTGCAACGGGCTCTACCTGAAGAGTTACTATGGCTGAGTCTTTCATGCATAAGTACTTTTGTATATACTGTACATGGCGTGTGTGTGTTTTCTGTGTGGTGTGATGCTTTTATTTTTGTGTGCTTAGGTCTTGCTTTGTTTCTGATACCATGTTTTGTCTACATGTGTAGATGGAAAATTGCTACAGATTCACGGACGGCACCAGTCGGCATACCCGCAACCTTGCTTCAGCATCCTGGGTACTCTATTCACCTACTGGCGAACTTATCAGCTCAGGAGGAATGTATCTAGGTTTCGCGACCAACAATGCTGTGGAATATCAAGCAGTCATTGGAACCTTAACCGATGCTATTTCTTTGGGTATGGACCATGTTGTCATCCATTTTGATTCTCAACTAGTGGTCTCTCATCTTAACCGAGTCTACTCCTTCCGCGATCCTACCTTACTCAGTCTCTATAGATGAGTCCGTCTTCTGGAAAGGTCCTTCGAGTCCATTTAGTACCTGCACATTCCACGAGACGTGAACACAGTTGTCGACTCCATGGCCAACTTCATATTAGATTGGTACATTGCACACACATAAGCATATTCACGAACTATTAAAAGTGGACATAACATGTAAATAACTCATTTTATAAGCAAACAGATAAACAAGATCTCATCATTCATCCATTTAAAACACATAATGTGTAAAACTGCCAAAATGTCTGTATATATATATCATCATAAAAAGTAGTGCTAGTACAAAATCTGAAGCACGATGGATTTCAGTCAGTCTATACAAAATATGAAGCCTCATAGCTTTCAGTAGTACAAAATATAAGGCTTCTAAGCTCTCAGTACATACATAATAACAACATAAGGCCTAACACCTGGCTCGTACACCCCAAGGTCTCGCAACTCTAGCCTACTGAGTATGGAAGCAATCAACTGCTCTCGCAACCTTGCGGAGTAGCAGATTGAAACGCACGGACGCTCCCACCGCATATTTCTACATAGGATGCAGTAACTCATCTACTATCAGCTCTGGAACGTCCAACATCAACCCAGTCAGGTTCTCGTAGACGTCCTCCATCTCCATGATGGCGGCATGTACGGCTGGAGCCATGGCTACTCCCCCTCCTCTCCTCGTAAGAAGAGAGACCCCTACTGGTCGCACAAGGCCCACATCTACACACACATGTTATTAACTTATCAGCACTATAACAAAAAAAATCATAAATACACAAAACTAAAAAATACAAGGGTCCTCCTTCGGGAAGTGCCAAGTCTAGGTCCTCCCTGTAATCCGTACTGCTGTACGGGTAGTCCTCTACCATGAGCAGCTAGCTTTCCAGCGAGGTAAAGAACTCAGGACTGTACCTGATGATAGGACCCCCACCATGGCGGGCCATCACCTCTGTCCATCTGGCCATGTGAGGATCCCTAGGATCCCTGTCATCCAGAGGCACCTGCGGGCGCAAGAGGGGAACCCACTCCAATAGAAATGAGATCCCTATAGATCCATATCCGAAATGCTTGAGCTATCCAAACCGACACTTGGTCAGCTGAGCTTGAATGTTTGCAAGGAGTCCCTCACACCAGTTGAATACCTTTGGAGACATGCAGTCCTCCACATACAACATCTGGGACGTACTAGCCAGATGGGGTGCCTGACTCCTTGCTATACTCGTGATGGTGAAAAGAATAGCTCGCAGTGGATGTTATCGTACCTATTTAATATGAATCTTCCCACTAGAGGCACGGGCATGAGGAGTGCAATGCTGAAGGATCAAGTTTTCTACTGTCCGATCACTTCCCCATGATCCGGTAAGAGCCACATTGTCCCCCGTCTGGTACAATCCAGTCAAGAAGTAAATGTCTTCCACATCTATAGTCAAAGTGTGCTCTCTGGTCACAAAATACTACTGCGCGGCGTCCCAACAACGGACCATATGTTCCAGCAATGGTACTTGGGCCCTCATGCCCTGAATGTTGAAGAACATCAGTATCCCACAGTTCCGTAATGCCTCTACACATAATGGGTCACTTGCAGCTTGCACATCATTTACCTCGTGTTCTTGTTCATGCCACTCTAAGACCATGTTGGCTGCTACTAACATGCCGAAAGGAGCATTTTAATACCATTAGAACTCACTTCAACCACTGAAAGTTTATCTTTTGGGCTAGGTTTGTTGGTGGGTTTGGACGTTTCCGCCGTCGCACCCTGTCAATACTGACAGTTCGACATCGTCGCAACCTAACTTTGTGGTCTTTGCGACAACCCAGTTTCGTCGCAGTTCCTGTAAGGGAAACATGCGATGACCCGAGGACGCAATATCCCTCCACAAACCAACTCAAAAACCCCAAAAATGAACTAAAATTACAATTATATAAACCACTGGAAATGTGTTGGATGAAGTTTAGAGTTACCTGCTCCAAACGACTCATGAAATGGTTGCTCGCAGCTCCCGGAATCGACAAGTGAAATTTTGGCTCCAAATGGCAATTCTTCTCCCCAATTTGGAAAATGAACAATGGTGACTGTATTTTGTTTTTTGTTTCTATTTATAAACAAAAGGCATATTCTTTTTCAAATATTTGATGCTTTTTAGGTCATTTGCTATAATTTGGATCATTTTTATAACATTTGAATACCCGGTTAACTTTTTGACCTAGTTTTCAAGTGTGCAGGAGTTGTTAAGTGTTCTTTGTGCGCCGCTCTCACATTATAACGGTCATTTCAGGTATGAACAACCTCTTGAATGTTTTTTCATTATTTTGTATCTGTTAGATTTTAATTATTTAATGATGACAAGCTTACTCTTTGTTCTTTCTCATGCTCTTAAAACCATGAGAATAAGTGAGAATAAGTTACCAAGTTATGATTTATCACTTTTCCAGGCTCGTTAAACTCCTATGGGAAAGGAACCCCCTATAGTCTATCTTTAAGCTCTTTTCAGGCTCTCAAAATACAAAAATATTGCCAAGCAAACTTGTCGCGTTCACGCTTGTTAAAGTATTTGAATGGTTGTTTCCCTGGTGATAGTTTACCCCTTTTTCAGACCAGGGGGCACTATTTACGAAAAAGGAATACTCCAGCCAATCATGACTGGAAGAGTCCTCTCCCGCGTTGTTTTACCCTTTTTCAGGCCATGAAGCTAACTTTATGAAAAAGGACCATTGGAGTCTTCTTTAGTTCTTTTCAGATTCTCTAAACATGAAATGATGACCAAGTTTAACTTCTATGGACTCGTTAAACTTTAACATTGAAAGGCCCGTCATTGGATGAGCCCCTCCTATCCCAGGTTCAGAAAATATTTGTGATTGGAATCATCTATGAGATGAGCTATACCGAGCATCTGGTTACCCTCGTCAATCTCGTAAAAAACACATGAGGCACTCATCGTTCATGATGGGGAAAAAGGAAAGCTTTTATGTTACACCGTTTATCTGTGGCAGTACCTAGTCATTCTTGAACATGGCACTCATTTGCATTCACATATTGCACTTGGATCATCCGTTTTCCCTCGATTTTCACCCATTTCCTGAGTCTACTCACTCCTTTGATTCATTCAAATAATGCTTCCCTCATCAATTGCATTAGGTTTTGGTTTTGTGCTCGTCATGTCAATACTGCCAATTGATGCCATGCCCATGTTCAAGAATATCCTCACCACTCGTTATCTGTAGTCAGTACACCTTCCACCATGTCGGTTTACTATGAGTCGGTCTTGCATGTTATTGTACCATCCAATCCACTCTACACATCTTTTGTCATGTTTCATGTCGATGGTGCGGGATTCATCATGGCCCTCCTTTGACAGATTCATCCTTGTCAACCTGAACACATCATCTAAGGATTGAATCTAGAAACCAACAAAGTACCTTGGCCCTGCATGCCTCAATGGTAGGTTAACTCACTTTCAACATGAGTTTACATCATTGACTCTTGATTGAAAGGTTTCATCTTGCGTTCGACTTCAACGCATTTATTCATGCTTGATGATATGTACTGTGATACCTTGGGGATCATTGACATCAACGGTTATTTCCCTCTCACTTGTTAACGGTATACATCAATGATCGGTAATCAAGTGGTTTCTACCATGTTCGACGATAAGCAATTTGTAATCACATTTATAGATTCATATCATTGCGAGTTCATCTTGAAGGACCTGAAAAGTCATGTTTTACCCAGGTTGCGATGGAGTTTGTTTTGAGTCATATCACATGGATCCACATTTGTATTGGTTGTGGCTGTGTTATCATCTCATCATGGATCTACGCTTGTGTCTAGTAGCCATGATTGTGTTCAGTCGGTCTCTACTATCATGGATCTGCAATGTATTGGTCGGCAGCCATGTTGTACGTCATATGAGACTGTGTACTCAGAATCAGTTGTACTTTGGCAACGTCCTTTGTCCAACGAACCATTGCCATTCCTTCTATCAAATCATTTCACCTGTCCAATTTCGAACAACTTCATGCTTTGAGGGGCATTCTTTTACACCTAAAATATTACCATCATGAGACTTAGTGTAATCATCCCTAAAGTTTCCTTAACTAAGTTATTAACCTGGAATAGATACAAACCCATTCATACTAGGTTTTGAGAGGTCATCACAGGTTGTCCTCATGCAACCTGTGATGTCGCAGGTTGACATCTTGCAGCCTACGACGATATCAGTTAATGGAAAAAAATAGCTTCTTCGAGCCCATTCTCGAAGCTAGATGACATGGATCCCTATCCCTGACCTTTTGGGAGAGCTTGCACTCAGTTCCTAACCTCTTGGAAGGATCCCCTATCTCTCGCCTATCATATCTCAACCTACCCTATCCACTTAGTCCTATTTAAGTGAAGTTCATTCCCATTCCAAAGAAAGGAAATCTATAGTGTCTACAAGCTGGTGAAATTACCTTAGGAGAGATCTCTATTCATCTATTGGGAGACTCACACTTCCTTGGGAGGCTTTTGGCATTGGTTTGATCAGATGAGGATTGTTAGGTCAAGTCTATGGTTGTAATCTTTCTATCCTATGTACTTCCCTTTCAATACAGTAATATAATTGCTTTCCACGAAAATCTCATTGTGTTAATGATATCTTGTTTAGTTCACCTGATTGACTGTTTACTTAGATCTATAATTGTATAGATGCATTTTATTGGTTTTGTTGTCTTGTTATCTTGACAGGTTTTGCAGCTCGAATCTGAAGATCAGCAAGCCTGGAGCAGCATTCAAGGAAAAAAGGATTAGCGATTTATAAGGTAAACGTATCTAGTTCCTTGATCCTTGATTAGATCTAGGAGAGTGATTTATATTCTGTCCTATTTGTTCTAGACTTGCGTTGAGATAGGGAGATCATGCCTCAAGTCCACTCTTGGTAGATTGTCCATCAAACAGTGCTCAGCACAACCCTCCCACGACTCTAGGTTTCGGAGGATAAATAGTGGGAAATGCCTCCACCCCCCTGATAGTACTAGGGTCAATGCCCTACATCAACCATATTGTTCCATCACTATTCTAAGGGGTCTCTTCATTGAACAACCACTTTGGGCAAGTCGTAGTTCCTGTCAAAACTCACACTCACCCACAAGTCATATAAATATTGGAATTCACAATCAAATAGCATAAAAAATTATATAACATCATTATCCTCCTAATGTCCAAGACATATCGTGCCCCTTGGCACTGTATAAATCTGGTTATCTCGTATCCAATCAACATGTGGAATAGTTCATCATTAACATGAAACTCATGTATAGACATACCCAACTCTTTCAAATGTTAACCCATATCACTAAAACGACATTTTTAAATATAATCATGTAAGTTGTTTTGCAAACAAACTAAATTAGAATTCCACATATTGATATTCCATATTCAATTTCCGTGTTCAATATGAAGTAACATATTCATTGCCATTAATAAATTTAAACAATAAATTTGATTTACCATACACACCTCAAGGGAGTCCACATGTCGACATAACAATCATCTTAATCAATCTATCTTCGTCAAATAGATAATAAGAAAATGCATTGCTAAGCTAGTTCACATTAGAGTTTTTAATTAATGACTACCAAAATATGGGGCGTTATAGGCATGCGCCGCGCATGGCATGCTTGATATGCCCATCACAACAAGAATGTTATAGTAAAAATAAAACACTAAAGGGGGGTAAGGAAAAAGAGCCTTTCACGCTTGATATGCCCATCATAACAAGAACCTGACAGTAAAAATAAAACACTAAAGGGGCGTTATTTTCTCTCTTTTCTTTATATATTTGTTTTAAAAGAAATATATAAAGATTTTAATTAAATTATGTATGAATAAAAATATCATAATCTATTAATTGCAAATATATATATATGAATTTGTGAATAAAGAAAAGAGAGAAAATAAATTAATTCAAGTATTAGTAAGCACATGCACATACAAAATTAGGAGAAATTGAGGAATCATCTGAGAGAAAATCTAGGAGATTAGGTGAGATTAAATCTCAAATTATAAATTATAAAAATATGAAAGAGGAGAGAAGGGACACTTGGTGGGTGAATAATAAAACAAAAAGTAAATTCAAAATTCAGAATTATGCATGTGTGAGATGGATGGCAAGTTCAGAAAGCTATAAAGAGAAGGAGAGACCATGCGGCTCTCATCTCTTTTACCCTATTGTTGGATGTCATAGATTATGTTGGATTTATGTGGTGACTATTGAGATTTTCGTTTGTCATTGTATGAACAAGGTTGAGAGCCTCTTAGTAGCAATCTATGCTAGAGATTTCTTACATTCAACCACATTGCGACTTGAGGGTCTCAGGGGAAGAATATTACCTTTTGGGAGAAGTAGGGTGGTTTCCGATTAAAATTCCTCGATTGGAATTCGAGGGGATATTTTTGTGTGGTACTTCATCAAAATTCTACAGCGTTCGACACCTCGTGACAAGAGGTTACAAGTTAACAATGTTATTTATGGTTTCTTTAATTTCAGTTGATTAAATAGTGATTGTACGGTGGTTTCTATGTCGTATATCTGGTTAGATTCAAATTGGTGATGTTAGATCATAGATCTGTGGATGGATCAAAAGAAAAACAATTTTCTTGTTAAATTCTAGGTTTGCTATTTTAAAAATGTGCATGATTAGGTAGTGGGTCTAGCATGGTCGTTGGAGGGTCCCTACATAATTCAAACAATTTGTACTACCAACAATTTGAACCAAAGGGGGGAATTCCCTTGCTTTATTCATAGAACAATACTTAAAAAATTAGTAACATAAACCCAAGGGAAATTCCCTCACAAATCATTACCAAACAATTGCAACACCAATGATTTGAACCAAGTGAACAATGCCCTTGCACCAAGAACCAATTGCACGCTCACTTAATGCAATAGATAGAGAAACTCCCATATGCCAAGCAATTGCATAGTCCCTATATGCGATAGAAAATGTGCATGATTAGGTAGTGGGTTTAGCATGGTCCCTAAAGGGTCCCTACATAATTCAAACAATTTGTACTATCAAAAATTTGAACCAAAGGGGGGAATTCCCTTGCTTTATTCATACAACAATACTTAAAAAATTAGTAACATACACGCAAGGGAAATTCCCTGACAAATCATTACCAAACAATTGCAACACCAACGATTTGAACCAAGGGAACAATGCCATTGCACCAAGAACCAATTGCACACTCACTTAATGCAATAGATAGGGAAACTACGACATGCCAAGCAATTTCATAGTCCCTATATGAGATAGAAATATTATATATTAATTCCAAATTTTAAGGGAAAAACCCTCTCATGAATACACTCCTACAACATAAGATTAATAATTAGACATATTTATTCCCAATGAGAAGGGAAACACCCTCTCATTAATTCACTATTGCAACAAAGAATATTAATTAAACAAATTTATTCCTAATGAGAAGGAAGCACCCTCTCATTAATTCACTATTGCAACATATAATTTTAATTAAACATATGTATTCCCAATGAGAAGGGAAACACCCTCTCATTAATTAACCATTAGAACAGAGAATATTAATTAAACATATTTATTGCAATATAGAGGGAAACACACTCTCATTAATTCACTATTGCAATAGAGAATAACAATTAAACATATTGATTCCCAATGAGGAGAGCAATGCCCTCTCATTAATTCATTATTGCAACATAGAATATTAATTAAACATATTTATTCCCAATGAGAAGGGAAACACTCTCTCATGAATTCACTATTGCAACATAGAATAATAATTAAACATATTTATACAAACATAACAAAAGGGATTGCCTCTCTGAGAGTGCCCTCCTTAATCAATTATTAACACCAGTAGATATGAGAATTGGGGTTGTTCCCTTTCTCATTGTACAACAAACAAGGTAGATTCATAGGGGAAGCGCCCTCTCTACCTGCAACAAATGATTAAAAATTACACCACCAAGGTTGTGAACAAGCACTTACTTTGCACAAAAAAGCACGGAAAAATAATAAATGCAAGTTGCAACAAATTATAGAGCTCTCTCTAATTCATTGACAAGAAAAAATGCTTAATGGGATTAGCTCCTCTAGATCACCCTTCTAAGTTCCCTCTAAAAGAACCAAAAGCCAAGGGAAGCTACTCCCTTTTGATGGCCACTTATCTTCCCAATAAATGAACCCTTAGAAAATAAAATCATCTGAAAACTAAACAAATATCATAATTCAAACCACTATGACCAACAAGTGGAAAACTAAAACAATAGGGAACCACAAGGGGCATTTCCCCGCATAAGAAGATAAATGATATTAATATGACTATAAGTGACATCAACAAGAGGCATCTTCCAACCCTCAATAATTAAATCAATAAAATATATTAGTTTGACATAATTTAAACCACTATTAATAAATAGGTGGCACAATAAAATAATATAATAAAGAAAACACCACTATTAATAAACAAGTGGCAATTGTGAAAAGTTTATCACAGGCTGAATCTAGTTAACAGAAAAATCATCACCAATGATTTTCACCAGAATCACTAGAGAAATAAAAATCCAATGGAATAATTTGTATTCATCTCATTATTGTCAATATGTTGGCAATCCAAATATAATACAATAGGAGAAAACTATAATCCTTAGGAGGCATTTGAAAAGCTCGCGGTGGCATGCTTAGATTTAGTGAAAAACGCCATCTATGACATCTTACTAACTCCATCTCATAGAAAAAGGACACGAATTAGCTAGGTGGCCCTAGGTTGACAATGAGTGACAAAATATTAGCTAATGAGCAACTTTTTAGGAGAAAAAGAAGGAAGGAGTTGAGGAAAAATATGTAAAACTTGCCTAAGTTACCCTAATGCACCTACCTCATCCTAATCCTAGAGAAAAGAAAAAACAGTTGTTGTATATCTCATAAAGCATGATAAAAGTAGGATGGGTGCCTTTGTACTCATAAACGCAGAGTAAAAGCTAAATGAGGGCTCTATTGGGGATACAAATCACAAAGGTGGGCCAAGCAAGCACCAGGTGAATGACTAACATGTTCTAAACCACTAGGAAACATAAAATAATTTATAAACCAAGGTCTATATGGATTAATTATTCTAACACCCACCCCCCCAAGCCTGACTTATGTGAGTGAAATATCAAAATTAGGGCCCAAGCAACAAACGTTGATGCTCACCCTTTACAATTTATTAGTCCAACAAGCAAGGTGAAAGAGGAAAACCACTTGGGAAAAACATTCCCTGAAAATGAACATGAAACCTACCAAATTTTATAATGTTTCTCTCTAGAGCTGAAGATCTCTAGAGGTATCTTCCTCCTTGGTAGAATAGGATTATGATCCCAAAACATGTGCTTGGTTTCTTCACCAATGGAAGCATGCAAATATGGAAGCTCCTTAGACTTTCTCATTGAACCAAACATGGTAAGAACAACTCCAAGAATATCAAGATCATCTTGGAACTTTAATTTTGATCTAAATGAGGTAGGACCAGCTCCAAGAATGTGTAGATGGTCCCTTGAGATATTCTCTGAACCAACAGGGGTGAGATCAGAACCAAATGCACCATGATATGCTTGAGACTTGAAACCAAGTGAATGGTGGTGTCCTCCATCTTCAATGCAACTCTGAGAACATGTGCCAATGATCAAGTACAAGTACATAGGAAGCATGTGACCAAGGAAAGCGAATGAAACATATTTATACTTTTATCTAACCTCCAAAACGCTCAGTAGATCACCATTCTACACACTAGTAGACTCATGTGAAAGAGATGAATTGAATTCCTTTTCAGCTTCTAGAACATAAAGTGGCTTATCTTTCCCAGAATTTAAATTAGAAGACTCATAGGATAGCATGAAAGATGAATGGATGAATTCATCTTCAACAACTGTAGTTCCATTAGTTGAACCTTATTCACCATTAACAACTACATGCAAAGGAGAGAGATTTGATTCCTTAACTTCTAGAGCCACAGAAGAAGAGCTCTGTTCAATTATTGCTCCATGACAAACAAAAGAAGCATTTGAATCAAGGAGAATATTTTCAACATGAATTGTATGTGTTGAATCTTCTAGAGGTTCTTCTTCTTCATGAACAACTTCATTTGAGAAGGTTGAGGCTGAGAAATTAGTGACATCAGTGAGAAAATTTGAGGAGGGGTCTCTAATAGGATCACTATCCATATGGCTTATCTCTTCCTCGTCATTTTTTTGGCCAAATATTATGTCTAGAATGCTCCAGAGCTCCCTTCGTAGATCAACAATATCAATGAGGTAGCACATGTAAAGAGGAATTTCTAGACACATAGTTCCAATATCTCTATCACAGTCATTGAACCAATTATGCTTCTCTTCATAGGATGTAGGAATACCAACAACTCCAATAGAGAGATCAAAGAGATCCAATCTCTTCAGATGCTCAAACATATTCAATTTCCAAACATAATAGAGGAGGAACTGCTTTTGAATCCATGTAGAAGTTGTTTTACCTTCACAAAAGACGTGCAAGAACACTCAGGAGGAAAATTCAGTAAGATCAATCAAACTCTACTTCAACAATCAACACATCTAGGAGTGCCTCACACCTGGGTAGATACTACTAGACAAGCCAAAGGACTCAACGAAATTTCCCTTATATTTATGTGGTAACTCCACTTCTTCTAGAGCTACAATGGAAGTATCTGAGTAAGATTGAATTCAACTATATCTGATACCATGTAAATTTTTTATCATACTATGAATCTAGTCAACAAAAAAATCCTCGCAATGAATTTCACAAGAATGCATAGAAGAGAGAAAAATTGAGCAAAATCACTAGAGAAATAAAACTCCAATGGAATAATTTGTATTTATCTCATTATTTCCAATATGTTGGTAATCCAAATATAATACAATAAGAGGAAATTGAAATCCTTAGGAGACATTCAAAAAGATCACAAGTGGCAGGCTTATATTTAGTGAAAACCCCTTCTATGACAACTTACTAACTCCAACTCGTAGCAAAAGGTCATGAATTGACTACATGTGCCTAGGTTGACAATGAGTGGCCAATAATTAGCTAATGAGAAGATTTTCCAAAGAAAAAGATGGAAGGAGTTGAGGAAAAAGCTAGCAAACTCTCCCAAGTTATTTTAGCGCACCTACCTCATCATAATCCTAGAGAAAAGCAGAAAAAGCTATTGTATATCTCATAAAGCAGGATAAAATGAGGATGAGCATCTTTGTACTTAGAAAATCAGAGTAAAAGCTAAATGAGAGTGCTATTGTGGATAAACATCACAAAGGTAGGCCATGTAAGCACTAGGTGAACGACTAACATGTTCTAAACCAATAGGAAACATAAAATAATGTATAAACCAAGGTCTAGATGGGTTAATTATTTTAACAACAATTCCACGACAATAATAAATATAACCACATGACAAGTGGCCTATTCCTTTTTATGCCAAGGAAAAGGCGCATAAAACCATTAATCAATAGACCATATCACTCTTTTAATAATAATTAATAATAAAATATTGCTTTTCTATTTATAAGAAAAACCCTAAAACATATATTAAAATGGATTTTAATCATACTTAGGAAATAGTAATTAATACTTACCGATTTCCATCACTTAATACTTAGTCACCCATTATTATTATTAATAATAAGATGAATAGTAATCTTAGATAGGGAGTAATTTCTACTCTACGTTGTAGGCTCATTAGAGCACTCACTAGCCACACTTAGGCATAAAGGTAATAAGTATGCTTATTTTAGGAATCAATAGTGAAAATAGATAATAATAATACTAATAGTACTAGTAATAGATCACTAGCTTTACTAGCGAGTAATAGTTCAATCACAATCTCAAGTGAGGACAATTTAAGCAGGCTCAGACTCTACCTATAGGCTTCTTGAGGCTTCACTAGCCCCTTCATTCCCCCGAGACACCGTGCCCCTTCATTACCATGGAATTGCACATCCAACCCTAGGTCTTAGTTTCCATTATTTCATCATTTACATATTACAACACATCACCACGTGGTGGCTAGTGCATGGTCTAATATCATATCACAATGCTAGACAATGTTGCAGTGTTCAATGGTGGTCCTTGGCCATAAGCTCCTCGCAATGAACCATTACATAGATACATTTACAACATTCACACTCAACCAAAATCATAGTGCTGAGAATGATGGGTACTACATTAAGGAATAACATTAAATTTTAAAATTCAATTACACCATAACATAACATAACATAAGACTATAAATTCAATGTTAACGTTAACATTAATGTTTCATAAACAACCATTTGAACGTTGCAATTTGACATAACATATGATGATCATTGCAATCTAATGTGACCCTTGGAGAAGGTTCCAATGTGACATAATCATTTAGGACTGTAGAAATTTGACATAAAACAATAATTAAACCATCACATTACATTACCTTAAACCAACATTAATATCAACCTCAAACATAACATAACATTATAAAATTGTCACTTTCTAAATATTTAAATATTTTCTCTCTAAAATTTTAAAACATAATTAATCCATAACATCACCATAATTAAGCCATACTATAAGAAATTTAGAACAAAATTACACCATAATATAACATAGCATAGCATAACCTTAAACTATAATTAGTATCAACCTCAAACATAACATAACCTTAAAAATTAATATTAACATTAATGTTTCATAAACATCATTGTGAACGTTACAATTTCACATAACATATGATGGTCATTGCAATATAACATGATCTTTGGGGAAGGTTCCAATACAACATAATCATTTAGTACTCTAACAATAGACAAACCATAACATAACATAACATTGCCTTAAACTACAATTAATATCAACCTCAAATGTAACATAAACTTGTAAAATTATTACTCTCTAAATATTTAAAGGTTTACTCTCTAAATTTTTAAGGCATGATTAAACTAGAACATAACATAACATAATTTAGACCAAAATTTATATCAACCTCAAATATAATATAACCTTATAAGATAATTACTCTTTAAATATTTAAATATTTACTCTCTAAATTTTTAAATATTAAATATTTATCAATAAATATCTATCATTAATTATTCAAAAATCAATGAACATCAAAATTGAATAATACTAATTGATAGTGCAATGGGATTAATTAATATTTTCAATTCAACCAACATTAACAACATTAATCTCACCCTTAATAAAATTAATCATTGAGCATTAATATTTCGTAGACATCAAATAAGGTATGAGGATCATTGAAATGTAATATGATCCTTGGGGAAGGTTCCAATATGAGACAATCATTTAGGAAAGTAGCAATCTAACATTAACAATAACATTACATAACATAACCTTCAACCATAATTAATATCAACATCAAACATAAAATATGTAGTGTCCTTCAATGTTCTAAATATGACCTCTTGCTAAGGTTGTAATATTTTCTAATAACGCTTGTTATAATACAAAATTTATGTTCTATGACTATCAATTTATTTTTTTACGTATCTTTGCAAATACAAAATCTATTTCATTTGAAAAATAGTTTCCAATTCCATTTACTTCTGAAATAGCATGTTATTTGTTTCAAATAACAATGCATAAGTTGTAAAAAATCAATTATAGGAAAATATTAAGAGGATGACATAACATAATTTAGATCATTAAGGTTTAATCCATAAGTTACAAAAAATAAAGGAATACATGTTCTCCCATTTGAGAAGTTCTTAACCCGTTTCCCCCATTCTTGAAATCCGTAAGCAACAATCTATGCAGCAGGCCAACATCTTTAGCACTATTCTCTGAATTGGTTTAACAACCTAGCCATTAGGAACATCCTCTCTAGATCCCCATCCTTATCAAAACCCCCAAGATTTTTCCTGATCCCTGTGCTCCAAATTCCAAGAACACAATGGTAGTCTATTCACAAAGTCAATTTCAAAGGTTTCTAATCCCCCAACCTTTGCATCACAAATTTCCCCAACAAAAACAAAAATTCTCAATCTAAAACACAAGCACCCCCAAAAACATTTCCTCTCCCACATGTTAATTTTGAGCATTAATTCACAATACTCTAGGATCTTCACTGAGAGAATACCATATACAGTATATCAATGCATGACAATCACAATAAGCATGACAAGCATCATAAGAATCAAAAGCATGAGAGACAAGAGACACAGAGTTTCCATGGGGAAAACCCTAAGGTGAAAAACCCCACAACTTCCTCAGCGATAGAGAGAGCAATGGATCAACCAAAGTACAACCAAAATACATTGAGATAGTCTCCTAGTAGTAGATGATCCTCCTCCTCACTAGTGCGCCACTTTCTGAGTGAGAGAGATATACTTTTCCGAATGATCTAAATAAAGATCACCTGATCTCTATTTATACTAACCTATTTTCCCAGTGACCTTATGGGTCCAACTTGTCTAGCTAGGTACATCCACATTATAATATATATATTTCAGGGTCGACGCCACACATGGTGGTCTAATAACCCATCGGCAAGTACACACACTTGCGACACTTGTCAATCCACATGATGACACTTCCTTATAGTGGAATAGCACATCTCTAATAAGGGTACAATAAATATATATGAAATACGTAGACGAAATACATTCCGAAGTTACATATACATCAACACTCCCTCTTAACTAGGAAGGTATTTCTTGACACAGATCTGATAGACAAGTCTTCTTCTCATTATCATCGTCATCGGATAATTGTCATCGAGACATCATCATCGTCACTGTTACTGCTATCTCAACCAATCTCTCACTCTACTCGTCATAGGAAGTTCTACAGAGCTAGTCCTTTTTCATACTGGATGTAGGCCCACCACCTGCAGGTCTTTGTCATCACTGGACATACTGTGGAATCCTCAGGACTTATTACGTGCGTCACAAAACCTCGAAAGAGCATCCCAGGCTGTTACAAGCACACGACTCTACCTATAGGATCTCCCAGGGCCATATTATATGTGACCTCACCACAAAACCTCGCAAGAGCATCCCAGGATGTTATGAGCATGCATCTCTACCTATAGGATCTCCTAGGGACAGATTATATGTGGTCACCACAAAACCTCGCAAGAGCATCCTAGGCTGTTACGAGCACACAGCTCTACCTATAGGATCTCCCAAGGACAGATTATATGTGGTCATGGCAAAACCTCGCAAGAGCATCCCAGCACTTATTACGGGCAAACAGCCGAACCTATCGGCTCTCCGAGGGACAGATTATATGCCATAGGACAAAACCTTGAAAGAGCATCTTCCAGATATCCCAGGGCCAGATTATATGCCATAGGAAAAACCTCGAAAGACTATCTGCAGATCTCCTTGGACGAAATTATATGTACTCCTAGAGCAAAACCTCGAAAGAGCATTTGCCAGATATCCCAGGGCCAAATTACATGCCATAAACAAAACCTCGAAATACTATCTGCAAATCTCCCAGGGCCAAAATATATGCTCATCTACACAAACTAATCCACGACCATAGAGTATCAACCTGATACTCACCATACATCATCCTAATGTACACATAATCATCCTGATCATCATCACTACAACATCCTGCTACATGTCATCTGGAGCAACATCCTGAAGCTCATCATCCATGATCATCCTGATCAGCATCACTGCAACATCCTAGTGCATGTCATCTAAAACAACATCATGAAGCTCGTCATCCATGATAATCCTGATCATCATCACTACAACATCCTATTGCATGTCATCTGGAGCAACATCCTGAAGCTCGTCATCCATGATCATCCTGATCATACAATGCATCTACCTGATGCATACCAAGTATCTACCTGATAGATATCATCATACATGATCCATCTGATCATACAATGTATCAACCTGATACAAATACAAATTCATGATCCACCTGATCATACATGATACATATCAACATACATGATCCACCTGATCATACAATGTATCCACCTGATACATATATAGATACATGGTCCAAGCATCCAACATGATGCATATACAAAAATACATACACATGATCCAACCGATCATATCCAGCATCCAACATGATGCGTACATACATATATAAATGATTCAGCTGATCATATCCAGCATCCAACATGATGCGTACATACATACATGAAAATGATCCAACTGATCATACAAAGCAAAAACCAGAACATCATCCTAATGCTCATCATCCAGCGCTTACATCCACATCCATGTGAAGGATCCTCCTTCCAACATGCTTAAAATGACTTGAGAAAATGTGTCCATCACTTCTTCCTCGAAGTGCCATCAATCTAAAGAACACTAAGCCTCTCCCTGAAGTACTCGAACTTCACCCTGGCTAGTGGCTTCATTAGCACATCTGCAATCTGCTTGTCTGTCGCAACCAACAGGAGCTTCACACCTCCTCTCTACACCATATCCCTGATATAGTGATATTCGATCTCTATGTGTTTTGACCTGTCATGAAACACTAGGTTCTCAGATAGCTTCACACAACTCTGGTTATCACAGAAGATACCAGTAGCATCCAACGGGAGATCAAATAACTCAGACAGTAGCTTCCGTAGCCATACTGCCTCACAACTAGTTGAACAGGCTGCAACATACTCTACCTCAGCTGTACTCAGTGTTATGCAGGACCACTTCCTGCTAAACCAAGAGATCACACCTAATCCCATACTGAAGCAGCACCCAGATGCGCTCTTCCTATCTGCAGCACTGCCAGCCCAATCTGAATCAACATAACCTTGCAGGTTAAACTTTTGATACACTTCATACTTGAGCCCATAATCCACTGTACCATTTAGGTACCTCATAACATAATTTACAGCAACCAGGTGAACACTCCTCGGATCTGGCAGGAACTAACTCAATGTGTTCACCGCAAAGAAAATATCTGGTCTCGTGTTCGTTAGGTACATCAAGGACCCAATCATCTGACGATACATAGAGACATCAACTAGCTTAGATGAAGCATCACATAGAAGCTTCAGATTTGATGCCATAGGTGTGTCCATGGCCTTGCAATCCATCATCCCAAATATCTTCAAGATATCTACTGTGTACTTCCCTTGACCAAGGAAGATCCCACCTGCACTCTGCCACACCTCCATACCTAGGAAATAATGCATCATTCCCAAATATTTCATATCGAACTCAGCAGCAAGCTTCCTCTTCGTATCTGCAATCAATCTGTCATCTCCTGTTACAAATAAGTCATCCACATACAGGAGTAGAATCACAGGATTCCCTTCCTCAACCTTGTAGTAAAGGTTGGAATCCGCTTTACTCTTGGTAAAGCCCAAACTAGATAGGAAACTATCCATCCTACCATACCAGGTTTTGGGAGCTTGCTACAAGCCATACAAGGCTTTCTTCAATATGCACACATGTGACTCCCTGTCAGGTCTTGGGACTGCATCCCAAACATCTTCTTCATGATCGACGGATCATGGCATTCCATTTCTTCATCCCAGATCCTGGGAACTTCAATATCTTCAATAGATATCTTTGTTGCTGGAACAAATGTTTTAGTCCTTTTGTAGGTGAAGATATACGGTCTTTCCTACAAAACAAGTTAAATTGCGTGATTTAGAAACATATCATAATTTTCAGAACAAATTCTTTACACATAAAGAAATATGTCATGCAGTCATGTAGTTATCTTAGCCAATGCTTCAATACAACATTTATCCATTTTCCACAACTTTCTACATGCCTTCCAGTCTCTACCAGAACATTGTTAAGAGTTTTCACTATTTCCAACATGTCAGCAAAGAGGTTTCATTCTAGATAAGTAGCATTGGAATTTTGTACAGTGCCATAGGCCACTTACCCATCACATGCATATTAGTAGTATACTGTTCATTAATGCAATCATTCTAATATGCACAATACATCTCCTAATTCTAGGAACATAAGCATAATATTATTTAAACAAACAAAATAGGCAAGAAATGATAATTGAAATACTTATCTTTATTTGTTTGTTGGGTGGACTCCCTCTGAGTCTTTGCTTCCTGGTAGGAGCTGCTGAAGTAGCTTCTTCTACACCTTTATGTTGTGGAATGTAGGAAGATGGTAAACTCCCTCTGAAAATCTGCATCCTTGTAGGAGCTGTTGGAGTGTGCTCCCTCTTGATCTTTGCTTCCTGGATTACATGTCCTTGAACTTATATTCATCCTTGCTGACATCAATCTTCTTGAACCATGGAAAGTATATTCTGTAAGCCTTCGAGCTTTTACTGTAACCCACAAAGATACCCTTCTTCCTTGAAGGATCTAGTTTAGTCCTTTTTTCCTTTGGGACATGAGTGTATACTGTACAACCAAATATTCTGAGATGGCTGACTTCAGGTTTCTTACCAGAAAAGACCTCTTCTGGTGTCTTGTTGTCCAATATCTTGTGGGGTGTTCTGTTCTACACATATACATCTGTTCTAGCTGCTTCTGCCCATAGATCCATAGGTAGATCCTGGTCATGCAGCATTGCCCTTGCTGCTTCCATGATTTTTCTATTCTTCCTTTTTGCAACTCCATTCTGTTGAGGATTATAAGGAGCAGTCAAATCCCTCTTAATCCTTGAATCACTGCAAAGCTTCTTGAAGTCACCTGAGGTGAATTCTCCACCATTGTCGGATCTGAATGTTTTGATCTTCTTGTCAGTTTGATTCTCCATCAAGGTTTTGAATTTCTTGAACTTATCAAACACCTCATCTTTTTTCTTCAAGAAGTATACCCAAGTCTTCCTGGAGAAGTCATCAATGAATGAGACATAGTAAACACAACCACTTAGAGAACTGGATGACATAGGACAACATACATTTGAGTGGATGATTTTCAGTATATCCTTTTCCTTGCTTTCACTGCTTGGGAAATCCTTCTTAATGTTCTTAACTCTTGCACATCCTTTGCAAACACCTTCATGTTTGGTCTTGATTTCATGAAGACCTTCTACAGCCTTGCTTGCAATTGGAAGTGCCGTATACTGCATATGAGCAAGTCTTCTATGCCAAAATTCACTTGGCTCCATGGATTCATGCACCATGGCATGTTCAGGTTGTCCCTTCAATTTATACAATCCTCCCTCTTGCTCTCCAATCACTACTGCATCATCTATGGTCTTTCCCTTTGGCCACATTAGGACTTGGCCATCCACAAATGCAACCCTCATACCTTTTGCATCCAATGCAGAGATGGAGAGTAAGTTCTTCTTGAGCCCAGGTACATAAAGGACTTCTTTCATCTTCAAATATTTTCCAGAATCTAGGTTGTAGGAGGCTTCACCACTTCCTTTGATTGGGTATTGATAATCATCCCCAAGTTTCACCTTATGGGGTGATTCATGTTCAGATAGATTCACAAAAGATTCCTTAAACCCAGTCATGTGTTTGGAAGCCCCACTATAAATCAACCAATCATTACAACCATGGGAGATAGTACCTGTGAGAGCAGAGATTAGAACATACTCTTCTTCACTTGATGAGTCATCATCACTTTCTGCCCTAGCCTTCTTCTTTGGAAGTTCATCATCTTCGGCAGCATGAGCATGGAACTTTTTTTTGCTGCCCTTCTTCTTCTTGTTGAAGTTGTTGTTATTATCCCATTTGTTCTTGGGACAATCTGAAGCAAAGTGACCCTTCTCATTGCATGTGAAGCATCTTAGATCCTTCTTATTCTTTTGATAGGATCTTTTGTAGCGAGAGTGCTCCTTCTTGGGATTGCTTCTTTTGGTGTGAGTTGCAAGAGCTTGATCTTCACCTCCCATCTTTTCCTCACGAGCTACAAGTCTAGCTTCTTCTTGAGAGCATTCCTCCCATAGTTTACTGAAAGAGATCAATTTCTTTCTTGCACAGATTCCTTGAATAAAGGAGTCCCATGACCTAGGTAGGCCATTCAGAGTGGTCATAATAACTTCACCATTGTCCACTACTTCATCCACAGCTTCAAGTTGCTCCTTGATCTGAGAAACCTTGGAGAAGTAAGATTGAATGGTTTCTCCATTCAACATCTTGACCCCTTTCAATTGATTCCGCAGAGTCATCTTCCGATTTATATTCTTCCCTTCAAATAGCTTGGTCAAAGAGTCAAACATCTCCTTGGGTGTCTTTAGAGAAGACACATGGGGTATGAGATGGTCTTTGATAGAATCAGCAATGATTCTCTTTGCCTTGACCAAGATCTTCTTATGCAATACCTTGGCCTCTTCATCCTCTGGGATAAGGATGTCTTCTTTTATATATGAGTCCAACTCATTCTCTTCCAGGATTAACCCAATCCTATACTTCCAAGCTCGGAAGTTATCAGCCCCTTCAAGCTTATCCTCAAGCTTGGTGTGGTGAGAAATATTAAAGAGTACTTCAAATGGAAATAGAAAAGATTTAGGTCTTACCACTTGAAATGCTGAAAACTGGATCTGGTCCCAAATTAGGGTTTGTCAAAAAAACCCTAAAAATTAAAAATGTGAATTTCAATTTTCTGAAATGATAGAAAGATGCGCTTTGATGAGCTTATCAGCTTGGTGCATTTAGAATTTGAGATCAACAAAGTTTTACCCTTCAGATTTGCCTTTTTGTCCTCCCGGGTTCACTAGGGAGAGCCCTGAATTAGGGTTTGTGTTTCCCAGAGATCTACCCGGCAAAAAATCTCGATCCAAAGCTCTAAACTTCGATTTGTGCAAGGAGCTTCCAGCTATGTCTTCATATTTCAGAAATTCCTATTTTTGTGGAAACACTAATTTTTAGGGCCAAATCTAAAAATGCTCGGAATTGAATTCTGATTGGACAGATAGATGCGCCTTGATGAGTAGAGTCAATCTACTATACTGCTTTTCCAAAATCCATGGAGAGAAACCCAATAAACAAGAAACTCAAGTTTTCGTCACTGCAAAATGTCTTCTTCTCAGGTTAGCTCTGATACCATGTTAATTTTGAGCATTAATTCACAATACTCTAGGATCTTCATTGAGAGAATAAAATATACAGTATATCAATGCATTACAATCACAATAAGCATGACAAGCATCACAAGAATCAAAAGCATGAGAGACAAGAGACACAGAGTTTCCGTGGGGAAAACCCTAAGGTGAAAAACCCCACAACTTCCTCAGAGATAGAGAGAGCAATGGCTCAACCAAAGTACAACCAAAATACACTTAGATAGTCTCCTAGTAGCAGATGATCCTCCTCCTCACTAGTGCGCCACTTTCTGAGTGAGAGAGACATACTTTTTCGAATGATCTAAATAGAGATCACCTAATCTCTATTTATACTAACATGTTTTCCCGTGACCTTATGGGGCCGACTTGTCTATCTAGGTACATCCACATTATAATATATATATTTCAGGGCCAACCCCACACATGGTGGTCTAATAACCCATCGGCAAGTACACACACTTGTGACACTTGTCAATCCACATGACGACACTTCCTTATAGAGGAATAACACATCTCTAATAAGGGTACAATAAATATATATGAAATACATAGATGAAATACATTCCAAAGTTACATATACATCAACACCACATCTCAACTCTTATTTCCTCTTTTATAACTTAGCTGTCTTCCTTTCCTGTTAGAAAACAGGATCACAGATCAATAACAATCAACGAGATGCAAATATAAAACATATAAAAACAATACAAGAGAGACACCAATATACGTGCTTCACACAATCTGGACTACTTCCACGAAGAAAATCCTAGTCCTTTTATTAATCTATCCAACAAATGAAGGGATACAACCCGCAACACATCTGCTGCAATTTCTTCTTCACTCTCTCACAGTCTCTCTTACACAATAATAGAGATATTTAGAATACTACAATACACATCCGTATTACAATATCTTTCGTTTAAAGTGTGATTACCATGGGAGAATACCACGAGATACCCCATCCCATTGACTCGTAAATCACCCATTATTGACCAAGTCATGACTATGATATTACATCATTTTACAAGGAATTTTTTTTCTAAAATATTTGCTACGGGGGTGCTGCCCCTAAACCCCAGCCAGGGGGGATCTCCCAAGATGGTCACCACCCCCTATCCGACGTTCTCCTGGCCGTCATGTTTTGACCTTTTCCTCTACCCTCTTACCCACTTTCGGATGTCGAATCCATCTTCTCGTCGCCTTAATCACCCTATCGATGTCTGGGTTTCGACTCCTCCGCCACATGTAGATTCGATGGGAATTCATAGGATTTGTGTCCCACTCTGCAAAAATTATAACAGACAATTGTTGGTCTATAAGCTCCTTTCCTTTCTACTAGACCATCTTGACCAAATGCACCCTGACCGGATGTCAGTTGTCTTCGACGACTTCTCCCCTGGTTCTGGTACTTTGCCACTTCACGAAAACAATCTTCGCACCTCGACCAGTTACCCTTCGTCTAGTCAATGCAGTTCTTCTCAACAAAATTTATTCATCCTTCAGAGCTAGTTGGTAGGATTCTCCAACCATTCTAAACTTCGCCAGGCTCAATTCGTCCTCTATGACATACTTCAATCTATTCACATATCTTACAAATGCTTCTTCACCCTGATCGGTTTGACCGGATCTTCTCGATAGTCTGTAGAACTCTTCCATGTATTCCTTCACGGTCATATCTTACTGTTGAAAGTTTTGCAACTTCCTAAACAAGTAAATCACATAGTCTCTAGGAAGGAACTTCCCTTTCAGCTTGGAAACCATTATGTCCCAAGACTTGAATTTCTCCTTGCCTTTCTGGACTTTGTTATCCTGTACGTTTTCCCATCACAATAAGGCATGACACTTCAACTTCAGACAAGCAGTCTTAACCCTCTTAGGATCCTCTATCTGCTCTATGTCGAAGTATTTCTCCATTTCTCTGAACCAGTCTATCAAGTCTTCTGGATCCAAACTTCCTGAGTAGGTAGGTACGTCCAGTTTTTCCTTACCCCTCATCTCTATCAGTAGCTTGATGAATTTATCTTCTGGTTCTTCTTCTACTACTTCGTGGGATTCCACCTCCTCAAATTCCTCATCGCTATGGTCAAGTGCATCGGGAATGCATCCACGTCTCTGGCTTTCTTTTATCACTGCGACCTCATTGGTCAAGCATCTCATTTTTTGCATGCACTTGTCAAACATTTCGCTATCAACTGTGACTCCTGTGCCTAGCATTCTTCGTCCTACACCACGGACATTTACACCTCTTTGTGCCATTATTTCAACCTCGGCTGGAATCTCCTCTCATCCAATAGTAACCGGACTTTCACCACGCATGCACAACTCTACCCAACTGCAGGTGGAGTTGTTCATACACACGCAGGCTCTTCCTATTCTCAAGATTCTTCCACTCAACTATCACTTGATGCTATGCCAGATGATATTGGGATTCCTCTTATATTCAGGATACTGCTGCTTTGATACCACCTGGCACAAGGGAGGGTTGGTTAGACCCTCTTTCTTAACAATAACACACAACAAACACAAAAAAGCGCTCACAAAGACTAGATGTGAATTGGAATGACAAGAAGTTGGATTCTTCTATTACTTGAATCGAATTACAAAGTTACATGCAATCCATTAAACTAGTTGGCCTCATCCTGTTACAATATACATAAGTAAATAGTGTTCTTCTCCATGTGTGTGATCCTCTCCTACTCCCACTTCTTTGTTGAGTGCAAGAATGAAAGAGCGATGAGCGATCCCTTCCTTTGTGCCTCTGCACCAGTATTCTACTCTGCTTTGTTGCTACTCCCTAGGTCCACTCCATTCCTTGAGACGTCCTTCTTTGTCCGCCTCTCTTCCTCTGACCCTATAGATCCTGTAGTTGTCAGCGCCCCCTAACCATGATGCACATCTTCCTCCCATGGTGACACTTGGCCTAGTTTCAACCACCTTGTTAACTGCCATAACTTCTTCAACAACCCTCAATGGTTGCAGGTCGATTACCTCAATTGCAGTGCTTCTCTGAATTGCTAAATTTGTCAGTATTGTCACTGTCCTCTCTCAACTGATCTGCACTCCACTATGTAGACCATCTTAACTCATCGATTCTAGACATAACTTGTCGACTTCACTCGGTATTCACGGTTTCCTTTAAATCTGCCCCGTCCTCCATGCTTGGACTTTTCAGCACTTATTTCGACATCACATATCAACCATACTATCGAATTTTGACTTTTCTCCTATCGAATACACTTCTACAGCTTCCGCTCGACTGCTTGGCTTCGATTCCAAGTCTCCTTCGCACTAGTGGTTGTCAACAATCCCCTTGGTCGAACTTCTTTTGTCGATGAACTTCAACTGTTTCTCCTAGGAACCGATGCTCCTGCATCACAGCATGAGTCCAAAAATTCCCAAGACCAGTCAAAAGAAGAGGTCGCATGGTTGAACCATTGTTAACCCATGCTATAGTGCATGTTATCAGTTTAGTGCTCGCACGATAATCACAAAGATTTTCCTTCGATAGCCATGCTACTGTCAAAATGGGGGGACCACCTACTTCATGTGGCACATTGAGATATCGATCACCTCCAACAATCTGAATTTGTCTCCTCACACACTTGGTGGCATTAAATGGCCCCCTTGATGTACCTTGGAACTAGTTCATGGAGTGTTTGAGTTCACATTTCAATCTATTTGTTTCTTGGCCACCTTTTTGCCTATAAAAGGAAACCATTGACATGCATTTTTTAGAGAGAAAGAAGAGAAAGGTTATGATGATGGATTTGTGTTGGAGCTTCCTCATATCCCACCTCTTATTTCCTTTGCAAGCATTCCCAAGCTCCCTTGCCACCTTCCTCCAAGCTGCAAGAGTTTCTGTCCATTGTTCTACCATCCCCTTAGAATATATTTTGGAAACAAAAGGCCTCCCTAAGGGAGATTATTGGATTCCCTTGAATCCCACATGTCCTAGGTGTTGTACAGCTTGACCATCGGGGAATACAAAGTGGTTTTGCATACCTTGGATTGTTGTTGGAGTTTGCATTCTCCCCCTTGTTTCCTTTTTATTGTATTTTGCTCAATTTTCTTTTTTTCATGTGAATTTCACTAACAATCTCTTGCAAGATCATTTGGAGGAAAACCACACTCCCACCCAAGGGATCCAAGGACTGAGGCATTGCTACATCCTAGAAGGCCTAGATGCTTACCAAGTGGAGGAATGCACAGTTGTGCAATTGTTTTCACAACACTAGGATTTTACAACCTCAATATTGATTAGGACTGTTAATTTCCCATCTAACTCTATAGAGACTTTCTGGAGATGACCTAGTGGTTTGGTGGTGTGACCATCGTAAGTGTGCAACATTGTGAGGGACAGTGCAAGTTGGGGGGATCCAAGATTCTGTAAAATTGAGCATGGGATGCCTTCGGTGGGTATTTCTAAGAGGAAATTCCTTGAGAAGCATCAGGGATGATCATCCCTAAGTAACTAGACTGAGAATAAATTATGTTGTATTCATAATCCTTGAGGATAGATTATTCCTTGGTCCTCATGTCTTGAGGGGCCATATCTTTATCTCTAGCAAGGAGGAGATAGTTTAGGAACCAATCTAAAAATATTATCTCATCCAGCTTAATATTGAATAGACTTCATTACCGACACCACTCATGGATGTGATCCGTGATATATGGGATTTATGTTTACATGATAGAAGGATTTCGTGACCCCCTCTTTATTAAGGATGGGTGACTCGAAAAACATAAAAAAAGTGGAGGCCAAGGACAAAACGTTGGGATGTGTCCCATGGGGTTGGTCAATGTACCACTTAGTTACGAAACCATTCAAGGTTATCTAAAATAGTAACAACTTCATGGAATTGTCTACATTATTGTTAGAGGAATACCATAGGTGAAATTATATGGTGTGGTTTTGAGGATTCTCTCCTAAATTCCCCTCAAACTAAGGGATTTCTTAAGGGATTTTGGTAGGTATGCGAGTTTAGTTTGGATCATGATGGATTGGGTCATTGGTTAGACTTGCAAAGTCTGGGATATTGAGATGAGACATGAATAGAAGGCTCACATTAGGGTATGAGGTGGAGAGACCAAAAATGGTGTTGTTCATAGGTCCTCTCGTGGAAAAACTGGCAGTGGCTCCTCCTCTAGAAAGAGGGATGCTTCCACCACTCGAGGTGGGGATTCTAGTGGCAAGGATGCTGGTGGAGGTGGGAATTGTCCCATCAATGATATCGATATTGTATGGAGGTTAAGTAAATCTTGAATGTGAGGAGCTATAGTCAAATGACTCAGAAGAGTTCTCTGGTGACTATGCAATGTGTAGAATTGGGGTGTGGCTTATGGAGTCAAACCTACTGCTTAAGAAACCATATTGAGGGGGTTGATCCTGATGTCTACGTGAGTACCTTAGGGTAGCTATAATGAAAAATTCTAAGCTGAACAATTAAACAACATAAGGATTTTGTATAATCTCAAATCAAATAATCTCAACTATGTAAAAGGAACCAAATCTAATAACAGGTGAAACATGTGTTCAACAAGTGATCTAATCTAGAAAAATAGAATTAAAAATTGAAAACAGCAACCTATAAAAGGAAAATATTGACCAATCCTAGAAGAGATCTACGCAATCAAAATAAAAGCACCAAATAAATATTTCTCAAATATTTTCCTCTATGGAAATATCAAGTCCCATCACACAAAAAGAAGTATAAAGTTGAGTCGGGTCTTCCAATAACTAGTCCAAAATAGGAGCATCAATCCTATTCGGACCTACTCAGTGAATATCGAAAGAAAAAGTATAGAGTTGCGTATGCAACTAATATTATATATCCTAGGGATACTGCCATCAAAAGGGACTACCTCTTAGTAAGATACCTAAAAATAAAGGCTTCTAGGTTAACTCATTCATGGACACATCAGATGAGTTTTTATCTTCTTCAACCCGAAGGAACTGATATGGATGATCTTCAATATTGAATGGGGACAATCCACCACTCACCCATCAAATTCTAGTCTTTCCACATGCCACCTTGAGATTATGGGCCCAACGACAAATTGTCTTTAACCATATCCGACAGTAAAAGAGAATTGTAGTTCCCTAAATTTTCAACCATTATATCTCAAATGTATAGTGACTAGGGGGGATTATTTGGATTCATATACTCAAATTCCTAACTTAACTACAATATTCTTTTGGTTCTCAAGTGAGGATTTAGTGAGTTAGATTATGGTTGATTTTAGGCTCAACTTAGTGTCATGAATGAAGTGATAGTTTTAAATTAGGATGTGAAAGCGTATGCACAAAAGGTGTGTACCACTAACAACTAAAAGTAACTCAGATATGTAAATGCTTGAAAGGGATAAATCAATTTCAATACTAAGCTAAATCTTCTAGAAATAAAACTATCTCAACATAAAAATTTATGATCAAGCTATTTACTAATCAATTCATGCATGAAAATAGATAACTAAACAATTTAAATTTGTAAAGATTAAAGTAAAGCCCCGATCTAGAAAACTAAGAATTCTTTAAACAAATTAACTGAATAACTACCCAATAAATTCTCAAAACACTTGTTGAAATATAAAATTAATGCATTTATAAGAAAATCCAAATAGAACTTTTTAGGAAGGAAAATACCCAAATATAAAGGGAACCTTTATTCAACAAACAATATTAAAATAAAAAGAAAAAGGGCTACAACAACAAGTAAAAGAGACTACAAAGAATAATTATGGGACAAAAAACAAACTCAGAATGAAAAGATGACACTGTCTAATCAAAGTAGAGGGGAAACCTATTGGTATTTTAAATAACTACACATACATAGAAAAATAGCTTGACTAAGTAATAAAAGACTAATAATACAGCCGAGAAAAAAACAAGATGGACACAACTAGAGAAGGATTTCATATCTTCCCTAGTATGGTCGCAAAAAACTATAGTGTGTGATTTGGAACACAGCCGTGCCAAAAAGAACCTACTGAGCGGTTGTGCAGCCTCAGAAAATTTTCAAAATAAACAGGAAAAACAAATAAAAACAAAACTAAAAAATGACTGAAAAAGATAGACCTAAACTAACAATATGAGCATATTCTTCAATAACCAACACATATGTAACAACATTATGTAAAGAATCAAAGAAGATATTTATTTTTTATTAAATGAGAAAGTAAAATGGGAAGAATCACCTCAAAACTACAGTGGAAGGATCCCTTGTAGCTTTTCAAGGGAGGCTTTCATGGTCCCCTGAAAATATCGCAATCCTTCAACCAGACATCATGATAGGGATTTCTGATAAGTGATAAACAATAAATAAAAGTTTGGCTCCGATATCGGAAGGAATCTCGATAGAATAATGGGTCAAGAGAAAAGGTGCAGAATTCAATTGACTGAGGTACCTTGAGGTTTCTTTAATAGGCATGAAAATGGATTTACGATAATGATATAGGTTATAATTTTTCCACCAAATCCATGAGCTAATTTGGGCCATGATGAGATTCATGTCAAAACTTTCCTCCTTTTTGTGAGGAACAAAAGCAGAAATAACGAATAATCATGTTTGGGGCAAGGTCACTCATATCCAGAGGAGCTGTGTGATTTGGGTTGGTTATATCGAATGAAACTAAGCAACTTGGGTCATTTCTTTTGAGATAATAAGTGTGACCTAGATTTAAAGTGGCCTCTTTGATGCTTGATTTTCATTTTTGTCATTTTTATTTCTTTCCCAAGATCAAATGAATTAAAATGATGTTGAATGATGACATATATGGGTGATGAGTATGATGACATGGAAGGTGAGAAAGTTTGGTTTTTGACAAGCACGAATGTGTGTTATGTTGGTGCACTAGTGCGTCGGGATAAATGTTGAGCATTGTACGTTCTTCATAATAAACATTTATGTTGTTTGGATTTTGGTCCATGATTTTTAGTCCCATATGCATAGTTGCATCAGTTTCCACTTGGTGCATCAAAACATTTTGATTGACTATATATATATTATTATTTTTTTATTTTTTTCTTCATCAAGTTATAGTCTTCAGTACACGTTATAGTGTGGTGCATTGGTAAGCCAATGTTGTTACGATTTTGATGCACCAATGCATCTTTTATTAAAACACACCAAATAATCAGAAACAACAAATAATCATTTTTGGGGCAAGGTCAATCATATCTAGAGGAGATTTGTGATTTGGGTTGGTTACATCGAAAGAAACTAAGCAACTTGGGTCATTTCTTTTGAGATAATAAGTGTGACCTAGATTTAAAGTGGCCTCTTTGATGCTTGATTTTCATTTTTGGCATTTTTCTTGCTTTCCCAAGATCAAATGAATTAAAATGAGGTCGAATGATGACATATGTGGGTGATGAGGATGATGACATGGAAGGTGAGAAAATTTGTTTTTTGACAAGCACCAATGTGTGCTTTGTTGGTGCACTAGTGTGTCTAGATAAATGTGGAGCATCGTACGTTCTTTATAATAAAAATTCATGTAGTTTGGCTTTTGGTTGATGCTTTTTAGTCCCATATTCACCATTGCATCAATTTCCACATGGTGCATCAATAAGTTTTGATTCAATATATATATATATATATATATATATAATCTTTTATTTTCATCAAGTTATATTGTCTTCACTGCAAATTATAGTGTGGTGCATTGGTAATCCAGTGTTGTTACGATTTTGATGCACCAATGCATATTTTCTTAAAATGCATTAGTGCATGTTTTATGTTTTGGTGGACTTTTTTTGTGTAAGGTCCACAAAAAACTCCGCTAGAAGGTGGTTTCCTTGTACTATTTAATATGTACATAAAACAAACATATTTTATTGACCACTTGTCTATGATATATATTGTAAGGTTTTGGAGCTATGATCCTAAGAATAATAAAGATCCATGAAAACATAAATATCTCCTTGCAATTTTTCAAGTATGGCCATTCCAAAAGAGGATTGTAATGAGTTTGAGGCTGCTTTCTTTAGTGAATTACTTTTATACAAATATTTTCATAACATTTCAATAGATATAGTCCCTTCATGTGAAATAATTATTGAAAATTGGAGGCATTTTCTATATTGACCATGGCATGTTGATCACTGCCTTTTGTGAGTTGATGATTTTGAAGAATGTTAATATTTGCATGATTGAGTAAATAATGTTGATGTGGATTTAGATGAATGGTAAAATTTGTCTTGTTTTCAATTCCTCCTAATCATCTTCATGTTAATGATCTTCACACAATTGTTCTAAGGTACTTTGATTCGAACTTAAATTTAGTGCAAACCATAGATTTAGATTCAAGATGAGGATACACCATTTATAAATGCTTCCCATTTAGGATGTGAAATTTTTGACAATTGTAAAAACACATTTCCATCTTCATCTTCTTTATATTAGAAACAAAGAATTTCTTGTGACATCATTTTTCTCCATTCATTTCAACATGAAACTCAACAAGCTATGAAAATGGTTATTCAAGGAACTATTGGGATGAGGAAGTCTTATCTTATTCATTGTATTTCACATTCTCATTCTTCTTCCTTTGCTAATCAACTGAGAGTCCATTATTATTACTTTCTCCAACTCGTATAGTTGATTTTAATATACATGTAAGGATTATACACTCAACTTTGAAAATACCAATTGAAAATTTACAACCACTTCATGGCCAAACTTTTGTAGTATTTCAAGAGTAAATGCAATTTATTAAGTATATTTTGATTCATGAAATGAGCTTTATCGATCTAAGGCTATCCATTCATATTGATTCTCGATTATGAGAGGAACTTCTAGAGAATAAAACAATTCCTTTTGGTGGTAGATCTATCATTATTGTTGGATAACTTGGTCAATTTTCTCCTATAAAGGATAATGCTATATATGCAATGAAAACAACTAGAAAGGTTTCAATGTTGTTGTCACTTTAGATGTTCAATATTTATCCAATGGGGCAATGATGCAAAACAATCTGCTTTTTGGAAACTGTTAACAAACATAAGAAATGTTGTACCAATTTTTTTATGATTGGAATCACCTTATGGAACGAGCTCACATGTCTTTGCATCCTATAGAGATGAGGCTATTTGATTCATAGATCCACAATTTCAAACAAATGAGTTGGTCATACTACATAATCGGTGCATGGTAAAAACTTTAAATTCTCTTATTGCATGATGTGTTGTTGAACATACAAAATGTTTTGAAATTTCTATTGCAACGTGTCATGCTAACATGCAAGTTGAGGGTTGAATCTGCTTTAGTGAATGGTGCACTTGGTTATGTTAATTTTTTTTTATAGATACATTGGTCTACCTTGGAACTCAAGTAATTGAAGCCTTATACCAATATCACTTGTTGTTAGAGGAAATTATAATAAAATTCCTCTAAAGATGGCATGGGCCCTCACTTTACATAAATAAAAAGCATTGACATTAGAAATGGAAACAATTGATATTGGAAAATTAAGTAGTAAGAATTTACATTCACAATCATTTCATATTTGAAATCAATAGATGGCTTAGGAATATTATGACCTTTTATTTTTTAACATTATGTAAGAATGAAAAATAATGTATATGTTACATGTAGAGTGAAAGAGGAGCAACGCTTAAAATATCTATCATTCTAATAATTTATAATCATATTTTAACATATTTTCCATGCTAATAATTGTTTTTCAGTATGTGGTTATATTGCATAATTAAATATTAATGTTAATATTAATATTTACTAATATTAACATATTAATATTAACATATTGATGAAATACTAGTATTAACTTCAAACATAACTTTGTAGAATTACAACTCTCAAAATTTCACAATGTGACATAATATTGTTCAACTTGATGTTTACATTATTACTACTTAAAAGTGGCTATACAAACTAATTAAATATTAATGCTAATATTAATTTTTACTTATATAAATATGTTGATTTTCCAACTATTTTCTTCTATAAACTATATTATCAACTTCAAACACAACCTTATCAAATTAAAACAGAATTAAAACGGAATGAAACATAATATTGAAACTTGTTCAAAAGTGACTATAAAGCTTTATATTAATGTAAACATTATGTTTACTAATATTAACATGTTGATGTTACTAATATTAATATTAGTATTAGAAAAAAAAAATATTAACGTTAATGTTAATGGTAAGATTAATATGTGAATGTTATAATTTGCTTATGTTTACTAATATTAACATGTTGATGTTTTTAAAATAATATTAATATTAATGTTGAGAAACATTAATGTTAATGTTAAGATTAATATATAAATGTTACAATTTGCTATAAGATATGATGATCATTGCAATCAAATATAAATGTTCCAATGTAAAATAATCATTTCCAACTATAGAAATCAAATATAAACCAAGATTGTACCATTCCATAACATAAGATAATATAACCTACAACCATATTTAATATCAATCTCAAACATATGATAACCCTATAAAGTTATTTCTATCTAATATTTACATTCTAAAATTTGTATAGTTAAATTAAACCATAACATTACTGAAATCAAAGAATAACATAAAATTTTAAACCAGAATCACACAATAACATAACATAAGAAAAGCCTATATTAATTTATTTCACTTAAATTTACACACCACTGAAATAGCAATCACAAACACAATATGACAAAGTTATTGAAATGATAACATGTATTGACACATTATGTAAGAATGAAGAATAGTGCATATGTTACATGTAATGTTACATGGAGAGTGAAAGAGGAGCAACACTTAAAATATCTATCATTCTAACCATTTATAATCATATTTTAACATACCTTTTATGTTAATAATTTTTTTTTCATTAAGTGGCTATATTGCATAGTTAAATATTAATGTTTATTAATACAAATCACAAACATAATATGACAAAGTTATTGAAATAAATTTCATAGAATTTGAAAATACAAATGAGAGAATTTGAAAACTGTGGATTACTTTTTTTTCCTTAGGGTAGTTAATGCATGGATAACTGTAACTCATACATGCATTGATAACATATATTGACACATAAGTGATTACAATTAAACATGGAGAACAAATAATATATAACTTGTTTATGGCACTTAACTTGTAACATATCACCCAACAAAATTAAGTAATTGTGCTAATATTTATTTGCTAACCAAAAATTAAAGAAATGTAATAATCTATTGATGTTTTTAAGCCAAATACAACCAACCAAAAATTAAATTACTATAATAATCTATTAATGTTCTTAAGCCTGCAAATACAACAAACCCACTGAATCTACAGATACTTTCATACTTTCAGCCACTCGGTAATGCTTGTTACGCTCGGCCAATGATCTGGAGTGTCTCTATTCTGTAAAAATGTATTGAATTGAATGAGAAATCGACTTGTAGAAAACGTCTTTCACAGACTATGTATCATGTATCCGATCTCAAACTTTTAATAATAAAAAGAAAGATAATCACATGAATCTTATCTGAAACCTGAAACTTACAATTCCATATCCAGTTATAAGAATTACCCTGAATAGATATCAGTAAAGATGTGATCATACCTTGAATTTGTAATCCAAGTGACAAAATATGAAAACAAATTTATCAATCAAGGCTCCGTAAATCCCCTCTGATTTCCGCAAGAAACTTCTCCATGTTATTGTAAGAAGATCCTCCTTTTCCCACTGCTATTATCGATGCATCTCTTAACTCCTCAACCCTCTTCCTTATGTCGCGCCCTTCCTTCCCTCTCATCAATCGACTTATGATGTCTTCAACGTGTCCTCTCTTCACAACTTCATCCATTGCCAGCCCAATCTTCCAAACTTCGCTAACGAATCTCCTGTTAGTCGTTTGCTCTGAAAAGAAAGGTCGCGATATCATGGGCACACCAGCGGATATGCTCTCCAAGGTAGAGTTCCATCCACAGTGAGTCAGAAATGCTCCCACTGAAGGATGTGAAAGCACTTTCATCTGAGGCGCCCACCTCACGAAGAAACTTCTGTTTTTTACCTTCTCCAAAAACTCAGCAGGCAACACAGCAGAGTGGCCATCAATCAGGTCGGGACGAATAACCCACAGGAAGGGTTGGTTGCTCGCCTCTAAACCCCATGCGATCTCCAGGAGCTCTTCGCCAGACATAACAGATATGCTTCCAAAGCAAACATAAATAACTGAAGAGGGTTCCTGACAGTCCAACCATTTCACACAACCTGTTTCTTCAGTCCACATGCTTAATGCAGAGATATCAGATTTTCTATCATTTCTAGACTCTGCGAGTAAACCTAGAGGGCCTATGGTATATAAGGGGGGGAATCTGTTTCTTAGTGCGTCGAGTACAGGACGGTCGAGCTCCTCAAAGGTATTAAATATTACCAAATCGGCTTCCACAGTGGCCTCAGCTTCACTTGTCATAATCTCCCACATAGTGCCTGTGCCAAGCAAGTGAGTGGGCAGATCTTTGACGCGCAAGGGAGGCATTCCAGGAATACAGGTGATTATTTGTTCCATGTATTCATTTGTTAAACAACTCTCATCTGCAGCAGACCATGCCATAAACAGTAGAGTAGGTAATTAGATTCTAACTTGACAGGAATATCCAGCGAGTTCGTACTGGAATACAGAGCATCGCAACGCATTTCAGTGCGAAGACTTTTAGAAGTAGCGATTATAAATTTATGCATACCTTTGAGAGGAATGTAACCTTTTTGAACTAGAAGAGGGGCAAAGAAGTAAGCTGAGACGCCACAAGCGCTGTGCGTCCAGAAGGCTACTGTGGGAATTCCCAGCTTCCTCGCTGTTTTCTGCGGAAAAGAAGCAACTCCGTCAGATATAATACATGTGACAGGAGGAACAACGTCTGATTGTGAATGCTTCAACTTGTCCATCAGCCTCTCGAAATGCAAAGGGCCGTTATCAGTGAAGGATCCTAATAGCTCGGGTAGATTGGAGGTCCGGCCGTGCTCAGGAGGGAGGCCGTCCGGAAAAGTCTCAAATCGAAAGTCCGGCAGGGATTTAACGGAGTCCACCGATCCGGATCTGATGAGGCGCTCCTGTACATATTGCGTATTAAAGAAGGTAATATAGAAGCCTCGAGAGTACAAGCTTTGGGCAAGCTGCATCATGGCGTTAATGTGACCCTGAGCAGGATAAGGGAACATAACAGCATGGGGTCTAGTCACTGGCGCCATTATTATGACCACACCACGGAGAAGATCACAGAAATACTCAGAACAGCAACAGCAATGTAAGAAGCAATATCTTCCAATGGAAAGAAAACATATCAGGGTATTTTGGGATAAAAACGGGTTAAGACTCTTGCTGGAAATTGGTATTTTCCTATTTTTGTAATTTCAGTAACTGAGATTGCCTGTTTTAAATTAAATGCCAAATTGCTATTTTGATAAGAATTACTCTGTCCAGTTAGTTGGGGGCATTTTAGTTAGCTCTTATACAACTCCATAAAAATGATGTTTGTAAAAAAGTTTATTTTAGTGTTAAATGAATATGTGGCATTGCATGGTATATGGTGCAAACAAGCACAACCAATTCTAAGTGGATTGAAATTTTGTGATGCAAAACATGAATATTATTATTATTATTATTATACTACAAAACTTGTATATGGTGCAAAGCACCATAAAATAACAAGTGGTGCAAAGTACCATAAAATAATAAATGGTGCAAAAAATGTTTAAATCACATTATATATATATATATAATGTAAAGAATCTTAAATTAACAAACGATGTAAAGAAAACATAAATTTGCTCTATAGTTAAGTTGTTTGTATAGGGGTTTATTATATATGTCATTTTTTTTTAAAAGAAGTTTAAGAAATAAAATAATTATAAAAAACAAAATTTTTGATTAAAAATTTTACTCTTAATCATAATCATTATTCTTTCTTACCTAATAATAAAAATCCAAAATAATTAGTAAAACATTTATTTATGTTAATAACAATGTACATCAAGTTGGTTATTTTAATGTATTTAACTTTAATACATTATTAAAAAAAACAACAGTTTACTGTATTATATATATTATACCCAAAATAATTAGTAAAACATTTATATATGTTAATAGCAATGTACATAAAGTTGGTGATTTTAATATATTTAACTTTAATACATTATTAGAAAAAAACAAAAAAACAACAGTTCACTCTATATATTATATTTAGTGAAGAAAATTGATATTGTTTTTTCACTTTATTTATAATTAATAATTATAAATAAGTAATTATTAAAATAATGGTTTATAGTATTTATTAGATAAATTTATTGATCATATTAATTATATAATAAAATTATTAATTTAATGATAAATTACTCACTATTTATCATTAAGATTTTATTTGTTGTTTTTCTTAAATATGAAAAAAATAAAAACTAGTAATTTATTTTATATGGTTTGTTTTGTTATGTGATAAAAAAATTAGTTTCCATTTCTTAATAATGTGCATATCAAAATCATAAAAGAAAAAAAAAATTAACTTAAGAAATTACAATATTAACTATTTAGAATATGTCAAGGTACATAAAAGCCAGGATCGAAAATTGAGATGTGAGATGTCTCTACCATTTGAGTTGTAATCAGTATGAGACACAAATTTGAAAAAATTGAGATGCGGGCCTGCAACGAGAGGCATAAAACCAGGCTCACATTGCGCTTACCTTTGTCAGTATCATTTGGGCCGTGATTAAGACGAGATAGAGATCAGTACCTCTGTCCACTTGCTTAGCTTTCTTGTCTCATACCAACCTCTACTTAGCAGAGTAGGGAGTTTAAAATATTGAAACAAACATTGAAACTCAAGCCAAAGACCTGGTTACATTCACAATAATTGAATACATTTTCCTTGATATTTGTAAGAACTACAAAATTTGGTCAACTTATATGACCATGTTATTTCAAAAACTAATAAGAAATATTCACATCTTTCACCATTCGCTCCTGCCATGGAAATGATTAATCCTTGCTTCAACATAATGAAAAGCTTCATTCTCTTCCACCTATAACATAAATTTAGATTTACCATAAAATATAAAATATCAAAATCACCACTAAAGGAAGAAATAAAAACAAATTTGGCATTAACTTAATCAGAAATAGCTTTGCATTAACTTATCAAGAAATAGCTGTGTAGTAGTATTTCTTGAATATAACAAAAAAAAATGCAAAACGAGTTCTCATGGACATATTTTTTAAATTTTCCAATCATGTGTCAACAATTTTAGTGATTACTATAGTCTTCCTTTTTTGACATGCCAGAAAATGAGTTTTATTTGACATTTTTTTAAGTTTCCAATCTAATGTCAACAATTTCAGTCACCAATGTAATTATTTTGGGCATACTTTTTTAATTTTTTAATCATGTATCAACAATTTTAGTGATTAGTGTAATCTTTCTTTTTTGAGATGGTCGTAAAATGAGTTTTATTTGGTATTTTTTTAAAGTTTATAATGTAATATCAACAATTTTAGTTACTAATGTAATCTTTCTATTTTGAGATGGAGAGAAGATGAAATTTACCTCTTCTTTAGATTCTCAAAAACAATTTTTGAATTTTTCAAAACATCTATTAACCATTTTAGAAATTTTATAAGGCTAAACAAAATCCCAAAAATGAATAATTACAATTTAAGAAACAAAAATATTGAATAATTTAATGGTAAAAATATTAATGTGTCAGACCAGAAAAATGACAGCAAATATAGTTATAAATTCTAAATAACCAATCATAAACAATGGAAGGGATGACAAATGCTTTAATAAAAAAAAATGAATAATAATTTTTTCTAGTCACTTTTAATGTTTAAACAATCTATAAATGTACTCATAAATGAAGTATTTAATTTTAGATATGTACAATAAAATAAAATAAAGATATGATTTAGTATGATTGTTTTCAATTAAAATAAAGATTAGGATTATAATTTAAATATGTTTGACAACAAAAGAATGTGATATGATTTATTTAAAAAGTGAAAATAGTTTTTTATTAATATATTTAAAAATTGTAATTAAGTGAACATAGTTTTTAGATAATGATTAAAATAATAAGTGATCGAACTATTTGAAATATCTTTTATATTTTAAGGTAAATTTAAAAACATATAATATATATATATATATATATATAATTAGAAATAGCTTATAGAGAACTAAAATAATTGATATAGTTTGTAATTCTCAAAAACTGTAAGATAGGATCTCAAAGATTGATCTAAAATTTTGTATTTTATTTTAATTATAACATCTTAGCTATGGGTCTAAGATACTTAGTAAATGATCAAGTCTCTTAAGGTGCAACGGTGTCTGTCAAATTTTTGCAATATAAAATATGGTTGCACCTTAGGTGATTTGGTCCCTCCCTAGGCATGATAGATCTAGAGTTAAGAAGGATTTACATTGGTTTTTTGAAATGATGGATCTATTGAGCACCTAGAGGGATCAAAACAAAATTAAATTACAAATGTATCAATGATTAAAGTATCAAAGATGAGAAGGGATCTAAGTTAATTTATTGTATTACCATATAGTTTTATTGATCATTATATACACTACCACATTTTATTACAAAATGGCGTTTTTTCACTTGAGTAGTTATGTGCTAGTTACATAGAACTACTCTACATATGAGTGTCTATCTCAATAAGGATTCTACCCAAAAGGAGTGGTTGGTACTCTTATAATAGAGTTGTACATCCATGGAGATGAGCCACTCTTGAATTCAAATGTGTATTCCTAACATGCTTAAGTAAGATAATATTATGGGGTTAAGTGTGTATCCCGAAGACATGTTTCTAGAGTCTCGAGAACATGACAGAGAACTATCACCATTCATAATTAACTTGTAATGTGCTTATAATTATAAAAAAATGGAAGAACCCCATGAAATTCGCTATGGAATTATTAAGGAGGTGTCATTACAATCAAAGAAGGAGAGTCTCTTATTTTTTAGCTTGTCAAATGAATTGTGTGGACTAGCTAGATAAGATAACTCACCTTAAAAGAATTGTGATTCCAATGGTTGATGTTTCTTCCTCCTCTACCACCGCCATGAACATCAAAAACATTATTTCCAATTCTCTATGATAAACTTACCTTAAATTGATTCATATTTCCATTTTGGATGCTAGTAATCTACTTAATCTACTATTAGAGTTATCTAAAAATACTCTCTCATAAAAAATTCCTAAGAGTGTAGATGGAGATTTGAATTGAAAATATCATCTTAGATTCAAATTTTTTACTTTTTCTTGTAACATTGACTACAATTTTATTTGCGAGGAAAAATTAAAGGATCTCTACTTAATTTGGATGAATTTTGGCTTTTTCTTGTGTTACGATCTTATGAAATTCTTACATATGGATTCCTCCTTGAACCATGTATAAAGCCTCATGACCCATACCTAGTGCTATCAACCTTTTAATGGCATCAATATCCCCACTCATAAATAATGAATACTATTGATAGATCATGTCTGGTGCTTTGAGTCATCATTCATGGCCTTTGATTCCTAGAAGCTTCTTTTATATCTTGCACTTCGAGTATTCTCCTCAAACCTGACCAAGACTCTAAGAACCTAATAAAACCCTAATGACACACATATTATCACTCTAAGATACACATATCATTGTGAGGTCATGTATGATGCTTTTAGGTGTTAATCATGGCCTTTGATGCCTAGAAGCTTCCTTTAGTGATTAAGTCCTAAGTTTCCTACCCCAACCATCTCTAAAGTCCCGAGACCCATAAATAATTATAAATCATCATAAGGAAACAAATATCCCTACTTGTAGATGAACAATAACTTTGGGAAATCATTCCTGGGGATTTTAGGTGTCATGTTCAGACCTAGATTCCCAAAATATTTCTTTAGGGTTTAAGGCATTTAAGGAGTTTGGATTTAGATACATAAGGCCTTGGATACATAGTTACATGGTTTCCTTAGGTCCAAAGGCATGGTATTATTCCATGGAATGTCATTCTTATGGCCCTAGGACATCTACATATTACTTAAAACCAGATAATGGCACAAACATCAACAAACATAGGTGGATGATACCCTTAGGAGACCATGTGCCTTTGGTGGAGGAAACCACCTTATCCCTAGATGGCTAGAATATTCCTTTAGGGATCAAGCTTTAGGTCTCCTCCATTGATGTCCAAGGATACAAAACCACGAGACATAGATAGATAACACATTTTATACCCATGCAAAGTCATGTGTTGTGCACTAAGGCATTGTTCATTGCTATGGATGGATCAATGGTTTATTTAGGGCCAATGGTATGGTCTTCTTCCCTTGAATTACATTCCTAAGTCCCTTGTACACCTGCATAATGCTCAATACCTACTAATGACACCAACATCCTCAATCATATACTGATGATACCCTCAGTAGGCCATGTGTCATTGGTGGAGGTAAGCTACTTAGCCCTATATGGATAGAAGATTATTTTTGAGCCCAAGGTTTAGGTCTCCTCCAATAATCATGTCTAACTCTCCATACCCATAAGACCTAGATGCATAGTGTCATAAATACCCTTACAAATTCATGTGTGATTATTTAAGGAAGTGTTCATGGATTTGAATGCATTAATGATTTATCTAAGGAAAAATGCACGGTATTCTTCCCTTAAAATTCATTCCCAATTCCCTGAGACACCTACAAATTAATCAAAACCACTAATGGAACTGACATCCTCAATCATATGTATATAATACACTCAAGATACCATGTTTGCTTGTTGGAGGCAACCTAGTTAGTCTTGGATGACTAGAAGATTCCTTTAGGGACTGTGGTTCAAGTTTCCTTTGTTAACATTGTTGAAGGCCCCCAAGATAAAAAAACTAGATACATAGTGCCCTGGACACCACTACAGAGTCATACATGTTTCCTTAAGGCATTGTTAATGATTTCCATACCTCAAAAATTTATTTAGGGCCAAACACATGGTCTTGTTACTTAGAATTTCATTCCCAAGGTCTTGAAATATAGGTACTACTAGAAAGAACTTAATGGAATTGACATCCTCAACCATAATGCAATAATACCCTTAGGAGGCCATGTGTGGTTGTTGGAGGAAACCTTCTCCTAGGCATTAAGTCCCATTATTAGTGTTTAAAAATCCTTGATGGCATGAATATCCCCACTTAAAGGAAAATTGTGCTTCAAGGCATTGTTCATGGCTCTATATGCCTCAATGGTTTCTTTGGGGCCATAGGAATGCCCTTCCTCCCTAGAAATCCATTACAAATACCCTACGACATGTGAATATTTCTCAAAAATATAATGGCACAAACATAATCAATCATAGTCCAATGATACCATCAAGAAACCACATTTTGTTTGTGATGGAAATCTTCTTAGCCGTAGATGGTTAGAAGATCCCTTTAGGGATTAAGTTGTAGGTCTCCTCCATTACCATGTCTAAGGCCCCAAGAGCATGCAACCTACATATATAGTACGATGGATACCCTTACACAATAATGCGCAGTTCTTTGATGCATTGTGCACGGCTCTAGATGTCTCAATGGGTTCTTTAGAGCCAAAGGCATGATATTCATCCCTAGAATGACATTCACAAGGCCCTAGGACACCTTCATAATTATCAAAGCCACCTAATGGAACCAACATAATGAAACATAAGCTAGTGATACCCTCAACAGGTCATTTGTGGTTGGTGGAGGAATCTTACTTAGTTCTAGATAGCTAAAGATTCCTTTAGAGCCTAAGGTTTAGGTCTCCTCCACTAAACATGTCAAAGGCCCCAAGGCCACAAGACCTAGATGCATAGTGCCATCGATACTACTCTGAACTCATTCATGGTTATTTAGGTAGTGTTCATGGATTTGAATGCCTCAATGATTTATTTATGGAAAAAGGAATGGTTTTTTTCACTGGAATATCATTCCCAAGTCCCTAAGACACCTACATACTGCTCAAAAAGACCTAATTGCACCGACATTCTCAATCATAGGATAATGATACATTCAAGAGGAAATGTGTTGTTGGTGGAGATGTTGGAGCATAGGCCGCAGCTATGGTAAAGCTGCAAATTTTGAGGAAAAAGCACAAGTATGGAAGGAAAGTGCTAATGTTGAACAAGCACTAAGTTTTGGATAGAAGGAGACGGTGCACAGTACGGTGCCAGATGGATGAGCTCAGCGCAGATCACGGACCGAAAATCACGGAGCTCACGCGCACGTCATAGAAGGATGAATGTGGCTCAATAGAAAGCTCAGCTACCATAATAAATAAAGCGACGGAGTAGAGGGATCAGCTACCCTCATTTAAGGCTAAGTACAGAAGTTATGGTTGCTCGGATCAAGGAGGAGCAATGGACCAAAGCATTGAAGGCGAAGGACAAGGCACCCATACCCGCAATCTGTGCCGAAAGTCACGGAACCTGCAGGAAGCGGCGACGTGACTGCAAGCGGCGCCTACAGTACACCTAGCCATGTGCGTGGTTAGGGTTTTTGGGGATTACTGTTGGGAAAGGCCCACAGTTTTGTAAAGGTGTGATCGCCATGGCCACCTATATATATGTGTAATTACAAAGAATAGATGTTAGTTAGCTGATTAGTAGTAAGTGGGTTAGTCAGCCCGCTAGTAAGCTAGCCATTCAGTCTTCTATCGTATTGTAAGAAGAAGAGTCGAGCCAGGATAGCCGTCGAGTTAATCCCTGAGTTGTAGACCGTCTGAGTCGACGTCTGAACTATTGTAATCTCTAAGAGAGACTGGATCGAGAGAAGGGCTCCCAGTTGTGTGCGTGGAGTTTCCTAGAAAGGTCTAAGGCTGCAGCTAAGTGCGCAGCATATTGTGTAGCTCTATCAGTTTCTGGTTAAATATAACACTCCCGTGGACGTGGTTTTCCTCGAGGAGGTGAACTTCATACTTCTTCTTGTCAGGATGCTGTGTTGAGTGATTTCCTGTTTAGTTCGTTACTTATGTATACATGAATCGTGCAATATCTTTATGAGTGTTAAGTGAGTTCGTGAAGTTCCCTGTAACTATAATTGTTAAGAGGAGAAGAATATGTGACGCTGTCGCCGCAGCGACAGGGGAATGCATTGCTGCGCTGGGCGCGAGAAAGTAAAAGATACATAGAGCATAGACGCAGGGGATAGTTGCCCCGTGTGGCGGGATGGAGATGCCGCGCAGCTAGACTGTTGGGTGAGTTCCACGCAGTTACGCCGAGAGGGCTGCGGAAAAGTAATACAATCCAGTTTGGGGAATCACCGAGGAAGAAAGAAACAGTCTCCGCGTCGCCCAGGTTAAGGAAATCTGATTCCTTAACCCCCACATAGCCACTTCGGGTGAGACCTCGAGCTGCTGCGCAGCTCGTTGCCGAGAGGGCCAGTGCGCCAAGGGGTTTTGTTGCTGCGCTTCATTAAAACCCGGGTCTGCCCCAGAAAGCAGCCAACAAATGGTTCCGTTGCCGCGTGACTGAGACTTGTTATTTCAGCGACACGCGAGATTGAGGCGAAACCCAGAGAAAGAAGGATCCAACAAATGGTTCCATTGCCGCATGACTGAGACTTGTTATTTCAGCAACACGCAAGATTGAGGCGAAACCTAGAGAAAGAAGGAGCCAACAAATGATTCCATTGCCTTGAGACTTACTATTTTCGCGACGTCTGAGATTGTTGCCGAAGCCAACAAATGGTTCTGTTGCCCTGAGACTTGCTCAGCTAACAAATGTGTTACTGGAATGCTACAGTTAAAGAAATTGAAGACTGGTTTGATTTAAAGGCTAAAGAGTTCGCTGAACAAGAAAATAGAAGCTCTAGGCTCTAGACAGAAGACTGGTTGCAGAAGTATATTTATACTGACCTTCACAAAATTTTATTTGTCACATTTGCATTTGAATTGCATGCTTGGATAGCCAAGTTAGTAGATACTAGACCCACTGTGTATGTTGATCGATCCATCGCTTGGACGCCTGAGCTAGTCAATATTTTGAAGCGGGTAGACAATCCTGTGTCCGCGCAGTAGACTTTTGGTTGAATAGTCTACTGGAAGGTTTCATCACTGAGTTTGCATTAGATACAAGAAAGAGTTTCAGTCAAGCTGAGAGGAGTTTCTTCCAAGCACACAGAGGTAAGTTCTTAAATTCTCTGAACTTATGGATTAAAATGCTTCTGTATGAAAAAGCAAAACTATGTATAGCTTCCGATGAATAGCGTAGACAAGTAATGTCCGCAGATTCTGATAGTGATCCTGAACTTATTGGTTGCACTCGTAGTGGAAAACGGTATAAAGTAGGCCTTCACCAGCATTCTTTTGAATCTAGCCTAGAAAATAGTCAAGTTCCTAGAGCAAGCCATATAGAGAGACAAGGGAGTGCTCATATCCCTTATCACCCCATTACACCGCAAAAGCCAGACGGAGCTCAGTATAACCCCGCAGTAACACCTTCTAGTAGTCCACACGGTACTTCTAGTACCTCTGTACCACCTTTGTTCAACCATACCAGAAGCACTGCTACAGGACCACCACCTCACCCTAGCACAAGAAGGATGGGTGATGACATGAAGCTACCGACTTTTAAAGGAATAGGGATAGAAGACCCTGAGCAGCACTGGTTCTTATGTGAAGCCATTTGGACAATTAAGCAAATTAATGATGATGCTGTTAAACTGGTTCAGTTAGCAACCACACTAAGAGAAAGAGCCTTAACTTGGTTCATGAAATACTCAGCAGCACAGAATAGGACGCTTGCTGATGTAAGAAATGCTATGATTAGAGAATTTAAAAAACCTAAATCAGAATCACAGTGTATAACAGAGCTCAAAGACATCAAACAGTTACCTACAGAGTTAGTATGGGATTTTGACCAGAAGTTCAAAGCCTTGATAGATCAAGTAAGCTTTGAGTTTGCGCCACAGCAACATAAGGAATGGTTCATTGCTGCGCTGCTCCCACACATTAGACTTCCTCTTATGCAACAGAATCTCAATACTCAGGAACAAGCTCTAGAGATGGCTATGAAACTAGAAGCTTCACCAATTGCTGGAACAAGCAACGATGTTGCGCAGTTGCAGAACCAATTAGCAAACTTAACCTTGCAAGTGCACGATATTAAGAAAGCCAAGGATGTTAAGGAATAAATTTGGTGTACAAAATATAAAGCGCAAGGTCATTCAAAGGACCATTGTCCCGTTTTCATAGAGTATATTGCAAACGGAGCACCTAACCCTCTACCACAGGCATAGGGGCCTTGGTGCGAAATCTGTAGAACTAGAGGTCATAGACCACAAGAATGTCACTTACTTCAGAAATATGTACAAACTCCAAAGAACTTATATTGTAATTTCTATAAATCAGTAGGCCATGATGAGAACAATTGTAGAGCATATGATCTTATGATAGAAAGAAAGCATGATGTTTATAGAGTGCAATAAGAGACACAAGGACCCACAGCAGGTCCACAGTATGACCAAACTCGCGACGGTCGAGCAGGAAATTACAGGGGTCGCGGACGCGCAACTAATTTTGGTCGCGGAAGAGGACAGATCACTTGTTATAATTGTGGAGTGCAAGGTCATTTTGCAAGGGATTGCCAAAATCCTACAACCATCTGCAGATACTGTAAATCTTATGATCATGCCATTGAAGAATGCCCTCAGTTGATGGCTAAAATGCAAGCAAAAGCGCCACAGGTCAATCAGAATATTCAGTTGATTGGAGCAGAACAAAGAGAACTAGACCCTACAGTTAATATAGTGACGCGCAGTGGAGCAACCACTGGTGCGCCAAAGATGGGAACCGGAAAGCTAGCGACACAATGGGTGCGCCGCGCTAATATTAAACCAGCCCCAATTAATCTGCAGAAGCAAAAAGAAGCAGTCAAGCAAGCTCAAGAGTATTTCTCAGACCCGAGACTCTCAACTTCGGTCGCAATTCCGCACAATGCCGTCAGACCGCAAATGCTAAGACAAGAGAACCTAGTACAAGAACAGGCCACTACATCCAGAATGCCTGATGAACAGGATGCACTAGGTAGTGTCCATACTTTTCTGAGAAACTGCTTAAAATTGTTGCGCAATGAAAAAGCAACTATAGAACTTCAACACCTCTTGGATAAATGTCAACAATCTGCTTCGACGAACACACCACAGCGTGCTGTTCACTAGATTGGGAGTCACACTAGAACTGGAAAAGAGATGAGGCTCACAGCGCAGATTGGCGCATTTGAGATGGACGAAGTCATTTTAGATTTGGGTTCAGAAGTTAATGTTCTCACTATGCAGACATGGGAACAGATGGGGAGCCCTCAGCTTACAAGAGCCCCCATCCAGTTAAGACTCGCGAATCAGCAACGAGTCTCTCCATTGGGCAGATTACCCAATGTACCTATTGATATCGAGGGAGTAAGAAGTTCTGCAGACTTTGAAGTAATCAAAATTATGGATGATAGTAGACCTTACCCATCACTTTTAGGTATAGACTGGGCATTTGATAATTTGGCTGTCATTAATTTGAAGAAAAGACAGATGACCTTTGAGGATGACCAAATTAGGGTCATTGCACCGCTTGATCCTATTCAAGGACCAAGATATATAGAACCCATTCGGGCAGAAGAAGAAGTGCGCCACATGGAGAGTTTGTATCAAATGACTGCTAACTAGAGTGACTATGTCAATCCCACAGCAGACGGCCATATCAGCTGGCGATGCAATAGTTTGTGCACATCAGACTCAGATGCAGGATTGGAAAATTGGCAGAATCATTTACATGAGGTTTCTGCAAGGCGTTGCGCCATGATGACTAAATCCATTCGATGGATTGGTACAGAATTGACTAACACTCCAATTTTTTATGGGTTAACTAACGTAAGTGAATTCATACATACATATGAACAACGGCTTCCAGAACAGCAGTGCATACAGGAACTGGATGTAGCACTGCGCGCTACACCCGCAAGATGGTGGGGTGCGCATAAAGAGAATATTCACACATGGCAAGACTGTCGCAGATTGATACTGCGCAGATTTCAGGACACCACAGCAGAAGTATTATGCAAATATGAGGGACAGAGTGACCCCAGGTCACATGTTGAAGCATGTACTCAGCAATGGTCAGATATTCCAGAAGATGAGTGGGTTCACCTATTTATCCACACATTGGATACAGTTCCAAGGAACTGGTACACTGAAACAGAATTGCGCAGAGGCACTATCAGTTGGCTTCTTATGATAGAAAGTTTTCAACTTACCTTCAGCTTTGAATCAGAACATCCAAGTATTGACTACGCTTTAAAATGTATTAAAAAGAAGGTATTTGAACAATGTCCAGTACCAGAATATTCCCAACCAGATTGGGCTGTCCAGATAGAACATGCCCTTGAATGCTATAATTTCACTCAAGAAGAGGACGATGATCCTCGCAACATCAAAATTCCAGAATCAGAAGGGACGCGCAATGTTGAAGGTCCTCAGCTTGATATTCCTGCCATCACAGAACACATCAAGCTCAAAAAGATTAACACTGGTACAGAAGCCGAACCCTAGTTTGCTTCTATAGGAGATTATTGGGATAATGAAACTGTCGGGCATATTTCAGACTTATTACGTGACTACCAGGATATCTTTCCTACCAAGTTCACAGAAATGAAAGGCATCCTAGGAGACTTAGGAGTGATGCGCATACCTCTGAAAGTAGACGCCAAGCCAGTAAAACAGCGCCCGTATAGATTGAATCCGCGGTATAAAGAAAAGGTTAAAGAAGAAATTGATAAGATGCTCGTAGCAGGTATTATTGAGCCAGTAGAGGAAAGCGATTGGATTAGTCCTATGGTTGTACAAGAGAAAAAAACAAAAGGTGAAATAAGAATCTGTGTGGACTTGCGCAAACTCAATGATGCATCAACGCATGATCCATTTCCCACTCCTTTTACGGATGAAGTGCTTGATAATGTTGGAGGACAAGAGGCTTACTCCTTCACTGATGGCTTTTCGGGATACCATCAGATCAGAATCCATCCAGACGACCACCATAAGACTACTTTTGCGACTGAATGGGGCTCATTCCAGTACACGGTAATGCCCTTTGGTCTTAAGAACGCACCTGCTATCTTCTCTAGAGTCGTTGTTGCTGTTTTTAAAGAATTCATTCACAAGTTCTTAGAAGTATATTTTGATGACTGGACTGTATTTGGTTTATTAAAGAATCATATAGGGAATCTGCGCATGATGTTAGAAAAATGTAGACAGCATCAGATTTCCCTTAACTTGAAAAAATGTATCTTCTGTGCTCCTTTTGGTATTTTGTTGGGTCATATTGTATGAAGACAAGGACTCCTGATGGATCCTGCGAAGGTTGCCATCATTGCCAATTTACTTGCGCCCAACTCAGTCAAACAATTACGCACTACATTGGGACATACAGGATACTACAGAAAATTTATCAAAGGATATGCAAAGATCACAGCACCTATGGAAAGATTGCTGAAAAAGGATTTGAAGTTCCAATGGACAGAAGAATGCCAACAGAGCTTGGATACACTTAAAGAAAATATGATCACTGCGCCAATTCTAGTTTTCCCGGACTGGAGAAAAGCCTTTCATGTTCATGTCGATGCCTCTTCCATGGCATTGGGGGTCGTGCTTACACAACCGGGAGAAGGAGGTATTGACCACCCGATTGCTTACTCCAGCAGAAAGCTATCCGCAGCTGAGAAGAACTACACCACTACAGAAAGAGAAGGAATAGCTATGGTGTATGCCCTACAGAAATTCAGGCACTACCTATTGGGCGCACATTTTAAAATGTATACTGACCATTCTGCTTTGAAATACTTGGTCAATAAGCCAGTGTTAGGGGGAAGAATTTGCAGATGGCTACTCCTTTTCCAAGAGTATGATTTTGAGGTTATTGTAAATCCAGGAAGATTGAATGTAGGACCTGACCATTTATCCAGGATAGAGTCAGGAGAGGAACCTACAAGTCTGGAGGACAATCTGCCTGACGCGCAGTTGTTTTCTATTCAAGCAGCAGATGAATATTATTCCGATATTCTTGAGTTTCTCACTACCGGGCAAGCGTCCGCTGAGTTTACAATCCCGCAGAAGAAGCAACTTGTTGTCAAAGCCACAGACTTCACTTTAATAGCAGGCCAGCTCTATAAGTTGGACCCCAATGAAGTCTTGCGCAGATGTATCTTACCACATGAAAAAATCCCTATCATCGCAGAAGCACACTCGGGTACCGCAGGAGGCCATTTCGCAGGAAAGCCGACTGCGCAGAAGATCTTAGCCGCAGGTCTTTGGTGGCCGACATTGCACAAGGATACTAAGGAATTCTGCAAATGTTGCGATGTGTGCCAGCGAACAGGAAAACCCTCAAGGAGAGATGAAATGTCGCTAAGACCCCAGATAACACTGCGTGCTTTTGATAAATGGGCCATTGATTTTGTAGGACCTATCAACCCACCAGGAAAAAGAACCGCTGCGAGATACATCATCACAGCTACTGAATACCTCACCAGATGGGCTGAGGCAAAGCCAGTTAAGAACTGCGACGCTGCCACTTCCATGCAGTTCATTTTTTAGAACATTATCACTAGGTTTGGATGCCCAGTGATTCTCATGAGTGATCAGGGTACACACTTCCTCAATGAGACTATAGAGGCCCTTACTGAAGAATTTCAAATTAGTCACCATAAGAGTACACCCTACCACCCTCAAGCTAATGGTACGGTGGAGGCATTCAATAAAATTCTTGAGAATTCCCTGACGAAGATCTGTAATCAACAAAGAGATGATTGGGACCTTAGAGTCATAGCTATATTATGGGCTTACAGAACCACATGCAAGAAACTAACAGGTCACACACCTTTCAGTTTGGTGTATGGACAAGAAGCAGTTATGCCCATGGAATACATTGTTCCCAGTCTCAGAATTGCGCAAATTACAGAGATGACAGATCCCGATACTATGAGCGCAAGACTCTCACAACTGCTTGCCTTAGAAGAAGACCGACTTTTAGCCAGATTTCATCAACAGGTACAAAAGGCAAGAGAGAAAGCTTGGCATGACAGGCACATTAAGAATAAACACTTTGCAGAAGGAGACTTGGTACTCCTCTATGATAGTAAATTCATCAAGTTCCCAAGCAAGTTTTGAGTACATTGGTTAGGCCCTTTTCGGGTGACGAAGATAACTGAAGGAGGAGCAGTTCAGCTTGCGAAGCTTAATGGAGAATTGCTACCTACAATGATCAATGGGAGTCGGCTTAAGCTTTATCGCGACGGCCACTCCGCCCTGTCGACTTAATATAATGTTAAAGAAGTGCAGATGTTCGATGTAGTTGAAAGAGACATCGCATTGTCACAGTCTACACGAAAGTTGCGAGACACTCAGTCTCCGGCTTCCCGCGCAGTTCCTTGAAACATCCGTGCATATCGAATAAAAATTTGGGATTGAGCGAGCTTATATTTGCGCTCTTGCGAGGTTTTCCTCGGGCCGTTGAACCGTCGCTCTTGCGAAGTTCCCTGTGTCAATTTGCCGCTTGAGGATTTCTCGGTGTGGACCCCTCTATATGCACAGTTTCCTAAGCTGAAATGACCCACCAAAAAATTTGAATTACCGCAGTTATGTAGCCGCGTCTGAGAATAAATGAAGGATAAGCCCGCCATTTAAGTCTAGCCACTCTGACAGATTTGGCTTGAACTCCGTCAGAGCCCGTCCATCAAAATAAATGCACCGGAAACGCGAAGGGGATAGTAGGGTTGTCAACTCATGCATAGCCACCTATAGCTAGTAACCCCACTTGCCCGCATTTACTATCACCTTTGGCTATAAATACCCCACACTTGTATATTTTCAGGTTACTTTTCTCGAGCTGCATAGTCTTGTTTGAGAATCTAAGTTATTGCTTTCAGAGCCGAGTTGTGCAGAATTTCCTTTGTTTTCAGCATTCGTATCTTACGCTGTTTCGCCATTTATCTGTGCAAGTTCTTGTTGCTTACATCGGTTCACGACGGAGAACCTGTCAACTGAAGAAGCTGTTCATCAATTCCTGCGCCGAGGCTTAGATTTCGGCATGACTACTCCGGTGACCGCTTCGACTTATGTACACCCTGGTTGGACTGACCCAAGGCAATCTCCGGGCACCAGAGCATCTTAGCAACAGCCAGAAGAGCCCGTTCCAGAGCCGTTGGCCACCATGGTGAATTATATTCCACCCCGTCCAGATGATGCGCCAGAGGTACATATCCTGAAGAACAAAAAGTATTCGATTCCGTTACCCCCATTGCCCGTGGGCGTGCAACAAGAAGGGTCCCTACTTGGACACCTTCCACTGGTCAAGTTCTCTGATTTCAACCTGGGAGACTATAAAACGTATCCTCAATTTGCGCCAGATCGATATCTGACGGTAGTTCATAATCCCACCAGAAAGGTTGATGAATTTACCCCAAAGGGATTTGTAGCAAATCTTGAGCGGCTTGGACTCCTGAACCTGTTAAAGCTACCGCACTTCGGGCATAGCAATGAAGTGAACGCAGTTGTTAAGACACTGCTATCTTGCGTTCATGGAGGTTACCTTTGGCTCGGGAGGCCAATCGATTTAAATGTCGATTTGATTCATCGCATTACTGGCCTGTCTAAGGTTGGTAAGGATCCCAATACCCATTTTGTGGGAAAGGACAAGGATAGAAAACTGGCTGCAAAGCTGGTGCAGAAATACAATTTAACAAGAGGAGGTCGGGCTTATGACCTCACTATAGTAGAAGACGAAGCACTTAGATTCACAGGAAGTCTGCTTGCAGGCAGACTTCTCACAAAGTGCAGACCGAAGGAAGTTATTGGAGCTGTCGTGGAGCTCGCCATCGCAACTGCAGAGGGAGAACAGTACAACTGGTGCCTCTTCCTCCTCAATTCTTTCTTGGAAGACTGCTGGAACGTCCAAGATAACCCCGGTCAGTCGTTCCATTTTTCTTGGCTTTTAATTTTATGCGCTCTTGTCGGGTGGAAGGAGCCCCTGAACACTCAGTTCCTTCCACGCCGCGCAGGAGAGGCTGCGGGAATCCGCTATGTTAACCTTTGGGAGTCTGCTAATCCCGCGAAGCGCAAGATGAATCGCGCTGTATTTTGTGAATACTACTATCTCCTCAGAGATAGCATTCAGGAAATGCCAAGGCTGAGCGAGGAGACAGCAAAAGTATATGAAGGAAAGTTGGCCTTTACTACCGACTTGCATCAACTTTACCTCCGACCCTGCGGCATTCAAGAGGAATGGGCCGTAGGCCTTTATAGGATGACCACCGAAGATGTTGAAGAAACCATCAAGTCTTGGTCGGATGAATGGAGGGAGGCCGCTGATATCGCATTTGCGATGCCACCCGCTGCTCCGCAAGAGAAGGATAAGGGCAAGGAAGCCCCCGAGCAAAGAAGTGATGAAGGTTCGACAGAACCAGCAACCAAGAAACAAAAGGTGTCGCATCCCTCTGATCCCATTCCCTCGGGGATCGACCACTACTTGAAAGAGCAATTTCGTGAGCTGCGGACCGCGCACGCTCACATCAGAAGTGCTCTAGACCTGCAGTTTGTGGAATTGAAAGGTCTCGCAGGAAGAGTTGCGTAGACCCATGCGCCAGCATCTACTTCACAGGTGCCACAATTAATTCCAAGTACCGAGCGAGTTGAAGAACTTGTAGAAAGGCATACTGTCGTGCATATTCCGCCTACAAGCATGACACTTCCAGATCCACTAGCTGCACTACAGGTAAGCGCAGTTGGGCCCGTTGAAATAAATTTGTCTCTAATTCCTATAGAGACTCTACAGCTAGTGCATGAGAAAGTTTCTATTGAGCTGAGAGCTAGAGAGCTCTCTACCTTCCATGCAAACCAAAGACTGCAATCGCAGGAGATAGAGCTGAAGGCAAGCCATAAGAATATCTCCGAGAAGCTCGCACTTTATGAGGCACAAGACACTAGGATAAGAAATGTAATCGATGAAATTGCCCAGGAGTTACCAGCCTGCGAGATTCAGCCAGACCTTCCTCTGGTTGAGAAAGTTCAAATTATTGGAGGAAGGGTGAAAACCCTGGAGCACGAAATAGTTGCTATGGATGAAGACCATAGAATGCAGATCGCAGCGGTAGAAGCTCGTGTTGCAGCACATCTTACGGACGATAGCCAAGCACAATTTGAAGTGCTGCACAGAACTTCTACACAACTGAAGAGCAGAGCAGCTGAAGCCGAGAACCTGATGAAGCAAGCTATGGAGGCTTGGACGGAGCTTGAGACGCTCCCTTTCAAAGTTGGCCTGTTTCAACAGGTACAAGCCGCAGAACAGTCCCTAACTGTTCTGACTAAAGAAGCTAAGGCCTTAGACGGCTTAGAAAAAATGAGCAAAATGAGTGAAGTGCGCAGAATCCAACAGCAACTGCACAAGCTCCGAAGTGAGGATTCCAACCTCACCAACAGCATTCAGCCATTTATGGATGAGTATGTTGACCTTGCCGTCCAGATTGAGGCAAAGATCAAAGAGACTGCAGAGTCTCAACAGGTGATTGATAGCACAACTAAAGAAGAAGCCACTGCAGAAACGGTGCAGACAGCCGTGGAATGCGTCGATGAAATGGACTCCGCTATTGCGCAGTGGAAGAAAACATTCGTGGAGACCCAAGCAAAAGCAGATGTGCAAGTAAAGCGACCACGCGCTAGTGCGAGTGGCTCGAGGGCGAGCCACAAGTAAGTGTTAGGGGCCTGTTGGAGCATAGGCCGCAGCTATGGTAAAGCTGCGAATTTTGAGGAAAAAGCACAAGTATGGAAGGAAAGTGCTAATGTTGAACAAGCACTAAGTTTTGGATAGAAGGAGATGGTGCGCAGTACGGTGCCAGATGGATGAGCTCAGAGCAGATCATGGACCGAAAATCGTGGAGCTCGCACGCACGTCATAGAAGGATGAATGTGGTTGAATAGAAAGCTCAGCTACCATAATAAATAAAGCGACGGAGTAGAGGGCTCAGCTACCCTCATTTAAGGCTAAGTACAGAAGTTATGGTTGCTCGGATCAAGGAGGAGCAATGGACCAAAGCATTGAAGGCGAAGGACAAGGCACCCATACCCGCAATCTGCGCCGAAAGTCACGGAACCTGCAGGAAGCGGCGACCTGACTGCAAGCGGCGCCTACAGTACACCTAGCCATGTGTGTGGTTAGGGTTTTTGGGGATTACTGTTGGGAAAGGCCCACAGTTTTGTAAAGGTGTGAACGCCATGGCCACCTATATATATGTGTGATTACAAAGAATAGATGTTAGTTAGCTGATTAGAAGTAAGTGGGTTAGTCAGCCCACTAGTAAGCTAGCCATTCAGTCTTCTATCGTATTGTAAGAAGAAGAGTCGAGCTAGGATAGCCGTGGAGTTAATCCCTGAGTTGCAGACCGTCTAGGTCGACGTCTGAACTATTGTAATCTCTAAGAGAGACTGGATCGAGAGAAGGGATCCCAGCTGTGTGCGTGGAGTTTCCTGGAAAGGTCTAAGGCTGCAGCTGAGTGCGCAGCATATTATGTAGCTCTATCAGTTTCTGGTTAAATATAACACTCCCGTGGACGTGGTTTTCCTCGAGGAGGTGAACTTCATACTTCTTCTTGTCAGGATGCTGTGTTGAGTGATTGCCTGTTTAGTTCGTTACTTATGTATACATGAATCATGCAATATCTTTATGAGTGTTAAGTGAGTTCGTGAAGTTCCCTGTAACTATAATTGTTAAGAGGAGAAGAATATGTGACGATGTCGCCGCAGCGACAAGGGAATGCATTGCTGCGCCGGGCGCGAGAAAGGAAAAGATACATAGAGCATCGACGCAGGGGATAGTTGCCCCGTGCGCCGGGACGGAGATGCCGTGCAGCTAGAGTGTTGGGTGAGTTCCGCGCAGTTACGCCGAGGGGGCTGCGGAAAAGTAAGACAGTCCGGTTTGGGGAATCGTCGAGGAAGAAAGAAACAGTCTCCGCGTCACCCAAGTTAAGGAAATCTGATTCCTTAACCCCCCCATAGCCACTTCGGGTGAGACCTCGAGCTGCTGCGCAGCTCGTTGCCGAGAGGGCCAGTGCGCCAAGGGGTTTTGTTGCTGCGCTTCATTAAAACCCGGGTCTGCCCCAGAAAGCAGCCAACAGGAGACCACTTCCTTAACCTTATATGTATAGAATATTCCTTTAGGGTTTGAGGATTAGATTTCCTCTGATGAACATTTCCAAGGCACCAAGGCACCGAGGCCAATAACCTAGATATATAGTGCCATGGATACCCATATGAACTCATGCATGATTACCTTACGAATTATTCATCGCTCTAAATTCCCCAATAATTAATTTAGGGCCAAACACATAGTTTCCTTTCCTAGAATATCATTCCCAAGGCCCTCACACACGTAGATATTACTAAAAACCATATAATTGCACTAAAATCCTCAATAATAAGCCAATAATACCCTAAGGAGTACATGTGTTGTTGGTTTAGGTATCCCTTTTAAATACCTAGATGGATAAAAGTTTCATTTAGGGACTAAGGTTGAGGTATCCTCCCTTGACCATGTACACTGCCCCAAGTCCCCATGACTTGGATGCATAATGCCATTGATACACTACAAATCCACGTGTGGTGATTTATGGATTTATTAATGGATTTGGATGCCGAAATAGTTTCTTTACGGACAAAGGAATGGTCCTCTTCTATAGAATGTCATCCCAAAGGCCCCGAGACACATGTGTATTGCTCAAAACCACCTAGTGGAACCAACATACCCAATCATAGGCCAATGATACCCTTAAGATACCATGTGTAGTTGGTGGAGGAGAAATTCTTAGCCATGGATGGATAGAATATTCCTTTAGGGTCCTATGTTTAGGTCTCTTCCACTGGCCATGTCGAAGTAGCAAAGGCCATAAGACCTAGATACAGAGTGCCATGGATAACCCCAAAAATTCATGTATGATTCTTTGAGGAATTGTTCATGTCTCCATATGCCTCAGTTATTTCTTTAGTTCCAAAGGCATGGTATTCCTTTGTATAAATTCATTCTCAACACCTTGATACATGTATATACTACTCAAAACCACTTAATGGCACTGACATCCTCAATCATTGGAAAATGATACCCTCAGAAGGCCATGTGTGGTTGGTGGAGAAACATTTCTTAGTCCTATATGGCTAGAATATTCCTTTAGGTATTGGTGAGGTATTGACCTTCATTCCTCCTCCCATGACCATGTCCAAGCTCCTAAGTCCCCAATAATTGCATACATAGGGCCATGAGTGAAGTCACACATGGTACCTTAAGGAATTATTCATGGTTTTGCATGTGTCAATGGTTCCTTTAGGACCAAAGGCATGGTATTTCCCCTATAATCTCATTCCAAAGGAATTGATACACATACATATTTCTTAAACCCCCACCTAATAGAATCGTCATCCTTAATCATAGGCCAATGATACCCTCAGGAGACCATGTGTGGTTGGTGAATGAAACTTTCTTAGCATTGGATGGCTAAAATATTTCTTTAGGTCCCAAGGTTCAAGTCTCTACCACTAACCATGTCCAAGTCCTCAAGGCCCCAATACCTAGATACAAAGATCCATGGATAGGTCCCTTGCAAAATCATGCATGGTTCTTTGAGGCATTTCTCATGGATCTAAATTCCTCAATGCTTTTTTTAGGTCCAAAGGCATCTTATTATTCTCTAGAGAATCATTCCTAAGGCCCTTAGACACCTACATACTTCTCAAAACCACATAGTGGCATTAATATCCTCAATCATAGGCTATGTATGGTTGGTTGAGGTGTTCTTCTTAGCCTTGGATGGCTAGAAGATTACTTTAGGGCCATAGGTTCAAGTCTCCTCCCTTGACCATGTCCAAGGCCCTAATACCCCAAGCCCCCAAGACATGGATACCCCCAAGACATGGATACATAGTGGCACAAATTTGCATGCAAGGTCATGATTGGTGCTTCAGGCATTGTTCATTAATGTAGATACATCAATGGTTTATTTAGGGCCAAAGGAATGGTCATTCTCCATGAAACATCATTCACAATGTCCTAAGACATGTAGATACTACTCGAAACCACCTAATGAAAATGACATAATCAATCATAAGCTAATGATACCCTCAAGAGTCCATGTGTAGTTGGTGGAGGTAATATTCTTATCCCTATATTTAGAGAGGATTCCTTTAGATATCAATATTCAAGTCTCCTCTACTGACCATGTCAAAGGCCCTAAGGCCACAAGACCTAGATACATAGTTCCATAGATACCTCTCGAAAGTTAGGCATGGTGGCTTTAGGTAGTGTTCATGGATCTATATGCTTGAATGATTACTTGATTCCAAAAGGCATGCTATTCTTCCCTGCGAATCATTCCCAAGGCCCTAAGACATGTACATACTACTCAAAACGACCTAATGGTAACAACAACTTCAATAAAAAGCTAATTATACCATTAGGAGGTTGTGTGTAGTTGTTGGTGGAAAACTTCTTATCCCTAGATAGATAGAAGCTTCTTTTAGGGGCAAAGGTTCAAGTCTCCTCCACTAACCACATCGAAGGCCCCAAGTCATGAGACCTATATACATAGTATAATGGATACCTATGCGAAGTCATGCATGGTGCTTTGAGAGATTATTCATGGCTTTGGACACTTATACGAACACTGAGATGCCAAGGATAGTGTTGGGAGTTCATGGCTGTGTTTTAAAGCTTCCCTTAGGGTCCGAGGCACAATATTCCTCCTATGATAATATACAAAAACCTAAGACCCATATATACTATCAAAAACCTCATATTGGTGTTGATTTTCTCACTTGAAGGTATGAATACCCCGAATAGGTCATGTGTAGTGGTTCGAGCTATTGTATTTGGAATTGGATGCATAAAATATTTTATTTGGGCATAAGGCCTAGGTTTCCTCCCTTAAAAATGTTGAGGGCCTAAACACCCATATATAGTTCTTAAAACCTCTTAGTTACATTAATACCCCAAATATTAGGTCAATGATACCCTTATGATTTCTTATGTTGTGGTTCGAGATATACTTGTTAATATTCATGTCTAGAGGTTTCCTCTAAGGTCCAAGGACAAAGTTTCCTCCCTTAGTCATTTCTATGCCCTGGAGACTTATACCTAGTTTTATTTCCTCCTACTCCCCCCATTATCCCTATTATAAGGCCATTATTAGATATTTTCAAAAAGTCATTTGTGTTGGCTCAAAAAATCATTATTATCCCTACATGGCTAGAATATTCATTTATTCATAGGTCTAGGTTTCTTCTCTTAATTAGGTTGAGGGCCAGTATACCTATTGCTAGTGATCAAAAACTTATAATGGCATCAACATCCACACATAAACATTAAGAATACTCTTAGAAATACATGTTTGATCATCTTTCTTGGTCCTAGATTCCTAAAATATTTTTTTAGGGCCCAAGGTAAAGGTTTCCTCCCTTGAACATCTCCAAGGATTTGAGACCCATGCCTTGTTCTCAAAGCCTAAAAATTATACTAATATCCATCAAGAAATTTAATAATATATCAATAAAAATATACCCTATTAAATAATAAGATTTCAATTCAAATAATTTTTATTAATATTTTATAATAGTAATAAATTAAAAATGGGTGTATTTAATTATTTGACAATATTAAGAATCATATGTATTTATTTACTTAAATAATATTAAAAATGAATAATTGAAATGAGTTAGTTACAAAATAATTATTTGTGATGTTGCTGTGGTAATGGTGCAAATCATCATAATTAAATCCGATTTGTACATCTCCATGTGACCAATATGCTTTTAGCACCACTATATGGTACTTGCCAACATGACATTTATTCACGCTTAGTATTCCTTTAGCTGAAGGCCTACAATTCTTCTCTCAACCATGTTGATGATTGCTGAACCTATTTGTAGTAATCAAAGCCTTCTAATAGTGCCAATGCCCATACATATAGGCTAAGAATACTGTTAGGAAGATGTGTGGTCATGACCTTTACAGTGTCTTTCTTGGTCCTAGATTTTTAAAATATTGTTTTAGGACCCTAGGTAGAGGTTTTCTTTATTGACCATGCCATGGATCCAAGATCCATGCCTTCTAAAAAGCTAATAATGATACTAATTTCCCTCAAGAAATTTAATAAGATTAAATATTTTTAATTAAATAATCAAATTTCAATTCAAAACATTTTTATTACTATTTTGTAATAATAATAAATTGAAAATGGTTGTTTTTATTTATTTGTAGCTGTATTTATTTGTTTAAAGTATTGAAATGAATAATTGAACTAACATATTTACAAAAAAAATAATTTGTGAACTTGTTGTGCTTGTGGTGCAAAACCTCATAAATGAATCGTGTGAATTTATTTGTTTAAGTATTAGAGAAATAAATAATTGAACCTGTTGTGACTATGGTGCAAAAACTCATAAATTAATCTTTCTTTATTTATTCGAATTAAAAAAAAAATATTGAATTAAGTTTATTACAATAGTATTATTTATGTTTATGGTGCAAATCTTCATAAGTAAATCCTAATTGTACATGTATATGTGAAAAGTACTAGTGTAGCACCACTTTATGGTACTTGTTAAGGTGACATTTCTATTAACATGGTTGAGGAAGAACTCAATTTCCAATAATATTAACAAATATAACACCATATTAACACTACAAAATATAATTGGTGTTAATACCACCACCTTAACACCACAAAATGTAAATGGTGTTAATAGCACCACCTTAATACAATAAAAATATAAATGGTGCTAATACCACCACCTTAACACCACAAAATATAAGTGATGCTAAAAAATGGACTTTCTTGTTGTGTACGGAAAATCTGATTGAGATCTATCATGGAAATTGAAAAGCATATTCAAAGTTCATGTTTGACTAGTGCTGAGGTTGTGGAATGGCATGGAAATCGACGTAGTGCAACTATTGGCTTGGCCAATTGATGGATTTGATTTCTTGTCTTTCTAGGTGTAACATACCCGCAAGTTCAAGTCAGTAATTTAGTGAATTTTTTAGAAAAATATTTTGAACATTGATTACTTCAATTAAAAAGCATTAAATAGGGTTCGTTAAATTTATAACGTTCTCTTATCCAAAATAGTTAAGCATACACGTATCCATTTACTTCAATGACACTTCATGTAACTATATATCCAACAAGTAAGTGCAATGAAAGAATGTTCAAGCCTCCCTATTTACATGTATATTCGTTCATGTCGATTATTCCTGCATGCATTATCGTTATACACATTACTACTCAAACAATAGAATTTGCTCATTTTATAAAAAAAGAAACTGGATAAATTTTTAATGAAATTTGCATCTATTTTAAACAAATAACCAAGCACATAAGAAGAGACTCATATACGTGGTTCACCCAAATCTATGGGCTACGTCCACAAAGCAAGTCGCATCATATTTTATTTATCCAAATAAGGGGTTACATTATGCAACACGGTGATTGCCACATTTTCTTTCCACTTTCTCATTTCCTCTCTCACCGAGAGTATCTTTAAGATATTCAAAACCCGATCTCAGAAGTGTTGCTAGACTTTCTCTCCCATACTGATCACAAAAATCTTGTTATAAAATATGAGTTGAAATACAAGGACTAGGACTCTACTGATCCGTCCCTTCCCCAAGGGTCCTATGACAGAAAAATAGATACAAGGATCGATTATCTATACTTGACAAAAATCAAGGTCTCGATCAAACAAGGATCCTCAAGAGAACTACTCATGCATTTAGAATTTTATCTCTGTTTACAAATGGAAACTATATAAAAATAGATCCAATATTGTGATAGATCATTCTAAAACCATTCAATATATATAAATGATAGATAAAACTATGAATTCAGAATTCCATCTTTAACTTTGTAGACAAATAGAAACTTTACAAAAATACATCCAATATTATTTATTAGATAGCTCATTCTAAACTATGCAGGGTCCAATGACCCCAATCACTGCACATCAACACCAACCATTCATCATGTATATATATAATATTATATAGGGATTGATAAAATGCAAACGTATAAGCTAATACAGATTCGATCTCTATTCCTACCCTCATCTGGGCGTTGCTCTATTCTGACAGGGATCGAAGCTTAAACATTCAGAAACATATAGAGATGCAAAAGCGTATGAATTACTCATTCCTACTATCGAACTCTATAATTTTTAATGCAGATTTCTATTTGGCGTGGGTTGATTCTCTTGCTTGAGAAATCACCCAAATCTATAAGATGTGAACAACTATATATATATATCTATATTTCATATTAAGGATAATAGCAACAATTTGGATCGGGCTTCTACAACTATCTTGTCCTTTTAGTACAATTCATTTAAAGATAAATAGTATAATGAGATTTGGAGCCGACCTATTCCTTTTCAATGCAGAAAGGAAAGTATAACTATGCAATTTATGTCTGATATAACAACCAAATATATATCCTATTTGGGATCGTTATCCTCTGACAAAAACATAGATCTTAAAATCATAAATTTATAAAATCAAAGAAGATCGGTGTACCTGTGTCCCTCAGAGAGATTGCATTGTAAATGAAAACCTCTGCATCTAGCCAAAAAACATTAGAACAGACTCCCTGCCATCTCTTTTGTAGAGAGGTTGCTATGCAGTTCAACATATGCATGCTATTTCGTTTATAGAGAGGCCACTATAAAGTCAAGCAAACGACATATGCTTGGTATTTCACTTACACAGAGGCCGCCTTGCAATCTAGGTATTACGCGTTATCAATCTAGAAAACGAGGTAAGGAAAAATACAAAAGTTATATCTAGGTATTACGCCTTTGACCACAGAGGAATTGATGCTCTTGGATCGAGCTCCTACCTAGGTCGTTCCTTAGCATCCTTTATTAAGCGGAATACCCAAAGAGGGAAGCGCGCTGAAGAATTTTTGCGATCTGCATATCCCAACGCATACCCTCTGCATATCAAAACGTCATCCCCTCTGGCCATCTTCCCTTCCCTTTTATTACGAGTTTTTTTTTCATCTTAAGAAGGAAGTCTTACTTCCAACTGGCATGATAGGTTGTCGATCCAGCAATCAGCACCAAAATTTAGGGAACAAGGGGCAGCCTTCTCAAGTTCGATCCTCCATTAGGGAGACAGGATCGCAGAAATCTTGCCCTAATCTCCTTCGCTAGATCTCTAATAAGTGTTTGTTTCTCTTCCACTAACTTCGAAAAAGTGAAGTGGACCCTTGTTGAGGTAATAGTTATGTAAATGTTTTGGTTGCAATCGTATTACGATGTATGACCTATATATATATATATCCTTATTTATAACATTTAACCAAACTAAATGGATAAATAGAATGTTTAGTTTGTAAGTTTCCATGTAAACTTTTAAGAATTCTTTCATATATAAATATACATGAGAGTAGCATATATTTATATATACTCTCATTTGTAACATTCATTAAATGGATATATAGAGTGTTTAGTTTATAAGTTTCCATGTAAACTTTTAAGAATCCTTTCATATATAAATATACATGATAGCAGCATATATTTATATATACTCTCATTTGTAACATTCATCCAATATTAAATGGATATATAGAATGTTTAGTTTATAAGTTTTCATGTAAAATTTTAATAATTATTTCATATATAAATATACATGATAGCAGCATATATTTATATATACTCTCATTTGTAACATTCATCCAATATTAAATGGATATATAGAATGTTTAGTTTATAAGTTTCCATGTAAACTTTTAAGAATTCTTTCATAAATAAATATACATGATAGCAACATATATTTATATATACTCTCATTTGTAACATTCATCCAATATTAAATGGATATATAGAATGTTTAGCTTCACCATGTAAACCTTTTAAGATTTATTTCATATATAATATATATGAAAGCTCACTAGGTTAAAATAAAACCCACTTCTTAATACTTCCTAGATGCTTATAAGGTATCCTTATTTTAAAAACCTTCTGGTACCCCATATGGATTAAATAGTAATGATCATAGTACTAGTTTAATCAGGCTCTTTAATGAACACTCAGTAATAGCTTACTTAGTGTTGATGGATAGGTATTCATCTTTTTAATAGACGTCAGCATTGTCTGAAGATGCCTAACACTAAAAGCAAGTTCATATTTTAAATAAATGACTTTGGTCAGGTAGTGAGGACTACGACTCGTTTTCTTTGAAGTACCCAAGGTACCACGATTACCCTTAGTCATCCCAAGTTTGTTTTCCCAGGGCTTCACTAGTGTTAACACCCAAATTAACCCCCAGGTCGTAAGAAGGGTAATTCGGGGTAACCACTAACCAATCTTTGGACTAATGTTACTGACCCAACACGGTCTGAAAGGGCTCTCTCAATAAACTAATGAAAAAATAGAAATAATCAAGGTCATCAATCATGAAAAAGGACACCAGCATTCATTCCTCAAGATGTTCTATTTAAACATACGCAGAAGGTCAGATTTCTGTAAGACAAATTTTACTCCTATAAACCATTGGTTGGAGAACAACAGGGATCTATATTGGGAAATGGAGTTGATTCAAGTATAACATAAACATTATCATCAAATGCTTAGCAGATACATTCACACAGAGGCAAGGTAGCAACCAACTAGTAGTCAAAGTAATTTAATTGGTGAAAAAGAAGAAACATGAACAATCCATTGATATAAGGCATACACAGATGAATCCTATACCAACTTTAGCATAAATAACTTGTGAAATACTTGGTAAGAAATGAACAAGGCATAATCTCTATGAATCTCATTTAGATGTTACATTGAACCAAGTACGAAGGAATGTTAACAATATGGATTAACAAAGGAAAGAAACACATATCACATAGAAAAGGAAAACAGACTACCAGACCAATTACACAGGAATCTTTGAAAACGCATGTAAGCTTCTGACAACTAATCAAGGAATATCTCAAAATAACAATAGTGGACAAAATATGTAGAGCTTCAAAACTTCTCCCCCCTTTTCCATTTAAAATTACATGGAACTTATAGTGGCCTGGAGCCTCATACTCGACCCATTTGAAACAGAAATTAGTTACAATTCAGGGACACCTCATCATAGTTTAGATGTCACTATCACAAAATAGAAAATATAACAAGATAAGCTCAATCGCTTTCTTGCATTTGCCGGTATGCCGTTAAACAATATAAAAAATATTAAAGTATATGTCCAATGGTGAAACTTCATTACATAACAGGAAACCCACTACTACGTCTTGGAAAATCAAAATCCTAGATATATCCTAAGCTTTTCTATCAAAAATAAACTGGTATTTAAAAATGCACAGATCTGAGATTTAAGGGATAGCATCTGCCAGTGGAGCATGATAGGTATATTTCATCTTCCTGTATTTCTCCACAAGTTCCCAAAGTTCAGGTGTTGGGATGTCATAACTTGTCATCTCTTTCTCTAGGACTCTGATATTAAGTTGATCGACAGAAGACATAGATGGAAGTTCTTCACCAATAGCTGTTTAATCTATACAACGTTGTACACCACTTAGTTATACCGCATTTCAAAGATGGGTCATGGGCCGCCTTAACCTTCAAAATTGGGGATAGGGAATATGTACATGAAGCCAATAGACATACTAGTAGGGTGATAGAATGTACATAACACAAAATGTCGCCACCTTAGACGTGGGCTTTCACCTGACTATACCAATCTAGAAAAACACCTACGTCGAAAGAATCTTCTGTCTGGATTCTTTTCAGTAAAGGAGTAGAAGGTATCCCTTCCATAGCGAGTATTAGATCTTTGATAATTTCTACTTCTTGGTAACTCTCATGTTTGCTTCCTTCACAGGTTTCTTCTCTCTTCATCTGCTGCCGTAATCTCCTACCTATCTGTTTCTCTTGGGGATCGTCTCTTATATGACTGCGAACTATGGGAGGTAAATAAATGTGCTCTTCCTCCATCTCAGACAACACATGTCTTAGTACAATTACTACTTTGGTTCCTTGTTCTATCTCCATGTCTTGATACAGACTGTAAACAATACCAAGACAGAAGAAACTGCCACCTTTTTAGGCATGAGTTGTGAGCCTAGGAGATCAGGTTTGTAACAACCCATAATGATAGCGTCCCCACGCAAATCGTTTTGCTTATGCTTTTCTAACCAGACCTTCAATATGATTTGGTATGATGACTGAGGCTTGAAATGACATCGGTGATTTGGCATGATGACTGAAACTTTGAAATGACATCATCTATATTTGGTCGTACTTTTATGGCCCTATAGAAAGGACACTCGACTGCATTTATGTGGATCAGTTCATGCGGCAATTATTGAAATATTTGGTACTTTTCTTAAGTGTACACACACACCTTATCCCTTTCGATAAAAGGGTCAACTTGCCCAGGGAGCTTTATATCTGAACTTTTCTTATATTTCCCAAACTTCTCTTCTTATGCAATCAACCTCTGCGGGATGAACTCAAGGGAAAAAACTCTCAAGGTCAAAAATGCTGGAAAAAAGTATGGTTCTTGTACAAAACCGTACACCCTTATCACTGTGGCATCTTTCAGCAAGAACTAGTCGCCAACGGCTAGTTCATCCTTCAACTGCATCAGGGTTTGCATCTCTGGTAGTACTCTGGGTAGTTCTTCTTCAAACATAACTTTATACATAGCAGATAGAATGTAATTCATGTAATTGAAAACATTATCCTCCAAATTCCTTGTAAAGAGTATCTGAGAGAACCTTAACTCGTCTGTATTGCTATGCAGAATCATTTTGGTCAAATTGGAACCGAAAAAAATCTGGTATTTTCAAAACAACTTAACTGTGCCTGTATTTTTTCTGCCAAAAATTCCTCAAACTTGAGGGATGGGACTGACTCACTTCCCGCCTCTGGGGAACTAACACTAATCCTGAACAACAGGCTTAGTTGTACTTCAATTATCCATAAGTCTGAGTCTAAACCTAAAAACTAAGCTATCAAAGAAAAAACCAACTGGGTGTTGTCATTAAAAAGGTTGACGTCCAGCGGGTAGGGAGTGTCTGCAATTTCTACATCAGGTTTTAAACAGGTATCAAGGAAAGCTTTACGGATTTCAGGGGAAATTTGCCTGTACAAGGTAACGAATGATTCTTCAGAGGAACTTTTGGGGGCTAGGGCTGGGGACTCTGGTACGACAAGGATATTTTGGATGATGGCAGTGTCGACACTACAGACAATTTTGGACTTCTTGGCGTTCATTATCACTCGTTGGGGTTCTGAGTAATTCAATGAACACCATGACACGAACTCTGGGAAAGGCATTATCTGTTCCAAGCAGAAAAAGATGAAAAAGGATTGGTGGACTCTATGGACATCTAACCCTTGTTCGAGCAGAGCTTTCAACCTTCTTTTAACCTCTGGTATAGGGAGCCGAAGGTTTGGGTCAAACACATCACAGTCTTTTTCTTCTAGGGTTACTCTAACCTTCGAACTAGTAGAAACCTGTTCGTCTGCCATTCTATGATTATAAAACACACTGTACGCTGTAAACAAATAAGTTTGGGACCCTACCTATCATGGGAAGCTTGAGAGCAACCTTTCACCTGTCGTCCTTTTCAGCTTTTGCACTTCCAGAAGCTTCCAACTCCAACAGGCCTAAGAAAGAAATGTTTATTTTCCACATGCCACGTTATATATATAAAACTTTCTCGAATAACTTCCTCTCATCTTCACCAGTTGTCCCTTTTTTCGTTTGTCGATCTGCTGAGCGTTGCTTCCGGTCTGTTGATCCAATTCCTTATTTAACCCTTTTGATTTGACATCTTTTCTTCTCCACTGTAGGATCTTCTATGGGGTTTAAATCTTAGCCATCCATCATACTTAACCACATATAAGGATACGGTGGTATCGCGACCCGACTACTGGTTTTGGGTTACCACTTAATCTCCCTTGCGAGGTGTTCAGGTGGTGACACATGGCAGATGGTATACACTCTCGCAACCACCTTCTCTATTTATCTGGGGTGCTCTTTTATCTTGTGATGATCGATGAGGAGCATTGATCTCGACTTTGACATATCTGCGGTGGGGAGCTATCCAGGTGTCTAGTTTTCAGCACTCTCGCAGGTGGAGACCATTATGTTATCGACCTTGCATCTCCTGCATCCATCAGCCGTAGATTTGATCTCTTTGTCACAAACCGTTGATCTGCCCTGATCCCCGTGCTGATGTGGCAATGAATCTTCTGCGCCGTTAGATTTCTGACCATGCAACCTGCGTCGTCAATCTTGTACCCTACCTTTTTGCTACGGTGGTATCGTAATCCCTTTGGCAGTTTCCACTTACCGCTGAAATGCTCATGCGAGGGCTCCTCCTATTGCCATCTGTCCTGGTGGTTTACCTCTCATGACAACTTTCTTGTGCTTTCTTTTACGCAACTTCACGATGCGAGGGTGATCGGTGAGCCATGGATCTCTTTCGCGCACTGGATCAATGGTGGGGACCAGTTCGAGCTTTATCTATGATTTTATTTCCTTTCAGACTATAGACTAATGGTCTTTTTATCCATTTTTATCATTCGGGCTACCTACTCATGCCTAAAGTATCCAAACCCCTTCATCTTTCTCATTATTTCTTTTCCAACTAAGCTTCTTTCTTTGTTTTAGCAACCTAGGCATGATTTGGGGAGGGTTTTTTAGCCATTTCTTCCAGGAGTTCATCAGTGGAATCAATCCCTTTCTTAGGATTTGTGCAAAAATTTATGGGTGCCAAAAACTAGTCTCTGACCTTTCCTCCTAATGGATTTGTCCCCTCATCGTTAAGTTGCAGCCTTTCCTCAGTCTCGTAAGTCTAGCATTCAAAAATTGCAACTTAGGAATTAAACCACAAAACTCACAAGGTTTACTGGTGGGGCCTTGGCCTTGAGATCCTCACTAGAAAACCAATATAATATTCATTTATATTTACAAAATAACAGGGCATAAAGGAGGGATATTACATCCTCCTCCCCTTAAGAACAACACCATCCTCGTTGTTCACACCTTTCCGCAGTTTGGAGAATTTCGTCCCTTTGTCTCTTTCTTCATGCGTCATCCTAGTTAGTTTTATTCATCATAATATACCAATCTCTTGATCCAAACAAGTTCACTTTCAAGATACATTTATGTATCAACCTCAAGGTATTGCAACCTCTTACTTTGACACCTGCAACATTTGCTATCATCATAAAATATATGCATGTCATATTCATGATAATTACTTTAGTATTCCTCATACATCAAGATTTGTATTTTCAAATCATCAAAACACATTCATCATGGCATTTGATCTTAATCAAAGATATACTCAAACCTACACTTACAGTGTGTTCTTCTGGAGTACCTCCAAATTTCAATTGTTAGTGCCTTTTGTTTTTCTCAAACAATTTATATTACTGTAAGACATGTAGTATTCATAAAATGCATGATCTACCCAACACGAGGACAATACCCATCATTGGATTTCCATAGCTCTCAGGTGTATCTCTTACCGGTGCTATTCAAGATTTTCATCAAGAAACACATCAAGTGTTAGTAATCAACACATTAAGTGCCAATAGTACACCAAGTACTACCACAAATCAAGTGATGGACTTATAAATGGAGAAACGTTTTAGACTTGCTTCCAGCATCAAGCAATCTAATATTTTTTTCTCAACACCACACAATGTCCTGTGCTTCCTTGGTGTTATAATGTTTTCCCAGGTCTTTTGACATCAAAGTCAAATTTTTAATCATCAATGGGTGAAAATATGAAGTTGGGAAACAATTTTGGCTTGGTTTTGATAAAGAAAACTGCTAAATTTTATGTTTTTCAACTTCGACCTCTTCAAACCCATATCTCCCTTAGGAATTTCAACTTGAGGTAAACAAAAAGGCTTTAGAGAATTGAATTAGCTTTCTACTTGTATTTTTTTTAAATTTTTTTATGGACATATCGTGGGACAAATTTGTTGTCAACATACGAAATATACTTGAAAATTTTAGGTATGGATAATGAGTGACCTGTGTTGACGACAGTTATTTGATAGATGGTTATTCATTTTAGGGAAACAAATTGTAGTTTCATAATCTACACACACTACACTGGATCCTGGACTATATTTTGAGTTTTTTAATACTTGAGAACTATTTTTTATTATTTATCGAAACAACGTATGTTAAGAAAATGGTGCATTATCAACACATGTTTTTGTCTTCACATTTTCTTTCAAATGTGACTCTTATTGGAAAAACTAAAAACAACCCATTGAAGAGGACACTTCAAGGAACATCCCTGTATTTTTTTAAATGTTTTTGGCTTAGTCATTGTGATGATATTGAATTTTCATTGTGACTGATTTTTCAGTCACTAAATTTTTTAATGATAAAGTTTAGTAAACAAATAGTAAAAAATAGTAATCCTAAATGAAATTCAAAAAAACTTATATTATGAGAAAGTAGATTGAATGATGTATCTACTGGTGTAAAATATGACATGTAATTGGCATGTTTTGCAGTGGTCCGACCTTGTTAAAGTGACACATTTCTGAATTCTGCAGAAATGGTGCTGGAATTGTTGAACAAAAACTCTAGGGCGAGAAAATGTATTCCAAACTCTAGGCCGAGATTTTAGTTCAAACTCTCATCCGAGTTTTTTTTTTTTAAATACAACGCCCTGATTGGTTCAAACTCTCGGCCTAGAGTTTTTTTAAACTCTCATCCGAGAGTTTGAACTCTCAAAACTCTCGGCCTAGAGTTTAAAAAACTCTAGGCCGAGAGTTTGAGGTTGACTTTTTTCCCCATATTCATCCGCCCACCCTATTTTTTTATCACTCCGTTGTCACGGAATTGTTTCCCAGCTTCGCGTTTTCACCCCAATTTGATCCCTTTCGAAAGAGGATCTTGCTATTTTATTTGACTTAAAGAACCAAAGTACCATTTGTTCTTTTGCTTGATGTTAATTATACATCTTGTTCATAGTGATTGTCCTTGTTTTCAAGGAATATCACATCATCAATCCATGATGAATTTACTTAAAAATAAATCATTATATTAAATGTTCGTTTGGTTCACATTTATTTTTCTAATTTAGTCATTTACTCATTCTGGTTTTCATACCACTACACACTAGCAATTATAATGTGCATAAATATATCACTTGACAATCTTGTTAGCGTAACCTTTTTACTACATAATTTTTTTTAAAAATAATCAAATCAAATGATGTGTAGTATATGAACTTTACCTCGTCCACACCATACTCCATCCAAGGAGTCTTACCATTCTCCGATCAGGTTGTTTGTTAGCAATCACTACTATTTCTTTAAATGTAAGGTCATTTGCATTATGGCATCTCTAGCACATAACAGGAGAATAATCATATTAGTCATCCTTTAAAATCAATCATGATTCGTTCATCAACTTCTAGGCTGCAGACTATTTAATGTTGAACTATGTCTTATAAGCCTCATACTATTTCCTTTTGTATTTTACAAATACTGCATAAAGATTCTCGATTTTATGTATATAATTTTTTTTATTTTTTACAAATGCAAACCATCTTCCTTCCTCAGAATTTTGTTTTAGATGATGGTTAAATTTATCTGAGCCTCTTATTACTTGTACTCAAAAGACATTAGCGATGATATCCAACATTTCCCATAAGGATACATGACTTCCCAAGGTGTTAATAACCTTTAATCACTGATGACCATAATGATGGAAGGACATAAGTTTGGATTCTTTAACAAAACAAAATCAACATATGTTTATAACCTATATAAACCTGGTACCTTATGATCAATGCTATCATATTGTAAAATCACTGGAATATCAAATTTATAGACGACACATAGAAATAACATTCTTCCTATGATGACCCATGGACATTATGATCGCTTAACCTCAATCTTAGCTTTCACCATTTCCAAGTACACAATTTCTATTTTAGTTATTCAAATTTTCTTTGTACATGTTAACATCATGTAATTAACAACAAATTGTGTACATATATAATTGCATACCTTTATAAATATAACCACATACCCTTATAAGGGTGACCGCACATTCATATGATGCGCATATGCCAAGGCACAAGTTTGCTTGTATTAACACGTCTTAGTACTCAATATCAAATGAGATCAATATACCAATTTGAAATAGATTATCAAGGTATCCATGCGTATACCTCTATCTTATAAAAGTATACCTTTTATACCAACCAATTCATAATATCCCACCATCCTTAGTAAAGATCACTGGCTGGCTATTATAATGTTCCCTTTTACACTGCCTATGTTTCCAGGATCATGGGCATTTGTTCAGATAGTACCCAAAGGAATTAAGTGGGCTAAAATGCAGTGGATACATCAACCTAAGCCAATAAATTGTCATTTCCATACAAGTGGGGATGTAAGATCTCGGAAGTTGTATCCTAGTGAGAAGGTGATTTGAAATCTGAAATAAAAAAAAAATTGTCAAGTTTGGGGAAATCATTAGAGTATTTGTGGGGTAATTCTTTATTCAACGCCACATACCTAACAATCCATCTATTATTCTGAGCTACATGAGAAATTTTGCTTCTACCAGATAAACTAGCAGATGAAGAAAATAGGGAGCTTGAATGATTCTTGAAATTATACTCTCCTTTGATATTAATCACATTCTCAGAGCAAGCAACTGCATTGTTATCTTCAGCCATGGTTTCCAATATTGCCTTGCATTCCTCCAGCGATTTTTCACCGCAGAGGCTCAACGCTAACGCATTACTGATATTTAACTAACTTGAAAGATTCATGACATTGAATTTGGACCTTCTAATTGCTAAAATATTATCCTCTTCGGTAACTTCTTTTGGCCAATCTGCAACAAATTCAGACTCTCTATGATGAATTTTTCTTTTGCAAAAATCTCCTTTACTATATTTGGTAGAGAGTTCAGTTAAAACACATGGGAATTCATAATACAGATAAGTGCAATAAATCTTCCATACAATTATGCAAGAATATAATTTCACTGAAAACAAAGCTAGGATCAACAATTTGTTTAGTCTGACCAACAAAAAACCTTGCATGTCCACATGCATGTCTATGCATATAAAGTTTCTGCATAAAATATCAAGAAGGAAATACAATACAGAGAATAACTTTACTTTACTAGATTAAGCCTTTATTTAAACTTCTAGAATTAACTGAATCCGCAGTTAAAAAAATATGGAGGTATCTATTGCTTTTAAGTTGTTACCAAGAATGGCATCATCGACCAATGAAGTGGTATAGCGTCCAATTGTATTTACGAGATAGATGATGAAATAATCACTAATAAATGATTGAAAATGACACATCTGGCAGTCTATTCACAACAACACAAGATGTTTGTTGGTAAAATAAATGCATAGATATTCACAGCTTTTGCATGTTTTATAGTTAAATCTTAGTGGGGTTGGCCTATACACTGAGGGCCATATAAATTTTGGGTATTTTTGAAGGTTTTGGGCTACTTGTTTGAGGGAATAAATACAATAGAATGAGATCCATGCAACATTTTCTAGACAAGTATGGGAATAATATGTGCCAAACCCAATCCAAAATCATTTTATCTTCCATATTGTAGCATCATAGCCAGCATGGGGACATTTTTTAGTAGCTTCAAAACAATGTATTATAGGAAGAGTTTAAATACTAGTTGGTAAATGCAAAACATGGTGTGGATGTATGAGGGATACTATGGTTCTTCATTTTGTGACCATCTTATTATGGGAATTTTCTTAAAATTTTGATTACTGCACAATTACCTCAAATTGGTTAGCAGAGCAACACAAATGTGAAGTATTTGGAATGATTTGGATAAGTGTTTTGGTTTGTTGAGACTAGTAATTATTCCTTCAAATAATGCCATGAGCACTCAATAGAGAAAAGGGTTATCCTTGACCACTATCGTAAAAAATATGAGACCGAAAACATCAAAATTCAACACTGGAATTAAAAGGAAAGGATTAAGTAAGAGACCAAATCCACTTTTAAGGGTGCTTATAACCACCTAGCATCTACTTGTGCACATCTCAATGTGAGATCACCCTTTGAGTAGGGTGTTTGAGTAGGTCATACTCCAAGGCTTGAACTATGGGCACATTTTACCAATACATCTACCCTTTGGAGGGTTCTTGCAACTTCTTTTATGCTTGTCTTGTGAAGTTTGTTCCTCGTTTGAATAGCATTGCATGATAAGGACTTGTTGAAAGATATTTAATGAGAGCGCCCAGCATGTGCAGCCATGATTCATCATTTAGACCAGTGGAATTTTAGGCCTACTCCAGATTGGTGGTGGTAGCCATGAAGAAAACATACAGTATAGCCACAGTCATAGAGAATGGAACAACAACACACTTCGAGGTGCACTGTAAAAACAAAGCATATGTTTAGCCCTACAAATAGTCTTCCATATGAATCTTTCTACATAATCAATGATGAATGAAGATACTAATGTTTGGTATATCTAGATAGGACAGTAATTTATGGTTGCAAAGACTATTAACTTAGATTTTTTATCCTAGATGTATTTACCAAAATATATGACATATCCTTGACATTAATGGATGACGATTGCTGATCTAATGTTGATCAGTCCTCTCCTGGATTCTATCTCGCTACAGACCGAGGGTATTTTTATACCACCATATGTATAGGGTATTATACCCTTATTTTTGCAAAATAGAGTAGGGATGAGATTGGTTTTGCATGAGAAGGGTATATTGTCAGAGCATTGTTGTGTTTTGCATTATCGTGGAAGATTATTGAAGACGATTTAGAAATGGTAAGGAACAAAATGCATAAGGTATGTTAGTCCAGCAGTACATGGACCTGAAGATGAATATCATAGCAAAAGTTGTGAAGTTAAATTATAATCATATGAGTAATATAATCTCAACAACGGAGTCCACTGTTAAAATTGAGACCTTGGTTATCAACAACAAGCTTCATAGTATTAACATGGACCATGGAATTGATGGTTCAATCATTATACAGACCCATAGATACCTAACAAACCTAAAGCCTAGAGTATCAAGTGACATTGGGCATAGATCAACCTTCCTAGGTGTACTTATAGAACATGAGGCCATGTCTCTTAAATCCATGGACTGACTAATAACTGCATTTCCTGCCCTATACCTGAGAGCCTGGGTAAGAAGTATGATCTTATCTGAAAGTAGCATCAGAGAAATTGGTTAGACAGTGAGCTTTCCATTGGGTAACCCCTTGGACCCTAGAACTAGCCAAAGGGGGTGACAACACCAATAGACCTTTGAAGTTGCTTTTTGAGAAAGCATATCACTTGCTTTTCTTGGTCCTAAATATTAGGGAAAGCACTGCTACAATATTGGCCTCACCTCTTAGACATCTTGCAGAGCCTGGGGGAGATACATTTAGTTGGGCCTCCTGTTACTCTGATTTTGGGATATGTCCATACTTCCTGTAAGTTTTCCTAACCTAGGTGACTGATGTCCTTATGTACTCAACCAAACAAATATGTTACTTAATTACATAAATTTAACTTTTTCATATAACAACAATCACACAATAGCTGAAAAGTAAATAGTGGAAGCATAAAGTAATACACATGCATATAATTTATGCTTCAAATCAGCTTATTAGTGAACTAAGCTTACATGGAAACCTCCACAGCTTCTAAAACCTAGCAGCTGCATGGTAAACAAATCCACCCCTACCTGATGTGTATGTCCCAGTGAAGAGGGTTATGATTGCACAAAAATGAGAAAACAACAACTGATGTTATACAACCTATTTTATGGTTGTACGACCTACTGTATGCTACTGTATGGTTGTACAACCTACTATATGGTACTGTACAACCTGCTGTAAGGAACTGTATGGTACTGTATGGAACTGTTGTACAGTTGTACTGCTCCTCCTAGCTGATGCACTATCCTCCCTCTTGTCCGACGGAAACTGTGTCTGAACTCTCTATCTTGAAATGCCTTTATACTTGTGCTAAAACCCTAATCTCTCAGTGAGATGTATGGTTGAAATTAATCCTAGTCTAATTCATTAATGTTGACTGCAGTAAATACACTTTATTAGACTCAATAGCTAAATATAAGACTTTATTTTTTCCTAAAGTGAATTACAAAATAGAATTACTTTTTGAAATATCTCGAACCACTTCCTACACATTCACATTGAAACTGTGCAGAAGTTCCTGTATGAGCTATATTACTCAACACTTCCCACTTTGCATTTCCATACACTATACCTTCCATGTAGGGTCTCCTCACATCTCCTTGACCTTTTTTAGTGAGTGTCCTTTTGTTCTTTGATTCTTTCTATTGGACTGGCTTCTTTTAGAATTATCTTTTATGTTAATAGTTATTAACTTTGTTTTCTTAATTCCTAGTTTTTAAGATGGGGCATGAGGTCCTGTTGCCTTAGGAAAGTACCGAATAGTTTCAGTATAGAGATGTACTTTCACAGTCTCGTTAGCCTGTTTTGGTAGGTAGGGGACATTAACATAATTATTATTCCTTTCTCCTTCATAACTTCTTTATCTTAACTGAGTTTTTTATCTAATCAATTTGTTGGCCATCTCTTTTTGCACACAAGATATTTTTCTTCTGATTCCTGGAGATACAGATTACTGAATATTTGCTGAGGACTATGGGGACATCCCAGGATTGGATAATATATTCGTCATTGGAGGCTATTTCTATCACTCTAGATATGACAGGATGGATAATATTTTGTATGTTTCTTACACAATTCTTTATTAAAGATGCTTAAGTCTTAATGGTGGTTAAGAGAATACTTTTGAGCAAAGATCTCTTTTTGCAACATTCTTTGATTCAGTAATGTCTTGACAAAAGTATCTTATTGCTATGCATTCCCTTAATGAATTATTATGCTTTGCACTATTTCTTAAGAATTCTAGATCATATTGCTTAATTATTTGATTATGAGTAAATCATGTGATTGCAGGCCTCGAAGCATACAAGCTCGAGGAGATAACCTAATCAGCTTATTGAAAGAACTTTCAAGTTCCTCCCAGCTAAGAAATTCTCAACAAAGAGTTGATCTCATGGTTGTAGCAAATGGAACCTAGGAGGATTTGATTCAACAAAATAATTCTATTTAATAAATTTATTTGTTTTTTTTTTTTTCTTCCCAAACTTGTCTTCTTAATAAATTGATAGATGTTGTGATTTTCCATCAAAATTCTAAAACTTGTTATGTTCAATATGTACAGTACTACAAAGTGAGGAAGCACTCGTATAATTGCAACAACCTTACCATATTCAGAACTCAGCTACACAGCCTCGATTACAAGGACAAAAAGGACATTCAACAATGTTTAATAAGTTCAAAAATGATCTGAAAATAGGAAAATGATAACATCACCTAAACCAATGCTCTGGTTAGCAGTAGTTGCAACTCCGATAGAGGTGACATCTTCTCTTGTAGGGCCTACAACAGATGTTCCATAATGTTCGCCCATGCTCAAAAATGACAGAAAGGACATTCGACAATGTTTAATAAGTTCAAAAATGATGAGAAAATAGGAAAATGATAACATCACCTAAACCAATGCTCTAGTTAGCAGTAGTTACAACTCCGATAGAGGTGACATCTTCTCTTGTAGGGCCTAGAATAGATGCTCCATAATCGGAAGGAAAAATATTCCTTGCAGCTTCCTTAGAAAGATGTATTATTGCCATACATGGGAAGCCCAAAACTCCCTAAGAAACACATGCCAGTGTTTCTGAATCAAGATGCATGGAACCATAAGATGTGGAGTCACTATCCAAAGACTGACCTCCCATAGAATTTTCCTGGACACAAACATCTGTAAACCTATCATTACTGAAGTCAGGTCGTTTTCCCTGTTGGCAATGGTGGCCTAAAAAGTTGCCAACTTTAATTGACTTAGATACCAAATTCTCATTCATCTCCAAGATATTTGGTGCACATGAACCTTCTTTTCTACCCACCATTATACTGCCATTTGTTGAAGAGTTAGATGACAATGTTTCCAAGTAGCTTGCTCTAAATGAAGAACCACATTTTGCATGACTTATAGTAGAAAAACATGAAGGTGAAGATGGACAATTACTCAAAATATGAGCAGAATCCCAGAGAACTACATAGCAAGTAGATTCATTTTCAAGGAGATCACAAAGCGGGTGATTATTATCAATCATATTATTTACAAAATGTTTCTTGATAGCTATTTCCCGTTCACCTCTCTTCCTTTCTTTTAACCTGGAAGTCTAAGGTTCACTTGGTAAGCTTGTAGGTATCCTGAAAACACAAGTCACATAGCACTTGCTAAGCAATACAGTTACAGATAAAATAATTGTTTTAAGACCCTAATATGATAAAATTACAAAACATATGAAATCAACAGAGATACCAACAGATTGGAGGATCAAACATGATCAGAGACCTAGCACCATCACAGTCCTACACTAACAAAAGGTATCCCTTCCCTATTTTTGATGTGCATGGTTTAGAAAAATGGAAAGCAAAGAATTCTTGTGTATACAAGCAAAGTAATTCCCATTAAAATTACAATTATGTTCAAGTTTCTTGTTCTCAATTGGTGGGGATTTCTGAATAAAAAACCATTTATTGTATAGAAAGCAACATGAATAGAAGTGAAAGAAAATAAAATATCATTTGGGAAAAAAACAAAATGCAATGTTGAATGGACACATCTCAACATATCTCTCAACAAAGACTACAAAATACTGGTAAACGATATCATAGGCGACGGCCATGTATGACACTGCCACATAGATCAATTGCTCAAGCAATTCTTCTGGCTGAAGGAGTTCGGATCTCTATTACAAGAATTGGATCCCATAATCCACATACCATATGCAGTTCCCCATTTTTTGGATTTCCTCCAAATTTCATCCATGATATGAGATAATCCATGTGAGTCTCAAAAAGATGCATATGTTCAATACACTTCATTTTGGTTAAGAATTTCCATCATGTTTTGGGACATGCGGATGTGTAGAAAGACCTTCCAAGTTTCATGGGACATCAAATGGAATGTCATGTTCCCCAACATAGGGGGATTTACCCAAAATATTAAATATATAAAAGTATAAAAAACTGTAAATACGCAAAATAATTGAGAATTTTTATGCAGAATTAATCACAAATTTATAGAATTAAAGCAACAATATCCATGATCCAACTAGAAATTGGTATTTACAATAGAAAAGATATTGTATTTTTCTGTGTAAACTCATCAATGTCAAGATCAAAATGAAATCCGATGATGCATCATATATTTACATCAATCATCATTTAAATAGTAAAGAGTCGAGAATAACATTACAAAAGACAATAAAAAAGAGAAATGGAACAAGGCATACGTTACTAGGCATGCTCAATGAGCCTCTACTTGGTCCTCTCTATCTATGTTGCTAGGTCAAGTCATGGGCTTGAACCCACCAACGCATAAAAAAATGTGAATTGAATGGAATTGAATTGAGCCGAAATAGATACGTTGGGATGATGGTGGAGAGGAATTGCTGCTATGAGACAGATGATAGTTGAACAATTTTGGTTCACAACAAGAGCTCCCTTCTTGGAACTAAATTTTATATGAGAAATTTACTCTGGATTCACCTAATATTGATATAAAACCCATAAGCCATAAAATATGAAACTGGGCTTGAGATTTTCCAACTAAAAAATAAAATTAGGTACCTCAGGGATCACAATGGGTACACCATCGTCCATACAAAATGCATAGCTATTGTCTACTACAATTGTCCCCTATTGTGCAGCTATGGGTCCAAACTTTTTGTAAAAAAAAATAACCACAATAAGATAAGGGAGCTCATTTTCCCATCATGAGATAGATATATCTATGATATATGTGAGATTAATTGATGGGACTACACAATAGATAAACCCTAAACCCTAAGAACCGCAATTAGTGGAGATAACGTTTTCATCTAGAATATGTACTGACCGTATAGATCCACCATTACTGAACACAACAATGTCAATCCCATGGAAACTATCTTCAGTGAGCTACTCTACTGCATAATCTCATCCCTATAAACAATGTCAACAAAATGTAAGGTAAAATACAATTTTTTTGCCAACGATTTGTACTGTGATATGAACACTAACTTCAAATTTCATTTTATTTTTAGCAGAGTGCTTGACAGCCAGCAATCTAAGACGTTTGTAGGGGGAATCCCTATCAGTCAACATGCTCAAGAACTATGCCTGACATCAATCATGACACCCGCAATATCCATCGAGGGCCCATCCTCCCTCAATCACATTCTCACCGTTCCGTTAGGAGGAAACGTTGATCTCGCCCCTGAGAGTCAATCAGAGGCACTACAGTTTCCCCACATTTGGATACCAGTTCCATTAATAACACAATCGTTGTATGAAAATGATTAAGAAGGGTATTCATAGTGATGGGCGAATGCCATTTCCATCATTGATCTCGATTCCTTTGACAAATGAATCCCTTCTACCTGCAATGGTTTAACTGTGCTTCTTTCTCATATATTTTGGGATAGGAGGGAATGGAGAAAATGTTACATGAAACAGGCACAGGCACAGATGAATTTTAGTCAATTGTATTGGTGAGGGATGGACCACATTGATGGTGGAAAACCACCTATCTTCATTTTTAGTTTTGTGTGCTAGCATATAAAATATTAACAAGAGGGGGCTTCACCTTTGAAACATTGGAGGGATTCTTACTTTTTTATTTTTTCTTACCTATTTTGACTTCATGCGTTTTATCATATAAAAAATATTAAGGGGAGGGGGCTTCGCCTTAGAAATATTGGAGGGAGTCTTAATTTTTAATTTCTTCTTCTTGTATTTTTAAGAGAGAAAAGTATTCACAATTACGCTAAAGGTAAAACCTTTACACAAAGTGTGTGGGGAATTGTGTCCAGCTTTGGGATTGGTTAGTTGAGCACTTGTTGGGTTTTCTCTCTTACGAATTTTTTAATGTTGAATCCTTAGATAAAAAAATTGGGATCAACCTTATTTGCATGTATTATCTTGGTATTCTATATAAAAATTGCACAAAATAGAGGACTAACTTGTCTGTTAGCGGAATATGGCATACAAAATGTCTCTCAAGACAGAACTCTTAGGCTTAGGGTTTTAAGGAGCACAATAGATCTAGCTGCGGTCTCGATGCCTTAATATCACAGTCCCATGTAGAAGGCACTAAAAGTTCATTTATACATCTACCATCAATTAACATACCACGTGATCCAACTCACTGCAGTCCATGTGGACCACACATGTACAAGTGTTCCTTTTAATTGCATTGATAGTGAAGCCAAGGGGACTTTGAGTTTTTTTACTATTTTTATAAATCAAAATGAAAAAATAATTGGAATCCATAAAATAAAAATATGTGTATCTTAATTGTTTCATTGTAACTATAGAGTATATAAATCAATTATCAAATAAACGAGCTCTTAACAGCCCCAAACCAATTTTGAAATAAAAAATTAAAAAAATGTGGCACCTTGATTCTGAAATAAACATGCTTATTGGCTAAATAATATTAATGTTTCTTAAGAATGTAAGGAGTAACACCTAAAATTGTTTATGATTGGATAAGAGTTCTTTTTATTGGACGTGAGGAAACATCTTAACATCCCAAGACCCAAAGGAATCTAGTAGGAGTGGACCACCAATGGGTTATTTCAGATGGCGTGGTTTTCCTTGAATAATTTAGTGATGAGTCATCTCGCATGTGCAGATAACAGCTAGTGATGGTTTTCCTAATATGTTACAATGTAATAAATTTTAACATTGCAAGTCGATTAACATTATAATGACACCTGCAACTTCACGACATGACAATGTTTAGAGGGATAGACACAACAAATATCCAAGCTTGATGCGCCACATGATGCAACTTGGAAGATCTGTCGAAGGGATAATACGAAAGCAAAAATGGTGAAATCAAATATGGACATCATGATAATTGCACATACATATGGATGTGATAGTACATATAAAATGATCTTGGAAAAATTTTCAGTAGGTTCGCCTATGGCATCATGTACTTTCGACACTAGCACGTGTCTCTAAATCTACCTACAATGTTACAATTTACTAAATTTTAATACTGTAGATGGATTCAGAGACCTTACAAGGTAGGGTCTCTGAATCCATCTACAGTGTTAAAATTTAGGGTCTCTGAATCCATCTGCAGTATTAAAATTTAGTAAATTATGCAAATTCATTGTCAAAAGTGTAATTTTCCATTGTCGAAGTGACACAACTAAAAATGACCAATTGTTGTGTGGTCATTTTTAATTTAATTCTTATCCTGTGACTGAATTGGTCATTTATCTTGGTCATTTTTAGTTTAGTTCTTATCCGGTGACCAAATTGGTCATTTATCTTGGTCATTTTTAGTTAACTCACTTAAAATTTCTCAATTTTGGTCATTTATCCCTTGAAAAAACTATGGTGGCCAATTTTTTTGGTCACCTGGTCAATTATCTCTCATTTTGTACTAGTGGACTTAGCCTCCATCATGCAAGTGGCCATCTCCTTCAATGCTCTATTCTTGTGCCCTGCAACACCATTTTGCTGCGGTGTGTAGGGAACAGAATGTTGCGTTTGGATGCCATTCTCTTAAAAAAACTGTTGAATATCCTTGTTAACATAATCCCTTCCATTATCAGTCCTCAAGACCTTCATACTTGTCCCACTACAGTTCTCCACAAGGTTCTTAAAAACTTTGAAACCTTGAAAAACTTCATATTTTTGCTTGATAAAATATATCCAACAATACCTTGAGAAATCATCAATGAAGGTGAGCACATACTTGTTGCTGCCATATGAGGGCATGGGGAGTGGACCAATCAGATCTGAATGTACTAAACCAAGAGGTTCAACATCTATCCTTGCCTTCCCTTTCTCATACTTCTTTTCAACATGCTTCCCAACAATACACCCTTTGCAAGTGCCATTGGAAAAACTGATTTTTGGAAGCCCTTCAACCATCTCTTCTTTGATCAATGATTGGAGATATCTATATTTGAGATGTCCAAATCTCTCATGCCATGTGATAGAAGTGAATTTGAGGAAGAGAACCCAAGAAAATGTGAGAACTTGTACATCCTCGAATCATGGTCTGCAACACCCATTGCAACAATTTTTCGAGTGGAAATTTCTAATATCTCCACATCATTCTGAGTGAATATTACTCTCTTGGATGAGTCAGTGTGGGTCATCTGATATACAGAGAGTAAGTTTGCTACAAGATCAAGTACATACAACACATTGCCAAAATACCCATTTTCCATAGAGATTTTCCCAATGCCATTAGCAAGGATTTCTGAGTCATCTCCCGTGCGAATGGAGGGACCACTATATGGAGCAATAGTAGAGAATGAATCTATTGAAGAATCCATGTTCCTTAAGGCACCTGAATCAATGATGAAAGAAGATGACTCTAATGCACTAGCCACCAAATCATGGCACCTCTCCTTATCTTCAAAAATACCCTCTTTCTTCTTGGAACTTTCAGGAAGAGGAATGTTGTTTTTCTATAGGATATGGGTCATCATGTCTATGGTTTTCTTCATCCATGAGCTCTCTAGATGAAAGACTCTTTGAAAGTAGCTTCACTTAGTCTTCTCTTTATCCTTTCCCTTGTCTTTGACAGGATTTGAATCCCCATCAGTGGATTTGGGCCTCTCCTCCTTCTTCTTCTCTTGTGGTTTCGACCCTTTTGGCTTTTGCTTGCCTCTTCCATTTTTTAAATCTCTAGCTGCGAGTACTTGGTGTTTTTGCTCGATGGTTCCCATCAAGACCAACTTGTCTTGCTCTTGGGTTAGCATCTCCATGAAATCAGCCAAAGATGGCATCTGCCAGTTTCTAATTGTGAGCGTTGTGGAGTTGAATGTAGAGACAAAAATTGAGTACTCAGGATCCAGTTTTGAGAGAATGGACAAGATCAACTGTTCTTCCTTCTTGTCAATACCAGATTGCTTTATTGGCAAGAACAAGCTCTTGAACTTGGTGAAGAAATCCTGGATGGATTCAAAATTGCTTGGACTCAGTGAGCAACTCATTCTCAAGTTGAGGTCTCTCATCTCATCAGTCGTCCCAAATAGAGACTCAAGCTTGAGCCAAACTTCATTGAGTGTAGCTAGAATTTCCACCTGAAACAGGAGGTCTCTCAAAATACTGAGACAAAGGAGGCCGAATGCCTCATCCATTCTGTTGAAAAACTTCAATTTCTCCATAGCAGAGTTTGGCTCAACCTCTGTGCCCATTGTTATCCTGAAAAGACCCTTAGATCTCAACAAAATCACCATTTCATCCTTCCAATCGAAATAGTTGAAAGGAGTGAGCATATTTGGGTGAGATTGCTCCATCTTCTTTTGCTGCTTGCGCACTGGGTGACAATGGTGCTCCTGAAAACCTGCAAATAAAACTCTCAACACTTAGGATGGATCTACACTAACAGATTCGAACTCTACTTGATAGTGGGTACATTCGGGAGAGCACCACACCCTGGATAGACTCCAATGGATTTTTCCAATGGCATCAATGCAATGGTTCCAGGGACTTCTGTGGTTTCTCCACTGCTTCTGGAACACCACTAAAACAGTCTCTAGTTTGAATGATAGCTCCAAGAGCTCTGATACCATGTAAAATCAATGGAACAATAGGATCTAGCTACCATTCACTGCTAAAATATTAAACTCATTAAGCAAGTAAACAAGTGCAAACTATTACAGAATGAACAAATGATCAAAACTCAGCACAAATGATCAAAATTCCAGAATGCACAAATGATCAAAATATTGAGATATTATTAACAATCCAACCTTACAAAGAGTTTGTATCATCCTTATATACAAATAGGAAGGAAAAATATCCACTTGGAGTGTCCACACTTAGCTAGCTTAGATTTACCACAATCCCCATAGGTTCACCAAATGGTTTCTAAAATAACCCAAACAGGTTCGAATTGTGCATGTGAACACTGGGTAAGCATGGGGAACCAAGATGGAGCTCACACATGTGAAGGAGATGGTTGGGTGGAAGTTAGGTAGGCTATAATAGGCCAAAAATAGCCAAAAATGGGATAAAAGACTAGGTTCAGTGTATAGGCGCATATAGTCAAAGCAGATCCCTTAAAACGGGAGATAAGGGCACCTTTGGCATGCTGGGGCAATAAATGCTTGGATAAGCATGCTTAACAACTAGTTTGACCACTTCTTTGACCCATAATTTGGCCCAAACCTTGTAATCTTGTTCACACTATCCCATACAAGTTCTGGAAACTTTATAATAACTAGTTTCACACCTAGGAGGCCTTATTAACTAGTTTGGCACCAAATAACCATAATTTAATTAATGATTAAGGTACTAAGGTACAATATTGCTCTTACAACCTTGTTACACCAAAAGGTGTTTATATCTTAGAATTTGGGGTGGATTACCATCTATGCTTTTCCTAAATTGAAGGAGGATGGGACAAGTGTACTATCCAGATTGATTTTTTGGTCGTCCTTCAAAATTCATAATAAAAAATTATAAAAAAATGTAAAACATAACTAGTAATTGATGCATGGATAACTAGTTGTTCAACACTTAGCTCATGCATGGATAACACTTAATGAGACAAAACCCATTTAATTAAATAAGGTAATAGGTAGCTTAGGCACAGACAACAAGTGATTACAACTAAGCATGGAGAATAAGAGATAAGTTTCTCATTACACTTAACTTGTGACCTGTCGATGTTCACTAGCCACAAGTTACGTAGCTATGCTAGTAAATATGGGATGGAAAATTACATGCTTTTTAATGCATAGATTAATCTTTACTGTAAATTTCAACCCTTGTTCCCATTTTCTATGTTTTCAAAAGTGCTCATGGATTGTTTGGAGTTTTATTTATGGGATGGATGCTGCCTGGTTTGGTTTCTTTGGTGTTGAAACAATGATGAGTTCCATTTCCATGATGCTGCACAATCCGTGAAAACGTATACCTATGTATGGGTATCAAGAGGTGAGAAAGGCCTATTCGCAAGGCTTAGTGTTGGCAGGCAGTTTGGACAAGTCATCATCACAGCATCGCAGATGCTGCGCAAGGCCGAAGATACCGCAGAAGGCGAAAAGTTGAGCACAAATGATAATATTTTATGTAATTTTTGGTCAGTTGAACCGCGATATGCGGGTTTTGGGGTCATTTGGACCACAATAGATAGATTTTGGGTCATTTTCTTTGAAGTGTCAGTTAGAAGTAGTTAGTAAGTTGACAAACAATGTAAAGGCGCAAGCCTATAAATAGATGTAGGTTTGTAAGCATAGAGACATCTATATTTGGAGAGTATGACTATTGAATCTTAACATCTGAGAGATCTTGATCCGATGCTGGAGGCTAAGTATTTTGTATCTAGGTTTTTGTGGAGTTCATATGATGTGACAGAGTTGTTGAGCAGAATCCCTGTGTTTTTCCTGGTTATCTGTGATAATGCATTTTGCGATATGAATATATGAATGATGCGATGTTTCCTTGCTACGATTAATGCTTTACTGTTATATCTGTTGCAATTATGAAATGTCTTGTTGAATGTTGCCATGAATATGAGTGATTCTTGAGTTAAATGCTTAGATCTGTTTCGGAAATGTTGCAATAAGTTAAGTAATTGATCCACAACATCCTCCTTCATTCGGCGGAAACATGGTTCTGTCAACTCTCCCTTGAACATCTCGGGTGAGACCTCATCTACTCTGTAGGTGTTGCTGCAAGGGGTAAAACCTATCTGGACCGGTGCTCAAGGAGATCTTGGTGGTTTGGGTGTCGACAGTGTTGGGAACCCCTGTCGACTGGATTTGTGTCAACAAATGGTTCCATTGCTGGGACTGTAGCACGAAGTGAAAGGAGGATATGTTGTGGCATTCGATGCAACTGGAAATACAAGACTGGTTTGATCAGAAGTTGTAAGAATTTGCTGAAAAAGAAAACCAGAACCCTCGATTGACAATAGATCAGTGGGTTGAAAAGTACATTCACAATGGTCGACATGAATATTTTTTCTGCGAATTCCTAGTCATCTTGTTTGAGTGGTTGGCAAAGTTGACCTTTTAGAAGAGGAACTTCCAAGGTGGTGAACCGATGACCTGTAGCCCAGAACTGATCCAGGAGCTATAGGAAGTTGACAACAAAGCGTTGCGAGCTGTCAAAGTTTGGCCTGACAACATATTGGAAGGCTATATCACTGAATTTGTGGTTGATACGAACAAATCCTATAGTGAAGCTGAAATATATTTCTTCCGCGGACTACAGGGAAGGTTTTTGTTGTCACTACAGCTGTCTATTAAGATGCTCATTTTTTAGAAGGGCATATTGAAGATGCATCTTGATCAGTAAAAACCCTGGTGGGTGGAGGCTATGGGTACCATGACGGTAGGGGGGAGGTACATGGAATGATAAGGGGTAGATGGGTGGAGGTCACGAGGAGACTATGAGGGAAGCCAAGGAAGAGAGTGGTCTTACAAGGGGAGGAGCAAGGTTTCGACAGGAAAAGAGGTAGAGGATAGGAGAAGGTCCTGCAATGATCGAAACATAAGGCCGCGAAGGAAGACCACACGAGACGAAGCGACCTCACAGTCCTGACAAGGACAACCAAGCTACGCCGAAGATAGAGGCAGGATCAAACCCCAGCAGCAACGTGCCCACACCTCCGCTCACTATCTCTCAACCAGTAATAAATACAACTTCGACACCACCATGTTCATCAAGTCAACATAAGTTAATTACTAGTAGTTCAACGATTGGAGGAAGGAATCCCAGGATGGTGGGCGAGGATACAAAGTTACCGTTGTTCCACAAAAATGGAAGAGATAATCCTGAGCAGTATTGGTTTTTATGTGAAGCAGTGTGAACCGTAAAGAAAATTACTCATGATAATGCTAAGAAAGGACAACTGGAGACAACCCTTCAGGGTCGCGCATTAGATTGGTTTATGAAGTTTTTGCAGGTTTCTGTCGGCGCTCCAAACAAGACACTAGATGAAGTTCGAGCCGGATTGATCGTGGAGTTCAAAAAAACCAAATCTGAATCGTAGTATATTACAAAAATAAAAGAGATTAAGCAGTGTCCCAATGAAACTGTGTGGGATTTTGACCAGTGATTCAAAACATTGATGGCAAGGGTCAATTTCGACATGAGCACTGTCTAGCACAAAGAATGGTTCATCGCGGCATTGCTCCTCCACATTCGATTAATGCTGATGCAATAGAAGATTACAACATCAAGTGAAGCTCTAGAGATTGCAATGCAGTTGGAAGCTTCGCCGATTGGTGAGAATGCATCTGCCATGTCACAGATTCAGACGCAGCTAGCCAACTTGACTATACAGCTGCAAGATCTTAAGAAGGGAAAGGAACAACATAAAGAAGTATGGTGTACGCAATGTCGAGGAGAGGGGCATACTAAGGACAATTTCCCTGAATTTCGCAATTATTTGGTTTTAGGAGCACCGAATCCATTGAGTGGAGGCGATATGTGGTAGTTTCACATCTGTCAGGTATATGGGCACCGCCATGAGGAATGTCAATACATGCAGAAGATGGTCACAAAACCGATGAATCTATACTGTACATTCTGCAAATCCATGGGAAATGAAGACAAAGATTATTGTGCATATGGGTTGCTTCAGGAGAGAACATATGTTGCATTCTATGTGAAGGATGACCAACGTGTCATACAACAACCACAACCACAGCCACAGGTAGCCCAGTCGCTACCTCAACCACAGGTGCAATTTGTACCACAGTAACAACCACAACATTTTATGTCGCAATATGCTCTAATGCAAATGGCTCCACAGTAGCCACAATACATTCAAAAACCACATTTTGTACAGCAAGGGAAAGGCATGCAACTGAATCCTATGCAGAAACAGTTCAATCAACCACGGTACTAGCAACAGGGAGGATTTCAGGGAGGACGTGGTGGAGGATTTGGTCGTGGAGGAGAATGAGGAGGTTGAGGACCTGTTCAGTACTATCACTGTGGGGTATGGGGACACTACCAATGAGATTGTCCACAATTGAAGATGTAGTGTACGTTTTTTTTTTGTTACAGATCACACTCTGGAAAATTGCCCACAATTGATTGCATGATGGCAAGTGGGGAATGTTCTGCAACTGCAGAACCAAAATCAAGTATAGCAACCAGGTCAGGATCAAGTGCAGCAACCAGCGCAAAATCAGAACCAGCGTCTGAATCAGAATGCTAACTAAAATGTGAACCAACCTGGGAATCTGCCACTAAATAAGACTCGGGGCTCGACTATCGCAACAATTTCTGCGGAGCCAAGACCACAAGATGCTATTGTCACCGTTATCACTTGGGGAGGTACCACAATAGGAGAGGATATCCCACATCCACTCATCTGGTTAGCAGGCTAGAAGAAGGTGTCATTTGACATTGATTCCAAACGTGATGTATTCTTTCAGGCATGACGTGCGATGGAAAAAGATCACGGTAATCTAATTGTTTGTGACATGCCTCCTTTTTTTTATGCCACTTCAGAGGCTGGTTCATCGCGGCAGTCTGGAACCTTGCAGAAATTCCTTGAGAGTTGCTTATCGTTGGCAAGGGATCCTGATGCTCTTGCCAAGATTGAGGGACTGTTGCAGCGACCAGCTAGGGGATGGAAAGAGTCTATATTAAAATCCTTACAACGGTGGAAGAGAGGTAAGGAGATGCGCATGAACATTCAAATTAGAGACTATGAAGTTGATTCAGTTATTATGGGTCTTGGTTTAGATGTCAACATCTTAACCAACCAAGCCTGGCAGAAAATGGGGAGTCCCACGCTGAGTTGGTCTCCTGTACAGCTCTGGTTGGCTAATCAGACCAAGGTGACACTGATTGGTAGAGTTCCACACTTGGTGGTGGATATTGAGGGAATGAAGACATATGCCAAATTCAATGTCATTGAATTAGTTGAATGGGGAAGCTCCTATCACGTGTTGTTTGAGATTGGATGGGATAACGACAGTGCAACAGTTATCAACTTTAAGAAGCAGATGATGACTTTTGAAAACCGCGATCTCAAAGTCATCACCCCATTGGATCCGGATGAGGGACGCAGCTATATTGAACTAGCAAAAGACAAAAATCCCAGTGGATGGGACCATGCATACAATATTTCAGAAGATTATATTCATCTGACTGTCGACGGTGAGATTGGATGGCGTAGCTTAAGCTCTGCATCTTCCGACTCTAACGACGCGTTAGAAAATTGGAAAAATCGCTTGCATGAGGTGTCACTCCGTAAGTTTGGATTAGTCAAGCAGTCATTATGTCGTGTTTCGACTTAGACTGTTGCGCTGCCAGTATACAAAGGGTTTCCCGGATTATCTGATTTTCCTATGGCGTTTGAAGAAAAGGTTTCAAAACCACAACGACTATTGGCATTGGAGGAAGCAATGAAGGCTACTCCAACACGCTGGTGGGAGACACATAAGAAATCAATCGATGGATGGTCGCAGTTCCATAGATTGATGGTGGTTCGCTTTGGCGACACCGAAGTTTACAATACAAGAAAATACGATGGACGGAATGACCCTGGCAATAATTTGATGGAACGTCAGATGTTGTGGGCATCATGACCCAAGGATGAGTGGGTCCATGCCTTTGTCCATACGCTGGACGAGATGCCATGATCGTGGTATACTGCAGCTGAATTGCGAGGAGAAATTACCACTTGGTTGGAGTTGATAGTTTGTTTTACTCATATGTTCAGCTTCACAGATGCCAACCTGGATGTCCACAATGCTTTGCAGCTCATCCGCGACATAGCTCTGAAGGTTGCTCCGATGGCATATCCTGCGGATCTACATGAGCAATGCAAAATGAAGTCCATGATGAAATGTTATAGTATCACTGGTGGGCCAGAAGATGGTGATGATCAGCGGAATTTCAATATTCCGAAATCTGAAGGAAGTCACGATGTTGTAGCACTTGATGCGCCAAGTGATCCAATCAGTCAGTCGCTGAAGATCCATAAGGTCAACCTTGGGACAGAGGACAGTCTAAAGTTCATGAATGTTGGGGACTATTGGGATGATGAGATGATGGGGAAGGTCACAGACTTGCTACATTAATTCCAAGACTTGTTCCCTATGAAGTTTTCTGAGATGAAGGGAATTTTGGGCGATCTGGGGGAGATGAAGATTCCATTGAATCCAGATGCCAAACCAATCAGGAAGTGACCATATCGATTGAATCTGCATCATAAGGAGAGGGTCAAGGTAGAACTTGATTGCATGTTGGATGCTGGCATTATTGAAGCAGTTGAGGAGTCAGACTAGATCAGTCCTATGATGGTGCAGGACAAGAAGATCGACGAAGTGCGCATTTGTGTCAATTTTCGGAGGTTGAATGACACCTACTTGCATGATCATTTTCCGACCCCATTTACTGACAAGGTGCTCAAAGGCGTGGGTGGCAAAGAGATGTATTCTTTCACAGATGGGTTCTCTAGCTATCATCAGATCTGCATTGCTAAAGAAGACTGCCACAAGACAACTTTTGTGACAGAATGGGGTTGTTTTCAGTACACAGTGATGCCGTTTGGACTAAAGAATGCGCCGGCGATATTCTCGCGGGTTGTCGTTGCTGCTTTCTAGGATTTCATCCATAATTTTTTTGCAGGTGTACATGGATGACTGGACAAATTATGGCTTGATCAGCGATCATCTGGCCAATGTATAGTTGATGTTGGAGCGTTGTCGACAGCATCAGATATCTTTGAACTTGAATAAGTGCATCTTTTGTTCACCATTTCGAATATTATTGGGTCACATTGTCTGCAAATAGGGATGTTAGTTGACCCAACAAAAATTTCGCTCATTCTGAGCTTAACACCGTCGACTAACGTCAAGCAGTTGAGAGTGACGTTGGGACACACTGGGTATTATCGCAAGTTCATTAGGGGTTATGCAACAATCACGGTCCCTATGGAGAAGTTACTGACAAAAGATGAGGTATTTCAATGGAGTCCTGAATGTCAAGTTAGTTTTGAAACTTTGAAGGTTAAGATGGCTTCAGCACCAATACAGGTATTTCCGGACTGGAGTAAGGAATTCCATGTCCACGTTGATGCATCATCGATTGCATAGGGAGTGGTGCTTGCGCAACCTAGGGAAGGGGATTTGGATCACCCCATTGCATTTGCAAGTTGGAAGTTGTCATATACAGAAAGTAACTATACAACGACAGAGAGGGAAGGTCTAGCGATGGTCTATGCACTGCATAATTTTCAGCACTACTTGTTGGGAGGACACTTTAAAATGTTCACAGATTACTCTGCATTGAAATAATTGGTCAATAAGCCTGTGTTGGGGAGGAAGATATGTCACTGGCTACTTCTGTTTTAGGAGTTCGATTTTAAAGTGATTGTGAAGCCAGGATGTTTGAACGTAGGACCAGATCATCTGTCGCTGATTGAGATGGGAGAGGAGCCAACCAACATTGAAGATGGGTTTCCTGATGTGCAACTGTTTAAGGTTGAAATAGCTAATGACTACTATGAAGATATACTTCAATTTTTGGCGACAAGTACTACACCGGAGGGATTTACAACCAGTCAAAAGAAACAACTGGTGGTCAAGGCCACATATTTCCAGCTGATTGCAGGTGAGTTATACAAAGTAGGATCGGACAAGATATTGAGGGCTGCATCTTGCCTCATGAGCAAGGGCAGATCTTGTCAGAAGAGCATGCAGGGGTGTCTGGTGGGTACTATGGAGGTCATGCAACTCCTAGGAAGGTGCTTCGCGCAAATATTTGGTGGCCAACGCTTCACAATGACGCAACAGATTATGCGCGGACCGGCGATGTTTTTCAAAGGACTGGGAAACCCTCTAGGAGGGATGAGATGCCCCCAAAACCTCAAGTGACACTGCAATCTTTTGATAAATGGGCAGTGGATTTCGTGGGCCCCATCAACCCACTTGGGAATCGCACTGATGCAAGATACATCATTACGATGACAAATTATTTGACAAGGTGGGAAGAGGCTACACCAGTCATAGATTCCACCACTGCGACAGTAGCGCGCTTCTTATTCGACAACATTGTCACTTGGTTTGGCTGCCCAAAGGTGTTGATGAGCGATCAGGGTAGTCACTTCATCAATTGCACTGTCAGCGCATTGAAAGTAGAACTATAGATACAGCATAAGAAGAGCACGCCATATCATCTGCAAGCAAATGGGATAGTAGAAGCATTCATCAAGGTTCTGAAGCATGCATTGATGAAGGTGTGCAATGCAAACCGCGACGACTGGGATCTGAATATCCTAGCAGTTTTGTGGGTGTATCACACCACGTGTAAAAGGTTGACAGGACACACATCTTTCAAGTTGGTATAAGGGAAATAAGCGATTATGCCTATGGAGTACATCGTTCTAAGTCTGCGAATAGAGGCGGAAACAAGTATGGACGATGAAGCGGCATTAGGAGAATGCCTAACACAGCTAGTGCAGCTTGAGGAAGATCGCTTTATCACCAGGTTTCATCAGAGGGTGGAGAAGGATCGACAGAAGGTTTTGCATGATCACCATATCAAAAATAAATAGTTTCAGTAGGGTGACTTGGTGTTGTTGTATGACAGCAAGTTTATGAAGCATCCAGGAAAGTTGCAGATGCATTGGCTTAAGTTGTATCGCATTCGTAGCATAACTTCAGGAGGGGCAGTCCAATTGCAGCAGTTAGACAGAGCGATGCTCCCAAATTTGATCAATGGTAGCAGGTTGAAGCCCTATAAGTCGAGCTCGGAGCAGCGTGATGCTTGAGTTGCATTGGCATAAAAAATAAAAATAAAAAAATATTAAAATAGGATGCTCAGTGGTAGGATGGCGCACTAGCGGGGACAGACGCACCAGCAGGGATAGAATGCACAAGAAGAAGTGTCTTTCATTGCAATTTGGGAGCATGTTCACGATAGCGCCATGGTTGTTACCGAGTTAAGTCAGCAATAAATGCGGTAAGTTCAAGATAGTTAATTAACGGAGCTTGTTCGAATGATGAGCGTTAATGGCAGATCCGGTTGATCAGATGACATGATCGACGATGGATTTGGGTCATTAAGGTCTAAATTAATGTGTGATTTAGTCATGATTATGAGGAATCGAGTTGGGTGCTATAAGAACAAGCCAAGGCTGGTCGGAAGGAACCTATTCGTAACGAGTAAGTTTAGCTCCCAATTGTTGAATTGTGCAAGGTTGGGTTGCGCTGCAGAGTGCACTTGTGGTTTGTTGAGCAAGTTCTTGGGTTGAGTAAGCTTGAGCCATATGTTGGCATTGCGAGAATTGAGTGCGGCATGCTAGGTGTGTCGGATACGGTGGAGATTTCAAGTGAAGCCAAGTCACTCATCATCCCTGGTAGTATTGAAGAGGATTTCAATGTCGAGGAAGAAGTTGCTAGCATGTCGGTGGGATCGTCCTCCATTGTGCACCAGAAGAGGGGGGGATGCAGCCTAGCTCGCTGTGACCAGAGAAGCAGAAGACCCGCTCCACTGCCCAAGTGCCAGAAGGGGTCCCTAAGGTGATCCCATTGAGCTCTGGTGTTTTGGAATCCGCAGTCTAAGCAGGTGTTTTTGCTATGGATATCCTGGGCTACCGACCACCATGTCGACCTAGTGTGCAGCCGAGGAATCCCAATAAGAACTAGCGGTATCAAATCAAAATGCCAGCAATTCCACCAGGCATGAGTTGCACCACTGACATTGTGCCTGTGTTGATGCAGCTACAATATGAGGATCATGATTTGTTGGCACTGGAAGATGTTATGACGGAGCCCTTTAAGCCATGAGAAGCGGAGCAGACTAGATGAATGCCACACATTCCGCATGACTGGGCATGCAGTTCTGATAAGGTTGGGTTGTTGGGTTTGATCAACATGCCACACTTTGGGTGGTTGACAGAAGCAAATTCCTGTGTGAAATAGTTGTTGGCATATTTTCATGGCGGCATTTTATGGTTGGACAAGCCGGTCACTATCATGGTCGACTTGATTTCCAAAATCATGGGGTTTCCAAAGGATGGGGTAGACCCATCGCAATATTTTCAGGGGAAGAACACCCAGGTTGAGGAAGAAATATACAATGCAGCATGACGAACGAGCCTACTGCCTAGACACCATCAATGAGCTCGTAGTTAAAATTGGGGCGCGGAACCTCGTTACGAAAATCGTTCGAAACAATTGGCCCAACCAAGGCAACTCGGTGGTTGTCGCATGCACGGAGCTCTATGCGGAAGGCGTGCAAGTGAATTGGTCATTATTTATGCTCAACAAGTTGATGGAGGACGTGCTGGTGGCCCAAGCGGGACAACGGCCATTGGCATATAGTTGGTTGTTGATCTTAGTCACGCTTGTCGCCTAGATGGAGCCCGACGAGTATCAAGGACTGGAGGTGGATGTAGTGCAAGTTCATAAGGGAGCACACTACCAAAACCTATGGTGGGTGCAGGAACTGGAACGCATCAAGGATTGCGCCATGCAGTTCTGGTTCTATTGGGAATCACTGTAGGAGTAAGCTATTGCACTTGCAAGAGGGCGAAGCAGTGTTATGAAAGGAAGTCGAGGAACTCAAGGGGAAGGCAGTAATGACATGGGAAGTGGATGATGAAATCAAGGATACGTTGGAGCAGCTTTGGGTCGATAAGGCTAGGGAAATAATGGAGCTAAAGAAGGAACAAGATTGGTTGACAGTGGAGAAAACCACCCTGTGGAACAGTAAGGTGTGGCTGGAGGAGGCTATCGCTGAAGCCTGTCAACATGTACTGGAGCTGACAGAGGCATTGGATCCGGTTGAGCGAGCGAGGAAGCTAGGGGTTGTCATCGCCGGGTTACAGGAGGAAAATACTACCTTGACCCATGCACTCCAGCGGGCCACACCACCGGAAGTCGTCATACACGGAAGAGTGCCATCGAAGAGTTGGCGATCAAACTAGGCAAGTTGGAATAGGAAGCAACCAAGATCACTACTAAGACTACACTGTTTTGGGGCAGTATTGTTTAGGATGAGCCACTAGAGAAGCTAACGAAGGAACGACGTGAGGTGAAAGAACAACTGGAAACACTGAATATATCCATGTGCACTATGCCACCAACAATGCAGGTATCCAAATTGGCAGAGCTCAAGGTGTTGCAACAACAAGTTGCCAAAGCTAAAGAATGTCAAAAGAAATGCGTAGCGCAATTGGGTGAGTTTCAAGAACTCGGGGCACAGTTTAATGCTGCAGCTGACTCTGCACTGCAGGTGGTACAGGAAGGAAAGAAGAAAGTTGATGCACACCTGGTTAACCACCCATTAGCCCAGGAATTAACTGAGAGCGAGGAAGTCGCTGCAATAGTCCTGCAGTAGGTTAGTGAATTCCGCCAGTAGTACGAAGACTTCAGGGTAAAGACAAACGAGTACACCATGTCCTACCGACATGGCTCGAGGGTGAGCCACAAGATTGTGTTGGGGGCCTGTTGGCAGGTGGTTTCGACAAGTTAGCATCACGGATGCTGCGCAAGGGCGAAGATACCGCAGAAGGTAGAAAGTTGAGTGCAAATGATAGTATTTTATGTAATTTTGGGTTAGTTGAACCGCGCTATGCAGGTTCTTAGGTCATTTGAACCACAATAAATAGATTTTGGGTCATTTGCTTTGAAGTGTCGGTTAGGAAGTAGTTAGTAAGTAGACAAACAATGTAAAGGCGCAAACCTATAAATAGATGTAGGTTTGTAAGCATTGAAACATTTATCTTTTGGAGAGTATGACTATTGAATCTTAACATCTGAGAGATATTGATCCAATGCTGAAGGTTTAGTATTTTGTATTTGGGTTTTTGCAGAGTTAATATGATGTGATAGAGTTGTTGAGCAAAATCCCTATTTTTTTCCTATTTATCTGTGGTAATGCATTTTGTGATATGAATATGTGAATGATGCGATGTTTCCTTGCTGCGATTAATGCTTTACTGTTATATCTGTTGCAATTATGAATTGTCCTATTGAATGATGCCATGAATATGAGTGATGCTTGAGTTAAATGCTTAGATATGTTTCGGAAATGTTGCAATAAGTTAAGTAATTGATCCACAACATCCTCCTTCATTTGGCGGAAACATGGTTTCGTCAACTCTCCCTTGAGCATCTCGGGTGAGACCTCATCTGCTCTGCGGGTGTTGCTGGATGGGGTAAAACATGTCTGGGCCGGTGCTCAGGGAGATCGCGGTGGTTTGGGTGTCAATAGTGTTGGGAACCCCTATCGAGTAGGTTTGTGTCAACACTTAGGAGTGCCATAGATCATAAGAAAAATTGAGGTACAATCCAATCGATAGGGCATTCTTCAATTTTAGATTTTGAACAAATGCTTTGTGAATGGGTGTTTATATTGTCATAAGATCAACCACTTGTTTCACCATTTCTATTTTACTAGCATAGATACATATTAAAAGTGGCTCTACCAAGGGATGAGAGGGATCAAATCTCTCGAGGTGCAAACCTTTTTTTGATCGAAAAGGATGGGCAGTGTGGAATTTATTATTTAGGTGTTGATTAAATTGTGGACTGAAATAAGTGTGGACCTTTTTAATGTTTTATTTTTTTTCCGAAAATATAATAGAGTATAACATATAAAACAGTATTTACCTAGTAGGCTCTCCAATGCAATCCATGTTAAATTCGATTTGAAAGACACAACTTTTTTGAAAGAGTTATTCGATTAAATGTTTGGTTTATTTTTTATATATAGATTTAACAATTAATTTGATTATTAAGGTGACAACTTTTTTATTATTTTTTGATATTTATTTTATTTTTATTATGTTTTGATTATTAAGATCATAAATTTTTTTCCTTATTCAATTTTTATTTATTTTGATTTGAGCTGATTATCCCCCTACTGAAACGTAGATTGAACCACTCAATGCAATAACATTTACAACAAAATCCTGACCTATCATTGAGTTTTCAAATTGAATTAAAGCATTTTTATCTTGACCTAGCATTTTTATCCTGACCTATTATCAGTATTTATCAAATGTTATGGGGATTTCTACGCGATTCAAGGGTGTTGGTCTAGTTACACTATGGTTATATGCTTAACCAGAGTTATAACTTAAGATCGACTCATATCAAATAAAAAATTTAACACTATAGTTCAATGGTGCATGCTAAAACTCAATGTATATACCAAAATCATCATGCTGACTTGTAAAAATTCCACAAGGATGGGTTTCCATTTTTGTGACCTCCCAAGTAGACACAATATCTGTAATAAAGGGAACAAGAATAAACATGGATATGCATCCTAGTTTAGTGGCCTCCGTAATTGAAATCCATTAGATTGAAATTGTGAAGAAAAATAAATAATAACTGGAACTCCACGACAATTGATATCTCCTCTCATGACACACTTAGCAGACAATAAACTCTATGGGTCACAATATTGCATGTGAAAAGATCCAAATAAAAGTCAACAACCCTTGCCCAAAATCTCAAACCTTGCAATAGCCAGTGGCCACTTATGTGCTTCTCTCGAATTAGTTTGCAATTAAAAGTTCAACTAGTATCAATCATTTAGACAACTCAAAAGTAATTTAACAAATTGTTATCTTGAAAGGCCTGGAAAAGTATGACCAATGATGAATTTTTACATCAGAGATTATATTGCATGGATTAACTAGCTGAGAGGGCCAATTTGGTCAAATAAGCACTTTAGCAATCTCAAAGGTGTAAATGACACCACAGAATTGTGTAAAAACATCAAGCATTAAATTGAATTCTTAGTTTTCCCTAAGTGCATAAACATACACCCTTCATTTCTTTTGGATCTATCATTTGTTGTTGTTGTAAACTCTCTTCGTTTATTATTCTTTACAATCAATTATGGATGTCATGAACAAGAACTATCTTGGCATATATAAATTTTTACTATGTTCAAAAACTAACATATGGCTTTTTCATCGGTCATGATTCTCTATTCGGCTTCTTTTAGGTTTCTAGAATTGTAATGAAACACTATTAGATAGATTATGGGTTCCTATTGTATTTTTTGTCATCCATTCATCCAAGACATACGTAGGGCCTTGTGTAATGATATTGTTCTACAAAACATGAATATTCAGTCCTTTAAAAATCCAAGCCTTGTTGCATCCAATATGCTAATAAAAATTTAAACACTGATAGACACAAGAAATCCATAAAGGCAAGGATGAAAGGCCTTAGCTATGGTATTACAAGCTTGCAAGGATCATGGATACCCACTGATTCATGTATATATATTTATCCCTTCCATGCCCAATGTAGGAACAAGGTAGAGCATAGTCCACCCCATTGTGGCCATGAAAATTATCTAATTAATAGTGGGCATATACTTGTATCAATAACCTATAGAGTCCAGACACTCCCTATTAAATTATTGTATTTCTTTAAGTAGAAAAGCAGTTGTGGAATGCAATTAAGCGAAGAAGAGATTAGAATAAATCTTCTGATATTTCATACATTCACATAATTTTCCTCGATTCTTCTATGTTGCAACAAATCCATGCTTGATTACGGTGGAAGTTTGCTCAAGGGTTGATTCATATTCTATGATCAAGCTGTATTGGATGGTAATTTTGTTAATGGAAAACTCATGTACATGGGACATGAGGCATGTATTCTTTCTTTCTTAGGAAAACATAGCACAATGCATGAAGCTACTATTAGCAATAAAACATATACGAGAGAGAATAAAACAAATAACAAACAATCAACAATAGCAACACCTATCCTTGCTCATTCCCGAGTCAAGGTTAACCCTAACAATCCCCCCTTTAAACTTGACTTGGTAAATTTCTTTGGATCTAACCCCCCCGAAAAAAAATTAGAGTATTCAGGAATCCCATTTACATGTAGATTACACATTGTCATCTCCATTGTTTTTTTTCCATTGCTATTACATCCAGAATCCTCTGGGATAACCATTGATTCTTTTAACTATAATTTCTGTCACCCTGACTTGTGCTTCATGTGTTGCACTTCGACAAACATTTTGCACCTGCAAAGAATTCATCATTGATGTCCATATAAAAAGGAATCCATATACCAGAATGCATCGGTGCTCAACCACTATAACCACCAATTCACTAGGAATCCTTTTCTCCTATGTGGTTCATCAATACATTAAACTCTTCCTTGAGCATAACCTAGTCACAACACTCTCAGATAAATCCATCTCACAATCCCCCCTTTAATTGAAGACTCATCCTCTCTGATTCCACATCAAGCTAGGCTACGAGTACACCTGCCATCCTCGTACCTACCCAAGTGATTCATTCCACAACTTGATGCCACATCCTCTTTTACACATATGAGGGACACCCAGGGAAAACAAACATTAAATAGGAACAAAAAACTATGGGGTGTTGGGTACCACCGATTATGCAACCCTTACAACACATGCTCAATCATTTTAGGCACAAAAACATTCAATGCCTTACTAACAATTTACAAAATGCAGAGAAGTACATCAAACACAAACTCTACCTCCAAATCACCATTGCTTGTCTTTTACTATTCTTCATAGACGGCCACATTTATTTTTACCATCACTAGTGGCTTAATAATGCGGATCTTGAGATCTATTAGAATGATATCTCTAATATCAAACTTCCATGTATCTAATGCATTGGATTTAAAATACCATGAATAGAACTCCTTAAAAATTTATCGACATCACATGTGAATCAAACACTTGAAAAATCCCTTTTCATTAATTTAAACATGACGTGTCATTAAAAACAATCTTCAAATACATTCCTTTAAAATAAAGAATCCACTTTTCACATGATTTCAATAAAACCAATATATATCCACATCCTCCCTTAATATGATGACTTTCAACCAATTTTAAACTTTACCTTGGGTCGTTTTATTTTCCCGAGTAGATTCTTCACTGCAGTATCTCATGCAGCAAATACCTTTCTTCAATTGTGAATCTGGCTCATCTATTTTGGTTTCAGAACAATCTTCTCCTCTGTTGGGTCTTCATTCTCAGCTACGTTGAATCCACATAGTGTTTGGCAATGGAAGCTAGAAAACTGTAAATGGTTCACTCATTATTGATCCAGCTGGATATCGGTGGTGGCCTACCTCTTCCTACTAGCTCAAAATAGTCTTCTGGCAATTTTGGCAAATTACTATTTTTAGCAGTTTTTCAGGTCCTGAACTTCTGGAGCCATTTCGAGGCCCTAAACGACATTTTTTTGGCATCGAATAATTGGGAAAATATGGGTATTGTGTGCCTAAACCATTCATGTTCCAGACTTGAGATTTGTTGAACTTTTTTGTAATCCTTGAATAGATCTTTCCAATGAGCTATTGTATGCCCCAAATGGATATCATATGCAAAAGTTAAGACCCCGGGATGTTGATGTACTAACTTACCCAAACGAGACGCACATGAATTTTGGTGCTTCATATCCTAGGGTTAGGTTTTTGGATGTTTGGGATTCTTTCCCTTATGCTTATGACAAATAGGCCCTTTCGGCCTCTCTTTGTATTCATCTTGGCACGAATGAGAATAGCGGCCACATCTCTTCTCAGAGATAGCTACCACCATTCTAGCCATTGTATTTTATAGTCTATTCTATTTCCGCTATTTAATAGAATATGTATTTACTGTATCACTGTTTCATTTGCAATATATATCTGTATTTGATTCTGTAAATGCTCTTTTATTTCGTTCCCACATAAATCCAGATCAATGGTATCAGAGCGGTCTTCTCTTTGATTGTTTCTCTGTGCATGTCCCTGACGAGGTCAAGATACAGAGGGTTGGGTCTCGAATTAGTTTCACTTGGGGAAGACCACTCTTGCCACCCCAAGCGTCCTCCCATGGCGGAAGAAAAGAGAGACGATGGAGCAGTAGATCCTATAAAGTTGTTGCTCGAGGAAGCCCTCATGCAACAGAGGAACGAGATGATGGATAATTTTGCCCAAATCCTTCGACGCATGCCGATGGCAACAAATACACCTTTGACAAGTAGCCATTTTGGAGATGCAACTCCCTTCAAGGTACAAGTTAACTTTTATATCCCTTTATTTGAAGTCCAAATCGATGCCGATGCCATAGATAAATGGTTGAATCTACTAGAAGGGTATTTCTCTGTCCACAATTTTTTCGACAGGGAAAAGATCGTCTTTGCGCTCCTCAAGGTCGTCCCCCATGTCAAAAATTGGTGGGAAACTTATTGTGAGCAAAACTCATCAGACGAGTCTGGATTGTTTGAATATTCCAATCCCACTTGGGCCTCTTTTATAGATGTCATCAAGGAACAATATTACCCTGTTGGAAACTATGATTACCAGTACACAAAATGGGCCATCCTGCACCAAGAGAGGGACGAAACGGTGTCGGAGTACACCAATAAATTTCATACCTTGCGCACAAAGCTAGGTATCAAGGACTCTGAGCAACACCTAGTACTGAAATATCGTAGTGGCCTACACTGGTACATACGAGCAGAGATGGATTTCCTCGAAATATCTTCACTCGGATCCGCCTATCGATATGCTGTCAAAATTGAGCAGAAATTTCAGCAAAAGAACAAGCGTGACTTCGGACCTGCGCAGAAGCAGGGCAAGGGAAACTCTGGCTCGCAGAACACGGGGCAGGGAAAGGACAACCAGTCCCAACCACAGGTGAAGAAGGGTAATGAAAAGACAAAGAAGGACACCAGGAACTTGTGCCAGTTCCAAAAAAGCCCCTGGCACAACACTGATGAATGTCGCTCAAAACAGTCATTGGTGGCTAAGATCAAAGCTTCAGAATCAGATCCCAGCTCCGATACTGACTCAGAACCTAATTTCATAGCCGTGTGGAAAGGGAAGCAGATCATTGATGCAGAACCCTGTGTCGTTGCCACCACACAGATTCAACCAGAGGAATCTCAAGAGTCGGAGGTAGAGAGCCTTTTCTACTCACAAATGTGGATGAAGGGAATTCCCCTGCACTCGGTTGTGGATAGCAGTAGCCAGAAGAACCTGATCTCAGTAGAAGTCATCAAGAGACTAGAGCTACCGATAACACCACACCCACAACCATACATCATTGGATGGATAATCAAAGGACAAGGGTTCCGCGTCAGCCACCAATGTCGCCTACCATATGGCATCAAGCCCTTTGAAGATGAGGTATTGTTTGATGTGGCCCCACTTGAAGTATGTGATGTTCTTTTAGGACAACCCTATATGTGGACGCATCATGCTATATATGAATCATGACCTCGCAGTGTCATTGTCACTTTGGGAGGACAACTCTATCGGATACCAGTGATAGTTGTGCCTACCCCAACCAAGCAGGGAAGGAAGATAATCTCCCACACTGGGAAATTTTCCCTATTCACAATTGCCACTGAAGGAGAACATCAGATCGCAAAGACATCCACAAACCCTTCCCATTATCCCTCTACTCAGCAGAAATAGGAAAAACAAAAGTTCAGTGCAACATCGCCTATTTGAGTACCTTTGCAGTGCAAGGCCACGCATTCAAGGTGCTCCCCCAAAAAGAAACCATCCACACTAGTGCAGACCAAATATACCACAACAACCAAAACTGTTGAATAGCTCCAGCACAACCAGCAACAACAATTACAACCCTCTGAATATTTTAAAGAAAGGAAACCTTTTCGCTTCAGCAAATGCCGCACCAAGAGCTCAACTCAACACACAGTTTGACATATGATAAGGGATTTAACGCAATGGAGACCATTGCTTCCTAAGGAGGGAGGATTGATCTAGGTGGATATCAGTGGCGGCCCACCTCTTCCTACTAGCTCAAAACAGTCTTCTGGCAATTTTGGCAAATTACTATTTTTAGCAGTTTTTCGGGTCCTGAACTTTCGGAGCCATTTTGAGGCCCTAAACGACGTTTTTTTCGGCGTCGAATTCTGGGGAAAATATGGGTACTGCACACCTATCCCTTATGCATGCCAGACTCAAGAATTTATGACCCTTTTGTAATCCTTGAATAGATATTTCCAACAAGCTATTGTACGCCCCAAATGGATATCGTATGCAAAAGTTACAACCTCGGGAAGTTGATGTACTAACTTGCCCAAACAGGGCCCACATGACTTTTGGCGCTTCATCTCCTAAGGTTAGGTTTTTGGATGTTTGGAATTCTTTCCCTCATGCTTATGATAAATAGGCCCTTTCGGCCTTTCTTTGTATTCATCTTGGCACGAATGAGCATAGCGGCCACATCTCTTCTCAGAGATAGCTACCACCATTCTAGCTATTGCATTTTATAGGTTGTTCTATTTCCACTATTTAATAGAATATGTGTTTACTGTATCACTGTGTCATTTGCAATATATATCTATAATTGATTCTGTAAATGCTCTTTTATTTTGTTCCCACATAAATCTGGATCAATTGTGGGAAAGGGGTAGAAAATTGGCACTCTCTACACCTTAAAATCAAATATGGAGAAATCAGATATTGTTGGTGTTGCAAAAGAGGAGTCTACAATATATATATGGAACAAAAGACTTTCACACATGGCTAAAATAGGTTTGAAAATCCTTCCCGAACAAAATTTTTTTCCTATGATAAAAAGGTACAAAACTTAAATTTAGTGAACATTGTATTATGGGAAAATAGAAAAGGGTATCATTTATAAGGGTTGGCCCTAAAAGGGATACAAAAATATTAGATCTAATTCATTATGATGTTTGTGGTCCAATTAATGTAAAATCAGTAGGAGGGCCTGCTTATTTTGTTACTTTTATTGATGATGCATCAAAAAAGGTGCGGGATTTCCCTACAAAGAGCAAAGATCAAGTTTTTGAAACTTTTCAGAAATTTCATATGGCTGTTGAAAGGGAAACTAACAATTTATTGAAATGCATTACAACAAATAATTGTGGGGAATTTTGCTCCAATTCCTTTCAATAATATTGTATTAAACATGGTATAAAGTATGTAAAAATTGTTCCCCGTAGCCCGCAGCAAAATGGAACAACTGAAAGAATGAATCGGACAATATTGGTGAAGGTGAGAAGTATGCTTTCAAATTCTGGTTTTCCTAAATCTTTTTGGGCAGAGGTTGTTCATACTTCTTGCTACTTAATAAATCATTCCCCCATAACTGCATTGGATGGTGGCATTCCTGAAAAGGTATGGACTGGTAAGGATTTATGTTACAATCACTTGAGATTTTTTGGTTGTGAAGCATATGTGCATATTCTTAAGGAACAGAGGTCCAAGTTGGATGAAAAGTCATTTAAATGCATTTTATTTGGTTATGTTGATAATGAGTTAGGTTATCGATTATGAGATACAATAAAAAGGAATCTAATTAGAAGCAGAGATGGCATCTTTAATGAAGAATTTTTTTTTAAATATACTGACAAAGGTTTGGAGGTGTAGCAAAAGTTTGTTGAAATTTAGGAATAACATGAAAATCAACCACCATTACAAGAAAATGTTGTTGGAAATAATGCGCATCCATTGCAGCAAAATGATGAACAGCAAGAAGAGTATGAAGAACAACAAAATCGACATCCATTAGGAGAAACCTTTCCTCAAAATTTACCAATTCCTAGGTCTACTAGGCTACACAAGCCTTCACAAAGGTATCCCCCCTCAGAATATATTTTATTGACTCATGAACGTGAACCTACTTGTTTTTAGGAAGCATATGAAGGAGATATTAGTATCAAATGGAAAAAGGCTATGCAAGAAGAGGTTAAATCCCTACATGATAATAAGACATGGGATTTGGTTGAATGCCAATAGGAAGAAAGGTTTTAAAGAAAAAGTGGGTGTACCGAATAAAACATGAAGGCCAAGAAAATAAGCAAAGGTCCAATGCAAGGCTAGTGGTGAAAGGATTTGGGCAAGAAAAAGGTATTGATTTTACATAAATTTTCTTCCCAGTTGTTAAAATGTCATCAATACGAGTTATTCTTGGTCTTGTTGATTCTTTAGATCTTGAATGTGAATAATTAGATGTAAAAATTGCTTTCCTTCATGGTGAATTGGAGGAGGAAATATATAAGGAGCAACCAGAAGGTTTCAAGGTAAAAGGTAAATGTAATCTAGTCTGCAAGTTGAAAAGGAGTCTATATGGGTTGAAACAAGCCCCTCATCAATGATATAAGAAATTTGAATTTTTCATTTTTGATCATGGTTTTAAAAGGCTAAATGCAGATCATTGTATATACATTAAAAGATATGAAAATGACAATTTCATTATCTTATTATTACATGTTGATGACATGTTGATTGTTTCAAAGAATAAAGGTATTAAGGAATAAAGGTTTTAAAGAACAAGTGGGCGTACCGAATAAAACATGAAGGCCAAGAAAATAAGCATCTCCATCCGGTGCTGCTGCAAGAGCAAGTGGGTGTACTGAATAAAACTGGTCTCTCTTCTCTTCTCACGATCCATCTCCATCCGATGCTACTGCATTTCACATCCGTTATTGGCTATATCGAGATGGCTTCTACACACAACAAGAGTAGATATTTATTACGGATCTAAACTCCTCATATCCGACCTTAAACACAGATTCTCCTTCACTTATCCACCATCTTCTGCAGCGTGACTTCACACAGATCTAGAAGAAAATGGTCTCCACAACCTAAAGCAGATCACACACTATTTGTACACAAAGCGATTTATTTCACGCGGAACTAGTCTTCGAATTTATCCACTTCTTCTTCAAAGCGATTTATTCACGCGGAACTAGTCTTTGAATTTATCCACTTTTTCTTCAACATTGTTCTTTCCTCAAGTAGCCATCGTTTCTGGGAAGTGCCTTGCCTTAGATATAACAGATCTATCAGATATTAAGAAGATCCATTCGTTTAAACAACATATATTTATTCCATATAGTATATCTACACTTTAACCATATCTGCGTTTCTCCTTGCAGATTCAAATGTCCAAGCAATATATCTGCCATCTTCCATCATGCACCTATAGGCAGTCTCATTCACACACACCAAGCTCTGATACCACAGCTAGCAATAAAAACATATTTGAGAGACAATAAAACAAATAATAAACAATCAACAATAGCAACACCAAATATATCCTAGAAAACCCCATAGGTAAAAACCAGCCATAAATAATAGATCGATTATTGGTCCTTGGCCAAACTAGACCAAGGCCGCCAAGAGCATCTCTCTTGCTCACATTGGCACCCTAAAATGGAGGAATCCAACCTTATAAATAGGTTTCTTTACATGCAAATACAACTAGCAATAAACCAAGGGTTACCAAAACCGTGTGCCGGAAACCACTTATATCCTTTCTCATTCCTAAGCCAAGGTTAACCCTAACAACTACAATCCGAATAAACTAAACAAAAATCACTAGCATGAACTATCTAGAGACCTCACTTCACCATCATGAATCTATCATTAAAGGTAGCTCTAAACTAGATGAAGATGAAGGTATTCTAGATATTCCAGATTTGGAACATTAATGGAGATCTGAAGCATTAATCGATATATGCATCTACAATAAGTTAGTTCTTTTGGCCACAAGCATAACAAATAACCAACGCACTGTATCAGATCTCATACCATTTACATGAAAATATTTAAGCTAGACTCAACTCTAAGAAATCTCAAGTAATGTCAATTATAACCACAATCTATAGCCCCTATGTAGTGCACATTCTTCCTTTGATCTTCTAATTTGTTAAACTCAAACTCATATTTTTGAATCATTCATTGATCACTGCCATGGTGATATTATTTTCGACATGTATGTGATAAATTAGATATAAACCAAATCTCTGTTATTCGTGAGCCAAATCTACCATGCCAATTTGATAATAGATATTTAGATGAGACTTATAATACCTTTGGTGGAAGCGATGGCTTCAATTGGATGCATATTTTCATGCTCATTCTTGATTACATTGCTTGAAATAGGGTCTTTAAAGATAATGGTGTTTTTGACAATTAGCTCATCATTTAATGGCAAAGGTTGAACCTCTATGATAACGACCACACCATAAGAATAGTTTTAGTAAGAAGAATGGATGGTATAATCAAAATAATAGATGTATTATTTTCATGGAATGATTTAAGCCTCTAAAAATGCCATTCAATTCTTGGGAAAGTAATTCATTGTGTAATGCATTTATTTCAATGTCATTTCAACCTTGGGGCTATCTTCTCTTGACTTGCTTTGACTAGCATAAACCATACCATCATAAAAAAAAAGGGTTATTAACATAGCTACACTTTTGATCAAGTACGAGATTCCCAGGCAGAGGGGAGATGGGTAAGATTCTACCAGAGTTGGGCTCCCATCGTTTAAGTGTGGTAAGATTGCATAACTTTTTATCTGAACAACCACCGATACCTAATAATTAATCAACTAATATTTAATGTATGTACCTTCTCAATTGAACTGGTGGGATGTATATTTTAAATCAATTCATTTATACTTTCATATGTTGGAACAACCCTATATAAATATATTATCTTTAGGATCAGACTACCCACATATCTTTTGAAAATGGGATAACGCAAACATATGTATAACAGATCCACATCATTTGTATTTTTACAGTTTGACAAGCAGGAATGTACACGTATTCTATTCTAATTGAACCATAGTACAAATCCTGAAGAATTCATAAAGGAATTGGAATAGAATTGCACACATATGTATAATGGATTCACATCATTTGTTTGGTTGAGAGGCCCTTTCTACAACTCAATGTGGATGAGATGTGTCATGTCTATGTCAGCTCCAAATTTAAATTGGCTAGATTATATAAATATACATTGAATTTCTATTTCTATTTCCATTCACTCATCCTCACATTTTAAAATATTTTTTTTATAAATAGCTACAAGAATAACTATTTTACTTCATAATCCATGAATGAAATCAATTTTTGCATATTTGTAGGGTTTGTGTGTTATTGTTTAAGATCCCAAATTGGAATAGTTGGCACTTGTATGAATATATTGGATTATGTATTGTTAAGTTAATAATAGAACAATAAGTAAGATATTAGTTTTGTGATAATTTCAAATTAACCAATAATTGGGTAAATTGAAAGCAATTTACTTCACAATTAATTAATGAATGCAAAGTTTGTTTATTTGTAGGATTTATATGTTATAAATTACAACATTACATAGTTTGCACTTGGATGATTAAATTTGGTCAAATAACTATTTTACTTCATAACCAAGGAATGAATGCAATGTTTTCCTATTTGTAGGATTGATGTGTTATATTTTAGAACATGTAATAGTTGGCACTTGGGCCTTTAAATTTGGATAAATAACTATTTTACTTCATAATTAATTAATTAATGAAATTTTTTCTCATTTGTAGTATTTATGTGTTAGAAATTACAACATGATTCCAAATTGGAATAGTTCGTGCTTGAATGATTATAACCCAATATATATTAGATTAAATAGATTTTTAAGTTGATAATATAACAATGATTTAAATATTAGTTTTATAATAATTGCATATTAATAAACCATCATAGATCCATCTTAACGTTCTATCAAGCCCCAAGACCAGGGATCAAATCCCTTAAGGTGCAAACCCCTTTTTAAAGTCCTAAACTTCCTCAAAAGATTTGATCCCTATAAACTCTGAATAGAGCCAGAATTAAAATGAATCTATGTTGATATGTTTACACTTTGAACACCAAGAATGTACACGTATTCGATTCTAATTGAACCATAATACAAATCCTAAATATCCTAAATATTGGGACAATACATATTGAAGGACTGGACAACATGCATATATTAAAAACAATAGCATATGCTTATGTGTTTTTATTGAATCACGACAGCTTTAGAAATCAATAATCATTTGTAAGGATGCAAAGAAAAGCTCTTTCCAACCCTAAAAATTCATAACAACATAACATATATAGTTGTACTTAACATATGAGATCGTCAATTGAAGGAAATAGGGTCTATCCATTTATGTCGATCATAAAGCATACACGGGGATGTTGATATCAATTACTAGTCTGGAAGACTAGCTTAAATTCATTGCACATAGCTATGCCTATGTATATCTAGATCAATAGTCACTTTTAAAGAATTGTAGGGTTAGACTACACACAACACGCATCATTTGAAGCATTTAAACAATAGTATGGCGGTACTCAATTTTTGTTGGAATAGGTTATAGGGGAAGATCTATACCCTATTCGTCCATGCAATAGAATTTTGGGCGGCCCAATATGCATGCATTTAAGGGTCAACAACTGATCTGTAAGCTGAACCTGGATTAATTTTATTTAAACTGACACAACATATCTATGATCCAACCGAAAACATTCATTTACATTGAAAATAGCCAATCTGTAATCTCGACAAGAATTAAATGAACTTAAATCGAATCAATAGGTCCGTAGCATAGACAAAGACATTTAATTAAAATTGCAATGGAAGATCCATAATGAAACATTCAACTTTTCCTTAATTCCAAAACTATTATATTGAGCATAATGGAAATGACCGTTTATATCAACCTGGGCTCTCGTCGTGGGTTGCCGAAGGGAAAAGAAGCATAAGAGTTTCCTGAATAAATTAGAATTGATTTAAACAATATCAGATTTAAGGGTTGTAGATTAAGCTTTAGACTTTATTTGTGATAATTTCATAGATCTGCGGAATATTGGCTTTGAGCTATTCGAATTGCAGAAAAAAATTATCCTTTCACCAAGAAGAAAGTAATACAATATCATAAATTCTCTTTATATTTGAAATATAAATGATGAGATCAAGGTCCAAGTGCTAGAACCGTGCTCTTATACCAGATGTAACACCCTCTTTTTACATGCATTATGAGCACAATATTTTTTTAAATGATGATAAGCAAACAATATAGATATCAACATTTAAATTTAGCATCTTTTATTAAGACAAATTTATAACTAGACAAGTTTTAACATATCTGAACTCAACATTCTTTATATTGATTCATGTACATCTAAATTAACATAATAGACTAATCATTTCCTTTTTAATCAAACTAAAACCATGATTCAAGTGACTAGCAAGATTAATAAATAATGAGTGTCACTACCTTATACCTCTTGTTGTGCATTGTCGAAGGTTGCACAGAGTTTCTGAAGTCCTGCACACAAATCTCCTTACAAATACCAATCATCGATGTCCACTAGAAACCACCCTACCACTCCCAAAATGTATTCTTCTTCCCGTGGGACCCATGAGCCTGCAGAAAGTTTCCAAAGTCCTTCCCATGGGACCCGTGAGCCTCAATGGAACTAAATGCAAGCAATTGCTTGTGTGGTCAAGGCATGTAGTTTTCTACTAAGAGGATCCCAACCTCATTTGTACAATGATGAACCAAACCCTCAACAATCACCATGTAAAATCAACATAACATATGCACATGCATAATTAGAATTATCAATTTACCTTATCATTATTACTCACCCCCTCCAAGTGTCACTTCTCTCCTGTGCATGGTATTACTATTTTATAAAATAAATAAATTTATTTATTTTATTTATTCACAATTTAATTCATATTTGCATTTAATATATTATCTTAGATTTGTGTGTGTGAGTGATGGTTACTAAATTTGCAATAATCTAATTCATTTAAAAATGCATTCTCACCCCCCATTTAGTGTTTTATATTTTATTCTCATGTTCTCATTGCAGTGGACATATTAAGGGTTCCATGCTCCGTGCCTGCCCTTCAAATATCCCTTCCATGTTGGGCACTAGTACGGCGACTGAGACCTTGTTAACTCAGTCTAATCGGACATGTTGAGGGACTAATGCTTCATAGGGAATAAATTCGAGTTCTTATTGCATGCCTCCTAGTCTAAGCCTCATGAATGACCGAATCTGCAACCTACACTCATTGCAACATGCACCTAGAGAGGAAAATCCTCACTCGCTTTTCAAATTTCCATGTGGAGTAATCACTAGTCTTGTACATCTTTTTCTCATTCAGCCTCGTTACCCAATGTGGACAAATTAAAAATTACAATTGAGCAACAGCTGCACGTGAAACACTAAACGTATCAAATCCTTCTACTTCCATTGATACCCTGACTCAATTCAGAGTCTGTAACACACCACCATACCATACCAATTAAATAGAGTCATAAAGAAAAGAATGCCTTAGATATATAAGATAGAATTCAAATCCCTAATGTATTAAAATGGCATAACTTATAATTCAAATGCTTTACATATACAAGATATAATAAAACATAATTCACATGACTTAAATACATGAAATATAATTATAATGTATAAAATATAATTCAAATTCCTTAATTATAATTCGATGTATAATAATGCATAAGTTATAACTCAATTGCCTTTCATCTATAAGATATAATCCCAATTCATAAACCTATTTGAATGCATAAAAATACATGAAATATAAGTCAATTGCCTTTCATATATAAGATATAATCCCAATTCATAAACATATTTGAATGCATAAAAATACATGAAATAGAGATGTAATGCATTAGATATACAAAATACAATTCAAATAATAGAATATGATGCATATTGCATTAAATTACATGTCACACGACTTAGTTTCATTTTATATACAAATAGAATTCACAATTCACAATTATGATTCAAGTGTATTAAACTCATAAATTATAATTCAATGCATTTGACTATGTTCCTCCTTCTAGACAATTAATTAGATAAATACACCACTCTAAATTTCTTAACTCCATTTTGCTAATTTATAATAAGTATGCATAGCATTGTAACTCAAATAATTTAATCTCACAACTACTATTATGTATTCGACATATATATATATATATATATATCATTTTTTAAACTATTTAATCTACAACTATTCAGCTCAGTTAGTTAGTTAGACTCATAAACCATGCATGCCTTATACAATGACTATCTGATACTTAACATCTAACACGACACATATACAGTAATAGTTGGTCATGAGGCTCGAGACAACACGAGAATCTGACTGACGAATCGAAGGAAGGTAGATTGGGTGGTGTTGGTAGACAACTAAGATTCTGTCTAGATGATATCCATGATAACATGGAGTTAAACAAACACACAGAGAGATTTAGGCATGGTGTCGGTAGACAACTAAGATTCTGTCTAGATGATATCCTCCCTTGAATTTAACGAAACTGCTATGTTGAATTCCTCCTGGACGTTGTCACGGGAGTTGGACATCCCGCTAGAAGTAGATCTCACGAGGAGGAATATACTACTTAGTATAGCTATCAAGTATGGAAACGTTGGAGTAATGGGATCAACCAGTTCTATCGAAAAGAAGAGGGTGGGCGTACAAGTTAATTCAAGCTTATCCATTCATTTAATTATCATATCCGTCACAGGTGAAGTGTTACAATTTCTCTTCTACATAGAAATTGTTTACAACCGCCAGCTAGATTACAAGTGGTTACACTCGTTTCATGGTATCTTTATCTCTTAAAAAAAATATTTGTTTAAGACCTGAGATCGGTTCAGACCATCTGAATGGAATTAAATTAGAAGCAATTTCGTTCAATCATATTCAGGATGGAACATAAATAGAAGTGTTTGAAAAACAGGATCGCAGAGAAACAACAATAAACAAGATGCAAATATAAATCACATAAACACAATACAAGAGAGACACCAATATAATGTGGTTCACCCAATATGGGATACACCTACAAGGAAATTTCTAGTTCTTATTATTATACCATCCAAAAAAATGAAGGGATACAACCTACAGCACATCCTCTACAACTTACTCTTCACTTTCTCAAAGTCTCTCTCACACAATCATAGATCTTTACAATGATAAAATATACAACCATATTACAATGCATTCGTTTTAAGGAGGGATTACCATGGGAAAATACTATGGAACATCTAAAACCATGGGCCCGTAAGTCACCCATTATCAACCAAGTCATGACTATGAAATTACAACATTTTACAAGGCATTTTTTCCGACATATTTGCTACGGAAGTGTTTCCCCCGAACCCTCTCCATGGGGGTCTCCCAAACTAGTCACCTCCCCCCTTTAGACACCCCATGGCGACTATTTTGGGGGGAAAATCCCCCCAAACCCCTCTGCCTTGGGCTGGGATCCAGACACGGCTGAAACATGACCTCTGAATAAGGAATATCAGGCTCCAGAGCCAACAATATCCTACTTTGAGACTGATCACAGCAACGCCAATGCTGCTGCACTTGCTGGACTATGCTATGAACCTTGGATCTGGAAAATTTCTCATCTTCACATTCATTATTGAAGGCCAACTGAAACTAAGCAGGAACTCAGTTTATCTCTGGTTACTACATTTTTCAACATGTCTGTAAGATTCTGGCTAGTGTGTATCTTTTCTAGCTTCAACAGTTCATCTTCTAGAACATACCGTATGAAATGCTACTTGAACTGTATATGTTTAGTCTTAGAATGGAAGGTTGAGTTCTTTGCAATAAGAATGGCACTCTTGATGTCACTATACAACCTAATATTCTCTTGTTTCTTACCCAATTCCTCCATGAACGTTTATAACCAAATAATCTTTTTATTAGCCTCTGTAGTAGTAACATACTTTGCTTCCCTTATTGAAATTGCAACAACCTTTTGTGGTTTTGAAATCCAACTTACTGCCATTCCACCTATAGTAAAGACATACCCTATGTTGCTCCTCATGCTATCTTTATCACCTTCCATATCTGCATCAACATATCCCTGTAGAACAGTTTCTGAACCTCCAAAATATAATGCATGAGTGGTAGTACCTCTCAAATACCTGAGAATCCACTATACTTCCTTCCAATGTTCTTTACCTGGATTGTTCATATACCTGCTCACAACTCCCACTGCATGTCCAATATCTAGTCTTTTGCACACCGTGGAATAGATCAAGCTACCAACTGCTGATAAATAGGGAACCCCGGACATGTAGTCTATCTCTTCTTGTTTCGTGGGACACATCTCGTTACCCAATTTGAAATGGCTGGCTAAAGGTGTACTAACTGGTGTTTCATTCTGCATTCTAAACCTCTCCAACACTTTTTGTATGTACTCACCCTGAGACAATTTCAATTTCTAATTTTCCCTATCTCTTGTTATTCTCATACCAAGGATTTGCTTTGCAACACTCAAATCCTTCATCGCAAATGAATTAGCTAACTTCCTTTCGAGCACATTTATATCCTGCATATTAGAATTTGCAACAAACATGTCATCCACATATAATAACAAGATAATATATCTTCCATTATCTATCTTCTTGAAATAAACATAGTTGTAAGAATGACATTTACTATAACCTTGTTCTATCATAAACCTGTCAAATTTTAAATACCACTCCCTTTGAGCTTGCTTCAGGCCATACAAGCTCTTCTTCAACCTGCATACCAAATTCTCATTTCCTTTGACCTCATATTCCTGTGGCTACTACATATAAATCTCTTCCTCCAAATCCCCATGGAGAAAGGTTGTTTTTACATCTAACTATTCAAGATGCGAATCTTCTACCGTCACTAGAATTAAAATAATTCTAATTAAAGTCATTTTAACAACAGGAGAAAATATTTCATCAAAATATATACCTTTCTTCCATCCAAACCCCTTTACAACAAGTTCGGCCTTATGTCACTTATTTCCTCCATCTTCTTCCTTCAACCTATAAACCCATTTATTTGGCAATGCTCTTTTACCAGCAGACAACTGAACCATATCCCAAGTGTGGTTTCTTACCAATGAGTCAATCTCCTAATCCATGCCTTGCTCCCACTTCTTTTTAGTTTCCACCTACATTGCTTCTTCATAACATCCTGTTTCACCAGAATAAGTCATCAATAAATAATATAGTGAAATTGAGAGAATTGTTCAAAAGGTCTACTTAACCTGGTAGATGTTCTAACACTTGCAGGAGTTTGAGGTACCTGCTGTTGTTCTTGATTTTCTAGCACCTTTGGAATTTCATTTTCTTTGATTTCATCAAGCATTGTGTACTCTTTCTTTTCCTGTTCCTGTTTCTTTCCCTGCAACTGATCATTATACATGACCTTTTCATTGAATACCACATCTGTAATCCTCATGATTTTTTTTATTTTCATAATCTCATAAGCGATAACCAAAATCATCAACCCCGTATCCAACAAAGGTACATTTCTTAGATTTAGCCTTAAGCATTCTTCTATTTTCTTTATCAATATGGACAAATGCTTCAAAACCAAAAGTTCTCATAAATGAGTAATTTACCTTTTTACATGTCCATGCCTCCTTTGGAATACCACCATCCAAAGCACTTGAAGGCCCTCTGTTTATTAAGTAAACAATAGTATCTACAATATCTGCCCAAAACTGTAAGCACAAACCTGCATGCAATCTCATACACCTTGCATGCTCCATGATTGTTCTGTTCATCCTTTCTGACACGCCATTTTCTTGTGGTGTTCCTAGGACTTTCTTTTCATTACGAATCTCATGATATGAACAATAACTATCAAAATCCTTGTCGCAATACTCACCTCCATTATCATATCTGAAACACTTCAACCTTTTTCCTATCTCATTCTCAACCAAAGCTTTCCATTTCTTAAAAGTACCAAACACATCAGATTTCTATCTAATGTAATAAACCCAAGTCTTTCTAGTTACATCATCAATAAAAGCAACATAATAATGAGAGCAACCAAGATATTGTACCTTAACCGATCCCCATATATCTGTATGTACAAGCTCTAACTTTTCACTTTTCTTCTATTTCCCAACCCTGATAAATCTAACTCTCTTATGTTTTCCATAAACACGGTTCTCATAGAATTCCAAACTTACGTGCTTCAAATATGGTAGAAAATTCCTTGAGTAGAGAATCTACATCCCCTTCTCACTCATGTGACCAAGCCAATGATGCCACAATGTTGTATCTATTCCTGTCGAATCTAAAGGGATATAACAATCAGTATTAAGAGGACATAAATACAACTTACCTATCCTATCTCATTTAGTTATCCCATTGATCCTTTAGCGATATTCCTGCCACGTTTCTCCAAACATAGATAAACAACACCATCTCCCAACTTCCCTATTGAGATCAGATTTATTTTCATAGCATGAATATGCATTAGACCTTTCAATATCCATTCACCATTCTTTAACTTTATTCATACCTTACCCATTCCAATAATTTTACATGGTTCATCATAACCCAATAAAACATGTCCAAAATCACTTGGAACATAATCATGAAGTGATTTCCTATGGGGTGTAGCATGACATGAAGCACTTGAATCTACTACCCAATAATCACTAGTATTATCTAATGCAAGAATCAAAACATCTTGTAACACACCACCTGATACATTTGCTTCCTAAGTAGTCTCCTATTGTCTATCTCCTTTCTTCTTTAGAGATCTACAGTATTTCTTTAGATGTCCTTTCTTTCCACAATTCTAACAGTCTATCTTTCCCAATATGGACTTGGATCTTCGCTTTCTGGACTTGCTACGATTACTTGGGCTCTTTCCTCTATCTCTTTGTCTTCCCCTGCTCTCCATGGTCAATGCATTACCGAATGTCTCACCTGTTCTTTTCCTTTGCATTTCTTCACTAACAATAACACCAACAACATCATCAAATTTCAAAGTGTTTGAATTAGAGACATAGTTACTTATAGCCATAACCAATCCATTCCAGCCTTTTCGCAATGAGCACAAGACTATAAGAGCCATAACCTCATCATCAATGTTCACTTTTACAAAACTTAGCTGATTTGTAATTTTATTAAATTCATTTAAATGATCAGCAACATATCCTCCTTCTAATATCTTCATATTAAATTTAAATGCTTCATTAGAAATACCTAGTTGGAGGCCAAGGGTTTTTCAGATAGCTTACCCAATGCCCTCATCAAACCCTTCGTTTTCTTTTCTTTTGAAATATTCAAAGCCACCAACGAAGCTAGGCACAACCGTATTGTTCCTAGTTCCTTTTTGTTAAGAACCTCCCATTCTTCATCCTTCATAGTCGCCGATTGTTTTTATTTTCCTCCCAACAGTAGGAATAGATCCTTACAGTACAAATAGTCCTTCATTTGCATCTTCCATAACTGGTAGTTTTGAACGTTAAATTTATCGACCTTAAACTTTCATTTTTCTGTCATCGCTCCCACTCGAACCAGGAACCCTTCTTTCCTACAAGTTTATCTGCCAAATAGTCATTTGGATCCGATTCCAATTGTTAGAAAAATAGGATCACATATCAACAACAATAAATAAAATGAAAATATAAATCACATAAACACAATACAAGAGAGATACTAATATAATGTGGTTCTCCCAAGATAGGCTACATCCATACAGAATTTGTTAGTCCTTATTATTACACCATCTAGCAAAATGAAGGGATACAACCTGTAGCATATCCACTGCAACTTCCTCTTCACTCTCTCATAGTCTCTCTCACACAATCAAAGATCTTTACAATGCTACAATACACAACCATATTACAATTCCTTCCTTTTAAAGAGGGATTACCCTGGGGAAATACTATGGAACACCCAATACCATGGGCCTGTAAATCACTCATTATAGACCAAGTCATGACTATGAAATTACAACATTTTAGAAGACATTTTTTCTGAAATTTTCTCTACGGGGCGATGCCCCCGAACCCCCTCTAGGGAGAACTCCCAAACTAGTCACGACCCCCCCTAGAACCCCGATGGCGACTATATTTTGGGGGAAATCCCTCCTAACGCCCCCGTCATGGGATAATATCCAGACATGACTAAAACACGACCTCTGAATAGGGAAGATCAGGCTCCACAACCAACAATAAGTCCTCTGAATTGTTTGTTGAGGATAGTCAGAAGTATAGCCACATGTATATTTTGATCTAGGATTAAAACAAGAGATTCCTGTAGGATGCTTGACTTGGTATTTCAGAGACAGGTTACTACTTGATCTCAACCTATATCTAGGACAATACTGTTAATAATTCGACCGTGATCTCCTGTAAATAAGTATTTTACAGTTGTTCCAAGCCAATCCCTCATTTCACATCGACCGTTAACCCAATGTGGACCAATCAACATTCAAATAAAGCTAACAATGTATCTATTCGGCATAAAACTGAGGTTGTTCCTTAGTAGGAAATCTAACTAACGATTATGGTCTATAAAAAAAATACTAAACCCATAATGTTGTAGATTGCTAAAAACAAACTAGAGTGTTATTCATTGCATACTGTAAATTGTTTAAATCCTAAAGCATTGCTACTATAAATTGTTTAGTAAATCTAATCTAGTAAGCATTGCAAAACATTGATGTAATCAAGAACATCTCTACTAAAAAATACAACTTAGAACTAGAATTCATTGCTTACATTCAATCTAAATAAAAGTCAAGCTACAATAAATTTCTCTTACAAGTCTGAGGTTTTTATCGTTGCTTGTATCTTCGATATATAAAAAAATCATACTACAATAATTTTTCTTTGTAAATCCTAGCTTTTACTTTTCCATAACTTCGATATAACCCAAACAACGCTATTACGCATTTTATTAACAAACCCGAACTAGCATGCATTGCTTAAATCTAATATAAACCAAAATCATGAAAAGTATGCCACTAATGGTTGATCCATAGTAAAACATCTAACCAAAATAATTTTTGCAGTTTATGTGATCATTAAGCAAACATGGAATAAAACACTTACTTGAAAATAGAAAGGGGAAAACACTTGGTGCTTCCCAGTTCCTCCCAACCATAGAAGAGGACTGCCATTCTACTTTCCCAAGTTCACTCCCAAGATGGAACACCACCATAGGCAAATGAACTCAACAATATCTGAACGCAAACTTTTCCCAAAAGTCTGTAATAGATCAAATAGATGGACATTCAAACATAGAGAGTACTCAGCAAATTTCCCTCGACATAGCAGCAATTTCTCTCTATGCGCAACAAAACGTCCCATGTCTCCTCAATGCACTCATATATATAATTGTTTCCCAGGTCTTGTGCCATCTTAATCAAATCACATGATGATCTCTTGATCCCTATAATTGTGTATCTGGTCAGCTTGTTGAGCTTTTGACATGGATTTTATTGATATCAAATATCTTGCTTGTTGTCCACTTGTTTATTGTCTCATGATGGTGTCCTCTCTTTGCATTGGATACTCCAAGTGTTTATTTTTATTAATAATAAAATAATATTTCTTGTTCGTAATATTCACCCACATCAATCTATGTATTTTTCCTCATAGAGTTTTATAACTCTTTTACAAATAATTTTTGGAGAATATTTCTCAAATAAAAATACATAATCAAATAATTCAAAAGTCTTGGGGGTATTACAAAGTCCACTCCATATCGACACCACCTTGCATCACACGTACTTATTTTTTCATGTCACACTCAAGAACCCATCAAAAGCACATGCTAGGCATAAACATATATGTATTCATTTAATCATCATTCCATAATATCATGGCATCATAAACATTTGATCATCATCAAATCATCATTTTATGGTAGTAAAACATAAAATCATCATTTCACAATTTCATAATGGATAACTCTAAAGCATCCCACTTATTAATCAAGGTATTAGTTTCCACACATGGCCGGGTCATTCATCATTGAATGCCCTCAAATAATAGTGTTGTAATAATAATCAAATTCTAAAGTAAAAGTGGGGCACTACAATGGTTGGTCAACCATGGTTAGCATAATGAACTATTCGTTGAATTTGGTTAACTATGGTTTTTGCTATGTATTTGTTATGGTTATTATAATAATGCATAAAATATATAGTAATATTTTTAATAATATTAACATTAATCATTGGTTATATTAATATTAATAGTTTAATATTTAAAAAAAAAAAAAAAATGTCAATAATTAAAAAAAAACCATGGTTGACCATGTTGACAAGATATATATTGGTTGAATATGGTGGACTATGTATGATTATGGTTGAGTTTGCTTAACCAAAGAGGCATGTCTTGCCATGCTCACCATGGATAATAATGTGGTTGACCATGTTAGATTATTGTTGAACATTTTTTACTGGGATTGAACATGGTTGACCACATTTGAATTTGGTTGACCATGATTCAATATGTTTAAATAAGGTTCTTGATGGTTGATTATGTTTGACAATGGTTAACCATGTTTGACCATTATTGACTATGGGTGACCATGGTACAATATGGTTTGACCATGCTTGATGATGGGTAACAATGATTGGCCATGTTTAAGCATTATTTGAACATGTTTAACTATAGGAATAATCAACCATCTAGACATTATAATTAACCTTCTAGACATTAGTTTTATGCATTTTATGCCTCCTAGTGTCTTAGACTATGTTAGTTGGCCCCATAGTGCATTAATTTGTCCACGTAGTCAATTTTATCCACAAGTGCACCCCACTTTCTGTTTTTAAAGCAGCTTTTATGGGAAAGAGTGCTCATCTTGCTTTCATCCAACTTTTATGAGTTCAAAGTAGCTTTTGTTTTCTTTTCTTTGGGATTAGGATGTGCATGTAGCACTAGGATGACTAGGGAAAGGTTGATACTTTTTTGCCACAACATTTTCCTTCCTTTTCTCCCAAAATCCACTCACTACTTGATTTTTCCAATTCGTGATCATCTAGTATGAGTTGGAGTCTGATCTATGCCTAGATGGGGGACTTTTACCATTTTATAGGCCTGCCACATGTGAGCCATTCAAATTGCCTCTTATACTCTCGATTTTTCTCTATTATAATATGTTTGGGTAGCCAACACATTGGCCTGGTTTTGACGAATAACAGTTGTTCAATTAGAGTTTGTTCAAATTCTGTCATAATTTTCTTATTTTTGTGCAATCTTTGTGCAATCATTTTGTGAGGAAATTTTATTTTGCTAGATGCAACTCTGATTAGATTTTCACATGGTATCATACATCTCTTAGAGAGAATTTGAGTGCCTTGGAGGCAAGATGAAAAGCTCATGTGGCAGGACTAGAATAGAAAAAATCCCCCCATCTAGGAAACATCAAACTCGAACTTATATAAAGTGGTCACGAATTGGATACATTGGCTTAGGTAGGCCATGAGTGACCAAAAGGAAACTGGGGAGAAAAATCAGGAAGGGGTTGAGGAAAAAGCATGCAAACTTTCCCAAATTCAACGCTAGTGCACTTTCTCATGTCCTAATCCAAGTGAAAAGCAGAAAGAAAACTGTCGTGAACTAAAAAAAGATGGATGTAACATCCTTCATTTTTCCCTACTGTTTTGTAATTAAAAATGTAACTATGTTCCTATTTTTGGTGAGGAGCTCAAGGCCAAGGCTCCACCAATAAACCTTCTAAACTTTGTTAATTATTTCATAAGTTATAATGGTTGATTATAGACTTAAAGGAGATTGAGGGTATGATGTAACTTAAACGATGAGGGAAAGAATCCACTATGGGGAGAGGTGAAATGGATAGGAATCCATGAGTTGATGACCTCTGTATTAAGTGTTGTCTTAAGTTATGTTGGTCTTAAGATAAAGCTCTGTCTTTGTAGGAATTACTCTTCGCCGCAAGCATCTAAGTAAAATCCTATGGCCTATGTATTAGTTAGCTATTATTTAACTAATACTAAGTATCCTACTTATTATTATTTTCCTAAGCCCGACAAGGGTGCTGGATAAATATTACTAAACTCCAAATAACTAAAGAAGATGATTCTTCCCAATGAGGAATAATTATTCTAAGTAAGTTCTATAATATAAATGATCATATATATATATATATATAGATATAGATATAGATATGTATAATATTTGTTCATTGCCAAATAAGGAAGCTTAATTCCTTTTTGAATGACTAATCCAAGGATAATTTTAGGGGCAAAATTTATCTCATGGTCTATTTTTCCATTTTTTTTCCAAAAAAAGATTCACCAATTTGCATTTTTTGAAGCCCCATTTTGCCCAATTTTGATGGAGTAAACATTTTTCACTTTAAAAATTGACAAATTATTATATAAACTATATAAAATCCTTATAAATTGAAATAATTTTAGAAAAATATCGCCAAATATTTTATAACTGACATCTTAAGAATTGGTAAGATTCGTGAAGATTTATACACGTTTAAATAAATATAGGTCCTTAAAATTATCCCTGTAGTAATCCAGAGATAAACAAATATTATAAAACAATTGTAAGGAGTTTATAATAATTATTATACCTATGTATGACTAAAGGATTAATGCATAAACCTTAAATTAATGCATATGTTATATGCATATCAAATACGGTAATATATTGGACAACCATTTGTATTTACGTTGTTATTCCACAACCTGGGTGCATTCACTATATCATTCCAGTAGAATATGAATACATATTATTTAAAGATTGTGGGAGAATTTCTTAGAGAGATCTAAGGGATTTTGTCTCCTTATAGGAGCGCCCCAATCTTCTAGCTACCACTTGGCAATTCCTTCTCTTCATTTGATGAGTTCGATCCCTGCATGGCAGAGGGATATTCGCTTATCTAGGAGGGCTCTCCAAAGATGAGAAAAAATCGTGAAGTATTTATACGCACCAGGTCGCAGCGAAAAGGGGTAGCTTGCCCACTATGGAGTCTGCGTAATGTAGAACAAAGATTTTGTGGATAGCACCCCTTGCATGTAAGTTAGGCATACAAGTTGTGGTCAGGGACCACTCTCAAGAGAGCTCGATCCCTAATCTATCCCTCATTTGTTAGTGATAATTTATGCGTACAGGTTGAAGGATAGCGATCCCTGTATCTTTTAACTGTGAGATTTTATTACTTAATAGAAATATATGTGTATGTGTTGACAGAGTTTACGCTCAACAGTCAACATATACACATAGATTCAATACAGATTCAACATATACTATGAGATTCAACAATGAACTTCCTATGCAAGTAATTGACCCATTCTGCCCAAGCATTTGTAGATATTTATAGATTAAAGTCTGTTGTGTATTTCATGATTTTCCATGAAGGAAGGATGACCTCTAATAAAGTATTTCATTTTCTGCGTTGAGGTGGGACTGGGGCCCTTATATCATTTATGACTTATACTTACAAGTGGGATGACCAATATAAAGAGGTCAAGCCCTTTCTCATGTCTCGGTATTTTAAAGTAAAGTTTTCCCCCACTTACTTTTGATTAATTCTTCTCATAGAAATGAGTGACCTCACTGAGGTTTGACCCCTTTATTCTCACCAATTGCTCTTTTACATCTTGCTTATACTGTTTTGTTTGTAATAGAAAATGGTTTCATAACTTATGTAAATATATTAAAGTTTTTAGTTACCTTCAATCGACGAGAGACCAGCCTTGTTGTTTTAAAAGTCACGCTAAGATTATTTAAGCTTAGAAGGGCTGAGTCCGTTGCTTAAAGAACCAAGAATTTCATTTAGAAAAGTATGCTCTATTTATTGCGCCGAGAGGTGCTCTACAGTCCAGTATGGGAAAGATCTTGTGAGTCGATTGTTTGTCGAGTGTTTGTTGAGTAACAAAATAAAACAAAGTAAACAAAAAAAATAATACAAAGTAAAAAATAATAAATATTATGTCGGCCATAAACAAAAAAGAATAATGCAAAGTAAAAAGTAAATATGAGACTTAAACTAGAGACTTTAGAGCTTGGGATTAGGTGGTAAATATTATGTCGGCCATAAACAAAAAATAATAATACAAAGTAAAAGTAAATATGAGACTTAAACTAGAGACTTTACTTTTTACTTTTAGTACAAAGTAAAAAGTATATATGAGACTTTAGAGTGTTTGTCCAGTAATAAAATAATACAAATAAAAAAAAAAATAATACAAAGTAAAAAGTAATAAATATTATGTCCCCCACAAAAAAAGAATAATACAAAGTAAAAAGTAAATATGAGACTTAAACTAGAGACTTCAAAGCTTAGGATTCGGTGGCTCAGGTATTGCACTCAAGGAGCTATTCAAGGAGATGTTTGCACCTCGGGAGATTTGATCCCTCATAGAACCTAGAATTTGGATCTAGGCTAGTTAAATATTGAATGCCATGTTTATGGATGAAGAATCAATTTCTACTTCCTTAATACTTGAGATCCTAATATTATTCTTTTGGGGGACTAGTGATGTAAAATCTTAGCAGTTCTACTTCTGATTTAAAGAATTGAGTTGTATGATTTCGAACTAAACCTTGAAATGGTTTTAGAATTCGAGCTCAAATAGTTGAGCTTTAATGTTTGAAGAGCCAAGAGTTCTATTATATTTAACTATTGATACCTAAGCTCTTTTCATTTCAGAATCGAAGAATAGGATTTTGATGTTCATAGTTGATAAGTATATTTCATATTTATTACTAAAAGTGGACTTGCCTAGAATCCTATTTTCTTAAATTATATGATTGCTGGATAAGCGCAACAATGGACATGGGTGTAGTGTCCAGGTTGTGTTGAACAATATTTCAAGGGGTTTCTTTTTCACCCTAGTGGATTTTTTTCCAGCTCAGGGGTGGCCTCTCGGTGGTAGAAATATAAACCGGACAGAGAGTCAAATGGTTGCGAGGAAAGTTGCACTCAAACCTTAAGTTGCCTAAATCAATTTAATTCAGATAAGTATTGTTTATTGTTGTATTGATATTAGAATATGTCAAGTTTATAATTGTATATTTGTTACCATTAATTCAATGTACATGTATTCCTTGTTATGAAATATCGTTTATATCTTATAATCAATTGATGAAGTGTTTTACCTGATAGTTGGTTATCGAAATTGATATGATGATACTCTATGTTTAATTATGTACATGTTAATTCTAATCGATATATGAGATTTGCATAATAATAATACGTGTAGTTTTCTTTATAAAAGATATGCATGTAAATATCCAAATAAATGACATTATTGACATGATGTTAGTGTGTACAATTAGGATTAAATGTAGGTTGAAATTCACACAAATGAAATGTGTAGCTAAATAGGAATAGTACTTTGCAACGGTGAATGCTATGATTGGAAGTTAAATGATAATAATTGTAATGCATCATCATATGAAGAATTTGATTATGTTGATACGGTGTTATCTATTCCTATTATTTGACTAAACTATGCGTGGTAAATAAGAAGGTTTCCTTGAAGTTTTAATAATTTATTCCTTATGTGAACAATGCACCTATGTAGATGTTGTTATATGTTTCCCCAGAAATTGATATGCAAAGTAATTGTCTTTGGTATCTTGTTATTGGTGATCTTTGGTTAATGATAATTGATGTATGATGTTTAGGATTATAAGGATAACATGTTCGTTTGTTGAACGAAGTAAAGGAAAAAAATTTACACCCCATCTCCTCAAAATAGTAATGAGGATATTGGGTACATTACAATGGATAAAAGCATAATAAAGCAAGTAAGGTTCTCTAGCTCAGAAAAGCTTCTTTAAAAGCTGGAACTAAAGCAAATGATGGTTCTATAGTGGATAAAATTGAATAAGGTGGGCCAAGAAAACACTAGGTGAACAAAGAACATAATTCTAACACTTAGGAAACATAAAATAATGTTTAAACTAATATGGATCTAGTTCACATAAAAATACTCACAATGATTTTACAACAATGCGAAGAAGAGAGAAAATTTGAGCAGAAACACATGAGAAAAGAAACTCAACTGGATAAAATTCTATCAATCTATTAATGAACAATAAGAGTACATTAAATAATACATATCTATAGATAAATACAAATTCCTTAGAGGCAATTCGAGATGCGCATAATTGGCAGGCTGATATTTAATAAAAATCCCCCATCTAGGCAAAAGAAGTCTCCAAATCAAGGAAAGAGGTAACGAATTGGCTAACTAAGCTTAGGTAGGCCATGAGTGACAAAAAGGAAGTAAGCTGGAGGCTTTTCAGGAGAAAAGAAAGGAAGGTGATGAAGCAACAACATAGAAAATTTCCCAATGTATCCTAGAGCCCTATCTTTATCCTTATCCATGAGGAAAGCAGGAAAACATTATCTTTAACTCAGTAAAGCATAATAAAGTAAGATAAAAGATGTCGATGCACTCTAGCTCGTAAAATTTTCTTTAAAAGAAGAAAGAGGGAACATTAATGTATCAACTATCACTAGGTGGGACAAGCAATCACTTAGGTAAATAATTAACATGGTACTCAACACTAGGAAACATGAAATAATGTTCAACCAAGGTCTAGATGGGTTAACTATTTCAACACCCTCCCTTCAGCTTGACCTAGTGTGAGTGAAATATCATTAGGAACCAAGAAACAAAGGTTTATGGTCACTCTTTACATTTATTATGTCCAATCAACCAATGTAATAGAGGAAAACCACATGTGAAAAACCTCCCCTAAAAATGGACATGAAACACACCAAAAAATAAACTAATCCAAACTTCAAGTAGGTGTGATGCTTGAGTAGATGTATGGAGGTATCTTCCTCTTTGGAAGAAGAGGATCATGCCCCCAAAACATGTGCTTGATTTCTCCACCAATGGAAGCAAGCAAATCAGGAAGCTCTTTGAACTTGTCCATTAAACCAAACATGGTAAGAACAAATCCAAATATTTGTAGATCATTATGGAACTTGAATTTCGAACCAATGGAGGTAGGATTAACTCCAAGAATTTGCAGATGGTCCCTTGATATCTCCTTTGAACCAAAATGGGTGAGATAAGAACCAAATGTACCATGACATGATGGTGGTGGCTTGGACTTCAAATCAGCTCCAAGTGTGAGGAGAAAGTGTCTAAGCGAATGCATGATGTCTCCAAATTCTTTATCACCTTGAGGAAATGTGCATGTGACCATGCAGGAATAGGGAGGAGGCATGGTACTAAGGAGAGAGAATTATTGAACTCCATAGCTTGATATAGCTTCCAAAATCTCCAATGAACTACAATCTTGCACATTAGGAAACTCATGAGAAGAGAGGTGATCTTCTAGAGTGACTAACTAATATATGATCCTCAATAGTAGAAGTATGATAGGAGATCAACTATAGGTGTTCATTTTAATTGAACTTCATGAGATCGGGTCCAAATGAGTCATGATGATATTGAGAATCAGTCCCAAGCAAATGGTGGTGTCTGAGAACATGTTCCAATGATCAAGTTGAAGTAGATAGGAAGCACGTGACCATAGAGAGCAAATGCATCACCTCCAAACTATGATCTAACCTCCAAAACATTTAGTAGATCATCATTCTTCACACTAGTAGACTCATGTGAAAGAGAGGAATCAAATTCCTCTGCAGCTTCTAGAGCATAGACTGGCTTAAATCTTGCTCAGAATTTGAAATAGAAGACTCATAGGAGAACTTGAGAGATGAATAGATGAATCCATCTTCAACAACTATAGTTCCATTAGTTGAACCTTCTTCATAATTAGAAGCTACATGCGAAGGAGAGAGATATAATTTCTCAACTTCTAGAGCCACAGAAGAAGAGCTCTTTTAAATTAATGCTCCATTAAAAACAGAGGAAGCATTCAAATCAAGGATAATATCTTCAATAGGAACTATATGTGTGAAATTTCTGCACTTTCTTCTTCTTCATCTTGAAGAACTTCTTCATAGAGGCTTGAGGGGAGACATTAGGAGGGAGTACACATGAGGAGTTGGTAGGTTCATTCTCCAAATAATTTGCACCAATCTCTTCATTCTGCTTTCCAAATGCTCTATCCAATATGGACCATATCTCACAGGGTATCAAAGTTCATTAGGATTACAGTCTCTCTTAGATACTTCCATTGTAGCACCAGAAGTAGTGGATTTTCCATAGAAATCTTGGGGCAATTTCCTTGAGTCCTTTGGATTTCCATTTGGGTCTACCTAGGTGTGAGGAACCATTGAATGTGCTCAATGTTGAAGTAAAGTTTGATTGATATTACATAAATTTCCTCCTAAGTTTTTTTTCGGGTATTTTGTGAAGGTACAACAACTTCATAGATTGAAAATAATTTCCTCCTCTATCACCATTCAAATATGTTGAGTGGATATTGAACATGTTTGCATATATGGAGATCCATGAGCTCTTTAATGTATCTATTGGAATTGTGGCAGAACTAGAGTCCTCTGAAGATAAATATTGTTGGATGAATGATTGTGACAGAGCATTTGGATCCATGTGTCTATCCATTCCTCCTAGAATGCACTAGGAATAATTAACCACCATCTAGACCTTAGATACCTTAGTATATAAATTTTGGTTAATTCCTAGGTGTTTAGACGATGGTGGATTTTGTTCCTAGTGCATAACTTGACCACCAAGTGATGTTTATCCATGAGTGCACCCCATGGGATGCTTTAAAAATGATTTTGTGAGCTAGGCTCCCCAATCTGCTTTAGTCCTGCTTTATCCTGTTTTATTGAGTTAAAGCCATCTTTTGCACTATTTTTCTCATGATAAGGATGAGTTAGGTGTACTTTGGTAACCTTAGCAAGTTTGCATGCTTTTTCCTAAATTCCTTCTATCTTTTTCTTGTGAAAAGACACTTAGTTGCTTATTTTTTATCATGCATGACCTACCTAAGAAAACTTAGCCAATTCATGATCATCTAGTATGAGTTGGAGTAAGTAATTTCTCATAGACCGATATTTTTCCTAAGTCTAATCCTCGCACATGTGAGCATTTCAAATTTCCTCCAAGGAATTCAAATTTCTCCTTCGAGATGTATTATTTAATGTACTCTTATTGTTCATTAACAAGATGATGGAATTTTATCAAATTGAGTTTCTTTTCTAATATGTTTTCTGCGCAGATTTTCTCTCTTCTATGCATTCTTGCAAAATCATTGTGAGGATTTTTCTTGAACTAGATCCAAACCGTGATCAAATTTTCACACGGTAACAGAGCTAGCTAACTAGAGGAAAAACAAATGAAAAGAAAAAAACTAATTGAAAAAGACAGATCTAAACTAACAATATGAGCATATTCTTCAATAAACAGTAGACATGCAATACCATTATGTAAACAACCAAAGAATATATTTCTTTCTCTATTAAATGAGAAAGTGCAAGGGGAAGAATCACCTCAAAAATGCAATGGAAGGGACCCGTGTATCTTTCTGAGGGAGGGTCTATTAGTCTCCTGATGAACTCCTAATCCTTCAGCCACACATCATGATAGGGATCTTTGATAGGTGAGAAAGAGGAAAGAAAAGGTTGGCTCTGATCTCAAAAGGAATATCAGTAGAATGACAACTTTAGAGAAAAGGTGGAGAATTTAGTTGAATGAGGGACCTTGAGGTTTCTATTATAGGCATTCCAATGGATTTTGGATACGGATCTAGGTTATATTTTTTCCACCAAATCCATGAGTTAATTTGGGCCATGCCAATATTTGTTTCAAAACATTCCTCCTTTTTGTGAGGAACAAAAGCAAAAACAACAGAAAATCATGTTTGGGGTAACGTCGCTCCTATCTAGAGGAACCATGTGATTTAGGTTACTTATATCAAAGGAAACTGGGTGATGTGGATCATTTCTTTCAAGATAATAAATGTGGCCTTGATTTAAAGGGGCCCCTTTGTTTTTTTTTTGTTTTTTATTGCTTCCCAAGATCAAATGAATTACAATGAGAAGGAAAGATGACATAGTGGGGCTGATGACATGGAAGGTGAGTAAATTTAGTTGTTTTCAAGCATCATTTTGTGTTGTGTTAGTGCACTGGTGGATATCGATAAATGTGGAGAACTATACGTTCTTTGTAATAAAAAATTATGTTGTTTGGCTTTTGGTCAATGCTTTTTAGTCCCACATGCACCGTTGCATAAGTTTAAACACATCATGGCGCATCGACAAGTGTTGACGAGAATATATATATATATGGAGCTATATTATCGTCAGTGCACATTATAGTGTGGTGCACTGGTAGTGTTTTATGGTTTCAATGCACCATTGCAACTTTTCTTAAAATGCACTAGTGCATGTTTTATGTTTTGATGCACTTATTAGAAATGTATTCCATCCCACGTCAGCTGGTGACATCTATTGTAAACTGGTGAATGGACTTTTTTTGTGCAAGGTTTGCAAAAAACTTCGCAAGAAGGTGTTTTCCTTGTATTGTTTGATATGTACATAAAACGACCAATTTTTCTTGACCACTTGTCTATGATAGATATTGTAAGCTCATGGAGATATGATTATAAGCATAATAAAGAGCCATGGACACATAGAGATCTCCCTCAAAAATTTCATGTATGGCCACAATATATTTCCATTCCAAAAGAGGATTCTAATGAGTTTGAGGGTCCCTGCTTTAGTGAATTACTTTTATACAAATATTTTCACAACATTTCAATAGATATAGTCCTTTCAAGTGAAAGAGTTATTGGAAATTGGAGGAATGTTCGATATCAACCATGGCATGTTGATCATTACCTTTTTTCAATTGATGATTTTGAAAAATATCAATATTTGCATACATGAGTAAAACATGTTGATGTGGATTTAAATGAATTAAAAATTTGTCTTATTTAATTCCTTCTAATCATCTTCATGTTAATGATCTTCACACACTTAGTCTAAGGGACTTTGATTTGAACTTCAATTGGGAGAAAACCATGGATTTAGATGGTCTTCAAGATGAGGCTACACCATTTATAAATACTTCCCATTGAAGACGTGAAATTTTTTACAATTGTCAAAACACATTTCCATCTTCATCTTCATTACATGAGAAACAAAGAGTTGCTTTTGACATCATTTTTCTCCATTCATTTCAACATGAAATTCAAAAACCTATGAAAATTGTTATTCAAGGAACTCTTGGGACGATGCAGTCTTATCTTATTCATTGTATTTCACATTCTCTTTCTTCTTCCTTTGTTGATCAAGAGAGTCCATTGCTATTACTTTCTCCAACTGGTATACTTGTTTTTTAATATACATGTAGGGATAATACACTCAACTTTGAATATACCAATTAAAAATTTGCAACCACTTCATGGCCAATATCTAGGAAATTTCAAGACAAAATGAAATCTATTACGTATATTTTGATTCATGAAATGATCGTTATCGATCAATGGTTATCCATTCATATTGATTCTTGATTATGAGAGGAATTTCCAGAGAATAAAATAGTTCATTTTGGTGGTAGATACATCATTCTTGTTGGAGACCCTGGTAAATTTCTCCCGATGAGGGATAATCTTATATGTGCAACAAAAACAACTAGAAACATTTGAATTTTGTTTTCACTTTAGATGTACAATATTTCTCCAATGGGGCAATGATCCAAAACAATATACTTTCTAGCAAGTGTTAACAAACATCAGAAATGTCCTACCATTTTTTGACGATTGGAATCATATTATGAAACAAGCTCACATGTCTTTGCATCCTATGGAAATGAGGCTATTTGATCCATGGATCCACCTTTTTCCAACAAATGAGTTGGTCATACTACATAACCAGTGCACACTAAAAACTTCAAATTCTCCTATTGCACGATGTGTTATTGAACATAAAAGATGTTATGAAATTTCTATTGCAACGTGTCATGCTAACATTCAAGCTGAGGGTTGAAGCTGGTTTAGTGAATGGTGCACTTGGTTATGTTAAAAATATTTTATATCTAGCTAACTCAAAACCTTGTCCGCTTCCATTTTGTGTTACAATTCTTTTTTATATGTACATTGGTCTACCTTGAGACTCAAGCAATCCAAACCTTATACCAATATCGCTTCTTGTTAAATGAAATTATAATAAAATTTCTCTAAAGATTCAATGGGCCCTCACTTATGAATAACAAGCATTGACATTAGAAAGGGAAACACTTGATATTGGAAAAACTAAGCCTTAAGAATTTATATTCACATTCACAATCATTTCACGTTTGAAATCAATGGATGACTTACTAATATCACCACCTTTTATGTTTGAACATTATGTAAGAATGAAGAATGGCTCATATGTTACAATTAAAAGCATAGTACCATAATTTTAGTACCAATACTATTTAATATGGAAAAAATACATACTGAAAAAATCTAGGTAGCTTGCTTATATATAATTATTTTAATCAAATATTCACAAATATACCATAAATTTACATAGACATTTATATAATAAAATTTAACATATATTTAAAAAACAAAAAAAAAATCTCAACCTAGGATATGGAAGTGTGAGATAGACATTTATATAATAAAATTTAACATATATTTAAAAAATAAAAATATAAAATCTCAACAACCTGGGATATGGAAGTATGAGAGGACAACTAGTTATTAATAGTTATTTTAATAATAAAATATATGGAAGTGTGAGAGACGACAACTAGTTAATACTAGTTATTTTAATAATAAAGTATGAAATTGAATGGTATTTCTATTTTATAATGTTTAAAAAATTAAAGTTTTTTTTAATTGGTTTTCAAAATTTGATTATCCAACTAGTAAAAATCCATATTCATATTACATCTATACTTTCAATTTGTTTTCAATTTCCATACACTAAGTAGCAATACTGCAGAATTTGCTACTATAATCAAAATGAAAGAAAAACAACACTTAAAAAAAAATCTATACTCTCTAAGTAGGTAGGTAAGTGGTCCTGCATGATGAATGAGAGACCAATCTCTTATTTCTAGTAATAAATAACAAATAAAATAACTATCGCTCTCTAACTTATTCTTCAAAGAGTAACCCCCATACATTCATATACATATATATAATAATTTATTTCATCTAAATTTACACATCACTTATATACCAATCAGACTTGAAAAACAACAAACTGAAATACCAATCACAAATGATATAGGACAAACTTATTGAAATGAACTTCCGAGAATATGAAAACTGTGGACCATTGCTCATCCCTTACGACAAAAATAAGACATTGTTCATGATAATAAACAAATTTAGACTCTAATTGATGTTTATATTTTTACAATAGTCATAATTGGTAATTGAGATATTCACCGCATTTAACTGGTAATCTATCAATATTTACTAAACAACCTCAAATTAAAATAATTTATTAAAAAATTATAATAATTTATTAATGTTTTTAAGTCAAATACAACAAACCCATTTCTTTAACTCTGACGCTGCATCTGCACATACTTTCAGCCATTTGGTAATGCTTGTCACGCTCATTCAATCTGGAGTGTCTCTAATCTGTAAAAATGCATTGAATGGACTGAGAAATCCACTTGTATGAAACGTCTTTCACAAACTAAAATAATGTATCCGATCTCAAACTTTTAACAATAAAAAGAAAGAAAGATAATCACATGAATCTTATGTGAAACCTGCAACTTAAAATTCGATAACCAGTTATAAGAAACACCCTTAATAGATATCAGTAAGATGTGATCATATCCTGAATTTGTAATCCAAGTAACAAGATATGAAAAATGAGTATATCAATCAAGTCTCTGTAGATCCCCTCTGATTTGCTCAAGAAACTTCTCCATGTTATTGTAAGAAGATCCTCCTTTTCCCACTGCTATTATCGATGCATCTCTCAACTCCCCAACCCTCTTCCTTATCTCGCGCCCTTCCTCCCCTCTCATCAATCTACTTATGATGTCTTCGACATGTTCTCTCTTCACAACTTCATTCATTGCCAGCCCAATCTTCCAAACTTCGCTAACAGATCTCCTGTTAATCGGTTGCTCGGAAAAGAAAGGCCGGGATATCATGGGCACACCAGCGGAGATGCTCTCCAGCGTAGAGTTCCATCCGCTGTGAGTCAGGAAACCTCCCACTGAAGGATGTGAAAGCACTTTCATCTGAGGCGCCCAGCTCACAAAGAAACTTCTGTTTTTCACCTTCTCCAACAACTCAGCAGGCAATACAGCAGAGTGGCCATCAATCAAATCGGGACGAATAACCCACAGGAAGGGCTGCTTGCTCGCCTCTAAACCCCATGCGATCTCCAAGAGCTCCTCCCCAGACATAACAGTTATGCTTCCAAAGCAAACATAAATAACTGAAGAGGGTTCCTGACAGTCCAACCATTTCACACAACCTGTTTCTTCAGTCCACATGCTTGCAGAGATATCAGATTTTCTATCATTTCTAGACTCTGCAAGTAAACCCAGAGGGCCTATGGTATATAAGGGGGGAAATCTGTTTCTTAGTGCGTCGAGTACAGGACGGTCGAGCTCCTCAAAGGTATTAAGTATTACCAAATCGGCTTCCAGAGTTGCCTGAGCTTGCCTTGTCACAATCCCCGACATGCTTGTGCCAAGCAAGAAGGTGGGCAGATCTTTGACGCGCAAGGGAGGCATTCCAGGAATGCAAGTGATTATTTGTTCCATGTATCCATTTGTTAAACAACTTTCATCTGCAGCAAAGAATGCCATACACACTAGAGTAGGTAATTGAGTTTCTAATTTGACAGGAATGCAATGCAATGCTGTGCGAAGACTTTTGGAAGTAGTGATTATACATACCTTTGAGAGGAATATAACCTTTTTGAACCAGAAGAGGGGCAAAGAAGAAAGCTGAGACGCCGCAGGCGCTGTGCGTCCAGAAAGCTGCTCTGGGAATTCCCAGCTTCCTTGCTGTTTTCTGCGGGAAAGAAGCAAGTCCGTCAGAGATAATACATGTGACTGGTGGAACACCGTCTGATTGTGAATGCTGCAACTTGTCCATCAGCTTCTCGAAATGCAAAGGGCCGTTATCAGTGAAGGACCGATATAGCTCTGGTAGATTGGAGGTCCGGCCATGCTCAGGAGGCAGGCCGTCTGGAAAAGACTCAAATCGAAAGTCCGGGAGAGATTTTACGGAGTCCACCGATCCGGATCTGAGCAGGCGCTCATGTACATATTGGGTATTAAGGAAGGTAATATAGAAGCCTCGAGAGTACAAGCTTTGGGCAAGCTGCATCATGGCGTTAATGTGACCCTGAGCAGGATAAGGGAACATAACAGCATGGGGTTTAGTCACTAGCGCCATTCTAATGACCACACTACACAGAAGATCACAGAAATAATCAGAACAGCAATGCCTTACAGCGGAAAAATTAACAGGGCAGAACTACCCGAAATCTGATTGGGATAACAGGGCAATTGAAACGCATATTCAATGTTTATGTTCAATCTAAACTTTAATATTTTGAATGACGACTGCCGATGTTGTGGAATGGCATGGAAATCGACGGTAAAGCAACTATTAGCTGGGTGAATTAATGATTTTGCTTTTTCGTCTTTTTGTGTTCTTGTTTTTATATGGGATGAAAATATTTTAATGCTCACTTGTTTAATGGTCTGAGGGCCACATGAAAAAAGCTATAATCTTTTCGATGATTTTTTTAAAAGAAATTTTGGATTTGGGTGTATTTTTTTTTGGTTTTTTAGTTTTATTATGTAATGTTTTTGTTTTTATTATGGGATGAAAATATTTTAATGCTAACTTGTTTAGTGGTAGTTGGGTCACATGAGGAAAGTATTTGTAATCTTTTTGGTGTTTTTTTTCTTAATAAAATCAAATTTTGAGAGGAAAAAAATAATATTTCTGAGTGAAAGTTTGACACCCATATTTTCTAAATGCCATATTTTTCATTGGTTGTAGCTTGGGTGGTTGGGAGGAAAGATTGTTGCCGTCCCCACACATACGTTCAATTCTTGTAAGTGGTATGATGCTCTTGTTGAGTCCTATTATAATGATTGTATTTCAAGCTTTCCTTGATTCCTTCGGATAGTGGAAATAACGTCATGGCATATGCCATGCTTTCCTTGATTCCTTCGGAACTTTACAAAAAAGTTATAATAACTCATCCTTGATTCCTTCGGAAATAACGTCATGGCATATTCCATGAGGTTATGATTGAAATGCATCATTGTACAATATGGATATTATCATAATAATTAATAATTTAGTTGATGTATGTCATGAGGTTATGATTGAAATGCATCATTGTACATTAGGGATATTATCATAATAATTAATAATTTGGTTGATGTATATACGACATTATTAAAAGTGGTAAAGGGATAGATATCTAGGTGCACTAATTAATTCTTTTGATATTTAAGAAAATAACAAGTGCTGCATGCAGCTTAGTCCCTGCCTTTTGAGTTAAAAAAATATATAGAGAGTTAAGAAGAACAAATTATGTAACCTCATTAATACTAAAAGTATGCCAAAATAATACTTATGATTTATTTTACTTACATAAAGGTAGAGAAATTTTAAACATGCTTTTCCATTGAAAAAATTCTTCACATTCACCAAAACAGATTTGCATATTTAGAAACATGCTTCATTTATTCTATAGACTATTCACATCTAAAACCAAAAGTGAAAGCTTCTCAAAGGACATCTAGTCAAAAGTCAAAGATGTTGTCATGTATGTATGTGATAACAAAAAACTAAAACACATCTAAAACCAAAAAAGAAAGCTTCTCAAAGGACATCTAGTCAAAAGTCAAAGATGTTGTCATGTATGTATGTGCCAACAAAAAATTAAAACCAACATAGGTCCATCTTAAAACTAGATCGATCAAGCACCTAGAGGGATCCATATTTAAGATGGATCTATGTTGGGTTAACCAACAAATCACATTTAGGAATTGACCACAACAAATGAATATCTACATTAAAAGAATTCAAAATTTGCACCATTTTACTACTATTGGATAAAAAATTGTCAATCCACAACAAAAATAAGTACTAGTTCGACATCACTATTAGTGATTTCATAGTGTAAAAGGGCATTATACAAAGTATTCACAATGTAAGTATCATTTCTTAAGCAGGAAAGGGGCTATTTTCCAACTTGGCTCATGATGTAACAATCTTGATGCACATGTATCAATATCTATAATGAAATACATGAAAGATAGTAAATAAAGAGGGGCTGTTGCTTGCATAATATTTTCATTGATTATTTTACAATGGACAACAAAGGAAGTCGTCATTCAACTATATAATTCATACAAATGTCGAGGTTGAAATCATGATTCTATTCATCAGTCAACACACCACATTTGTGATGCTATTAATAAGGTATAGCAGCGGAAGGATACTAATGTTATTAAATTAAATTCAAGAACTAATCCATAGTTAATTTCAATAGAATTTGTCCAATAGCACATGGACCGTCTTGTGTATGACAACATTGACCAAGGTTCCTTTCTTATGACCAAATATATGATGTTAAACTTGCATCTAGTATGAAATTGAACACAACATTGACTAAACTAAAGTAAATTTGATTGTATCCAATTTGCATAATCCCCGATTCAGTGCTTCCTCAGCATCCATAGCTTGACAGAATGCAACAATAATTGTATTCCATCTAACCACATTTCTCTCAGTCATTTTGTAAAAAATTGTGCGTGCATCGTCTGTGATCCCATTTTTTGCATACATGTAGGCAATGGCACTCCCACTTAGAATATGAGACTCAAAACTTGTCTTGATGATAAAGGAGTGGATCCACTTACCTTGTTTTGGGTTTTCTATACTGCCACATGCCTTGAGAACACTACCAAATGTGAAATGATTTGCCTTTAGGCCCACCCACTACAAAAAAATTTCAATATCTCCTCACCATAGCCATTCTACAAATATCCTGTAATCAAAGAATTCCACAGAACTTCCCCTTGTTTAGGGACTTCATCAAACAACTGTCCTTCTAGCTTTGTATCAGTTATTAAAGTAATGGAGAATTGAGTATCCTTCAAATTGGATACAATGTACTATAAAAATATCCAGTCCTCTTTCTAGCTCATGGATGTAATCATAATCTCAATTGGAATGGTATTTTGGATAACTAAAAAATGGTTATCTTCATTGTAAAATTCAAATATAATTTAGTTGAGTCAATTTAAGGTTCTATCTTAGATTGTAGGTAAGTTTAGCACTATATATTTGGTCATAAGAAAGGAAGCTTGGTCAATGTTGTCAACAGGACAATCCCTGTGTTACTCGACAAAATCTAGTAAAATCGAACTATAGATAGTTCTTTAATTTAATTCAATGGCATTGACCCCCTCCCTCTCCAAGGGGTTATTAAGAATATCACTGATTGGTTGTGTTGGCTAATGAAAATACTCATGATTTCAACCTTTCCATTTGTTTTAATTAGATAATTGCATCTATGGAACTGCCAAAGTTGCTTTTGGAGAAATTTTATTGAAACATCTTGAGTGTTCGGGTATTATGCAAATTGGATACAATCAAATTTACTTTAGTTGAGTCAATGTTGTGTTCAATTTCATAGTATATGCAAGTTTAACATCATATATTTCGTCATAAGAAAGGAAGCTTGGTCAATGTTGTCAAACACAAGATGGTCCATGTGCTATTGAACCAATTCTATTAAAATTAACTATACATTAATTCTTGAATTTAATTTAATAGCATTGGCATCCTTCCTCTCCTATACCTTATTAATAGAATCATGATTTCAACCTCGGCATGTGTATGACAAGCGGAAAGGGGTTGACATCCTTTTTCTTCTACAACCATTCTTCCACCGATTTTCGGGCATTATGGAGAACCCTACGGATTTATTGTTCTCACAGGTGATCGAACCCACGACTTCTTCGCTCACAGTAGTCGGAGAGTAGTCTGTATTGGAAGAACCAAACGATGCAGATGGGAAGACGGGCAATTTGGAGAGGGTATTGAGCAGAAAGTGCACGATCTAATGGACCAGATCACAACTTTTGTGTGCTTGACGCCCAATCCCTATTTGTTGCACGCCCTAGCTTCAATGATCGAGCAGGAGGAGGCTAATTAAGATTAAATATTGTTGTTAATGCATGGCAATTGACAAATTTGGGACTGCTCTTATTAATGATTTAAATCACTGAAAAGTGGATCTCATTAGCACTCTAGAGGGAATATGCACCTGGTAGCCACAGTAGCCTAGTTGCCCAATTAGTGCCAATATATAGCCTGTTAATTTGAATGGAAAAGTCACGGGGTGGCCAAAGAACCTAGGGATTTGAACCACAATAAATGGTAATACGCTAATGATCATGATCCTAGCTGAAAGTTTTGTTTGGGAATCCTAAGATATGCCAGGGAAACACAAAAAATCAATAGCTTAGCTCAACCTTCACAATAATAACTTCATATATTTTCACCTAATACAGATAAAATATAGTATATGTCATCTGAAAGTAAAAAATACAAATCGTAGAGAGACCAAATTCAAAAGTTTGCATTTTAAAAGCAACAACAATCAACAGTGGTTTTCTGATGATAAATGTATATACCATTCCAGGTTAATGCTTTTCTCTCTTTACGAAGCTTCATGATAGTTGCAGAAACCATATTTGCTAATGTTAAATGGACACATCATTCCATATTAATAAGAATCTCTCTTTACAAAACATCATGATAGTTGCAGAAACTATTGAACCCATAACATAGTCACGTGAACTCACATAGAATCTTGAAAAATTTAAAATATCAACCGCTGTGAATCATGTCTCAGAATGAAAAAATACCATAAAGATCAAATTTCATAGTGAGTGTGCGAGGTTTCATCATCATTTTTCCATTGCCATCATCCTGAAGATCACATCTTCCAGCTATTATGCAACTACTCCATACAATGGTAAGCAGTATGACTGTTGAGCCTGCCAGCAAGCCCATGCCAACTAGAACCTATGATTGAGCATTTTCTTCTTTCAGCAACGCCGAAAACTGCCACAATGGAAGATAATAAAAACAAAATGGGACATGTCAATGTCCTTAGACTGTTCGGTATTTCAGACATGATTTATGAAATCCACATACAATTCTTTAAATGTTAGACCTATGCCAAATCAAAACAATGCCTGTTAGTTTAACCATCTTGGGCAAAAGACACCAATAAAGAGCCTTTCAAAGCAGGTTACAAGGTGCTTAAAATATGCACAATTGAATATGTCCACGGGAGGAAGCTTTGAAGTAGAGTCTCCATGATCATGTTTGGAACGCAAACTAAAAAAGAAGAAACAAACAAACATAAGAAACCATATGTAAACTAAGCATTTGCAGCAAAATGTATAAAATACTGGGTCAACTATGTATGAAATACTTAATGGGTCAGCTGAAATCTGATTTCACATGATAAAGCTCCACAGTGGTTTTCTGCAACATGTGACAAATCATCCTTGAGTCTTTTATTTAACAACAATTTACAAACACACAAACACAAGGAAAGCTACGAAAATAGTACATTTCAATACAAACACAGGAGTTCACCCTATAGCCATTACGGTTGCAGAGAAAGGTAAGAAAATAATAGCACTTTCTTTCCAATTGATACAACCATTACAGCTGCAGAGAAAGGTAAGAAAATAATAGCAACCTGTCTGCACTTCAGAGAGAGGAAAGTGAAATAATACACCTGGCAAAAAAACCATAGGCTTTTGTCCAGATGTTACTCCTTGAATATGTTCATGCAATTAAGTACACTTAGATGAGACAAGTGTTTCTTGTGCATATGCGACATGTGAAAATTATTTGTACATTAGGTTAGTAAAGGTATGCTGGTATTTTAGTTTATTTTCATATTTATTTTAATAGCGTGCAATGATAAAATTAGTCAATTCAAAACTTTTAGTCCAATCATATTTCAATAAATTTTAATAAAAAATAAAAAATAAATAAGAAAAATATTTGAACTTTAGTGTACATTACATATATTCAATGTATTCACATGAATTAATATGAAAATATGGAACATATAGTCTCTGCCTACGCCTACGGTAGGGACTAAAAATATATTAAAAAACATATTATAAATAATAAATCATAATTTATAATTTAATATCATTATCAAATATAAATATTAAAAAAAATATTGAATATGGTTTAACCTTTTAAACTCTTTTATCACTTAGTTATATTTGTATAAAATATACTTTTATTATTATTATTATTATGATTTAAAACAGTATCTTATATTTAATGATATCATAAAGTTTATTTAATTTAATTATTTTTATTTGTATAAATAACATTGTGAATATATTTAAATATTTAGTTAATAAATTCTATTGTAGACAATATTGTCAAGCTAAAAATACTATTTAGTTTTAAAAATAAAATAAAATTATTTTATAAAATATTATTAAATTAATTTTTATAAGATATATAAAAGTCATAATTGATTTCAAAAAGAATAATAATTTAAAACTCAAATTATAATTTTTTCAACATTATATAACATATGATATAATTCTCCGTAAAATGTACATGATTGATTAACTACACATATTCTAGGTTTTTCCTTGATGGCAGCAACTCACGAGCCTGCTATCTTTCTTCAATCACTCCTTGTAATGTCGAACATGTGCTACGGCCTCTCCTGGGACTTACTTCATAGACGGATGCTTTTCACGACCAGAGTGAAGAATCTTGCGAGATAACTAGGGAATTACAGATTCGGGCTAAGGGTGATACGGCTTTAGACAGACTAGAAATACACAAACTTCGAACTGGGAATGGTACCCAGAAATTTTATTAATTTTGCAGCGGAAATATTACAGAGAAGATATTATCATAATGCTTTATGATGCGATATTATAGCCATAGGGAAATTCGCATAGCATAATCACAATTCCTTTAGAATCGACTTCCTAAAACAAATCTTTCTGATGCAATGTGATCAGACTAAGCTGCACTTGCAAAGCATACTCGAACAAGACTTAAGACTCTAGACTCTCTACTCTTGGATGCACGATGCAATAAGAGAAGAGGAACTCCTTATTTATAGATTTTTTAGAGAGAGATCGTTCCTTCATGCTGAAGCAACGAATTTCCTCTAATCAAGCAATCTGCAGGAAACGAATCATCCTTTCGATTTGCTTGTTCATAAAAGCTGTCTGAGATGTGGGTCAAACCGCACCAAAAGTCGGGAAAGTGTCCCGAGTCTCAGAACATCTTCAAAAGAGGATTCGAATAGCAATAATGTCAGAAAAGATCTCCAGACCTGATAGTACAACAAAGTGGAGATTTCAGGGAATCCCACGGACACCATTTAATTAATCAAGAAATTGTAATCCGACCTCTCATAAGGCCAATCAATCATATTATCATACAGGTGTCCAAATCTTTGCTGATATGAGGGATCACACATCTTGGTGTAGATTCTCCTTATGATGATTCTTTGTCCTTATCGTGTCTGTACACGGATCTTTGCTTTCACCAGCCACTGAAATTTATTGTATATAAAGGTCTGAAGCAGATGTGTGTCATCACATACTTCACTGGCATACATGTCCTTGACCTTAGAGAAGGGAATACAGTACTGCGTGTGCCCATGTTGTATAATGACAGGGTCCACTCCGCTTCTGCTTAGGACAAAATCATTCCACCAGCAATGCATCCAGTCTGGGATTCCATTCAGCACATGTGCCCTTTGCAAACCAAACTTTACTTTTGTGAAATATTCATGGTCCCGGTTGTCCTTTTTTATGAAGTTCCACCACAACTTTTTGTAATTTTCATAATTTACATCAATGAGGGGAAAATTGAGAATAGGGTTATTTCCTAGCCAGGAAGCTAAGGTGCGCATGTGATTGATACAATAATATTGTTCTAGGACTTATCCTAGTGTTGATTTAGTGATGATGAGTCTTAGGTCCTAGAAATTTGTTTGTAACACATGTGAGGAGTCAATGGCCTGTCTCAATTGTAGTCCATAAACCATGTTGGGAACCCCACAGGTTGATGTTGGATATCTCCTATGTTCTGGTACTAAATTTATCAACAAGTTTGGGTGTTGTAAATTCTCATCCAAGACTTCTGTGGACCTCAGCTGCCAAGTGGGATTCTGTTGTTCCCTATAATCTTCCTAGCTCATTTCATCATCTACGTATCTGCAGGAGTCACTTCGTTCATGCCATTCTGTTATCATCATCATGCAACTGGGGATACAATCCCATATTTATCCTGTAGATGTTCTCTTGTAAGAAAATCTGCAATACAATTTTGGATTCCTTTGATGTGCTTAATTTCAAATTTATATTGAGAAAACATGGCCTGCCATCTGGTGAACTTGGCTTTGGAAGATGGGATTTTCTAGGACAAATTTCATTGACTGGTTGTCTGTTCTGATTAGGAACTTTTTATTCATTAAGTGTATTTGAAACTTCTGGATGGCATTCAGACATGCCTTAATCTCTTTTTCAATAGTATGATACTTTCTTTGGGCATCATTCCATAGTCCTGATGCATACCAGACTACTTCTTCATTAGTACCGTTGCAATCTCTTCAGCACTGTTTCAGGACTGCTCCCCATCCTTCTTCTAATGCATCTGTCTCTAAGATCTTCATCAGTCTTTCATCTATTATGTGTAAAACCGGGAGAGTCTTTACCTTGGATTTTATCCTCTTGACTGCTTCTGTATGCTTCTATGTCCATGGTGGAGGACTTGTTCGCAGTCGTTTATTTAGTAGCTTTCTATCTTGCACACAATTTTCATAATATGATGTCACATAATTCAGGCAGCCTAGAAATCTCTGCAATTGTTTTTTGTCTAAGATGACGTCTAGGAATTTATCAGCAAAGTCAACAACATGTTGTTGAACTTCAATCTTTCCATTCTTTATCTTTTGCCCTAGGAATTCGATCTCTGTTTGGAATAGCTTCATCTTTTTCTCATATAGCACAAATCTGTTCTTGTATAGGACGTGGAGCAAGGTCCTAAGATGCTTCATATGCTCATCAACAGATTTTGAAAATACAAGAATATCATCAATGTAGACCATGAGCCAATCCATATATGGTTCTAACACAGATTCCATGATTCTTTGAAATTCTAAAGGAGCATTTTTTAATCCGAAAGGAATTACCTTCCATTCATATTGTACGTGTGGAACATTGAAGGCTAGAACTATTGAAGCTTGGATGCTTTGGAGAATTCTCAGCAGCCAGCTCTTTGGGTATTCCATCCTCTTTTATCAACACCTTTTGTTCTGTATCTTAAGTTTTAAGACATCTATAGAGTGTTTTTTCCATTGACATCTTTTTTTGTTGCACGGGCTCATTTGGCCATCTGTGCCCTGAGTTTTTTGTTGATGATGTCAACAATCTGCCATTGAGTTGTAGTTTTCCCATGATTTCAAATAGCAGTTTCAAATCGAAGTATGTTTTCATGGGTTTCAATACACTGTTTCTTACATGAACTAAAAATGGCTACTGCAAATTGAAGTCTCTATTTTCCTTGGCTTTGAATCAATTGTTGTTTCTTGAGACTTATTATAGTTTTAGATACTAAATGGGATGATTTTTTGGATTTATATTCATATTGTCACTTGGGCTATTTTCATGTAGACTAGAAAAGTTCAATCACAACCTCGTTAAAAATGGATTCTCAAGTTGATTGAAAGAAAACCACCGAAATCTTTACTGAACTGCCACACCAAAGAATCCAATTCAACATCAATAGTGAAATGAAAATATTAAAAATTATGAAGAACACAAGGTGATTGACCTCACCCATATCTCCTATGGTGAACCAATAGACCATCGGGTGGAAACGAACGATAGGAATAAATTTATATATCTCAATCCTGTAAAGTTATACAAGACACAAATTTGCAATTTGCAAAGTTATACGCATGACAAATTTGTAAAAAAAAACATTTTTGAAATGAATCGTGAAGTCATTCCATTGACTAATGAGGTTGACTGTATTTGATTGAATTTGGAATTATATATCTAGTAATTTGATTGGCATTTTCAATTTATTTTTTTTGTTAAATGTCAACTTTGTAAATATCTGAAATATGTATTTAAAACATTAGTGCTATAAAATTTAGAAACATTGCTATTGATAATGGGTTTTAAAGTTGGATTATTTAATAGACATTGTAATTGTTAGTTAATTTAACCATAGGTGAATGCGAGTTTATATTGGGAAAATATCAAAATAACAATTTAAGTATTTAGTAAACTTTACCATACCATACCCATATTATGTCGAATATCCACCTAATTTCGAATTCCAAACAAGAACTCCCAATATAGTTGAATTTTGCTACTATGGTATCCTCACAAAAATAAAACAAAAAAATATAGAGAAAACTCTCAAGGTAGGATAACACCATCAGTTACTCCTTATGAAAGGAATCACTCCACTAACCATACTTGTTACAATACAATCATCAACATTATTCACCTAATTTCGAATTCCAAACAAGAACTCCCAATATAGTTGAATTTTGCTACTATGGTATCCTCACAAAAATAAAACAAATAAATATAGAGAAAACTCTCAAGGTAGGATTACACCATCAGTTAATCCTTATGAAAGGAATCACTCCACTAACCATGCTTGTTACAATACAATCGTCAACATTTTTCAATGGAATGATACTCTCTCATGAGTACTCATAGTTGTCTATCCCAACTACCCACACTTTTACATTTATTACCTCCAACTACCTACTGGGACTCTCTATTACTCATGAACCACCAAGTAGACCTTATTCCTTGATTATGGCCACATTACATTAATTATCCCCCTCAATTATCTTCTCTATACCATGGGAGGATGATCTATTTATCCATTGTGCTATACTCCTTCCTAGATAGACCAAGTATATGAAAAGGGAAAGAATGGAAACTAATTTATTGGACCGAGAGAGCTCTCAATCGGTATGGGGGAGATGTTGTCATGTTACGTTATAAAAATAAAATAAAACCAACATAGATTTATCTTAAACCCAGATCCATTAAGGACCGAGAGGGATGTGTAATTTTTATTTTATCTTAAATTTTTTACACATTAAGAAGAAAACTATAACTCAATAAATTGAATCCCTCTCAGTGCTTAATAAATATGGGTTTAAGATGGATCTATACTAGTATGCAACTATGAACACGCCATTCTAAAATATACACAACCCAACCAAAAGCTATCATATGCCCAAATACCACCTATAAAAAAATTAATAAGGTAAACTCTTAAAGCAACCATTAGTCTAAACAACGGCAAAGGTGTTAGCTAAAATAACATTTGCTTCCATGATAACAACCATCTGACATAAGTTTGCACCACAAATTTTGAAACCAATCATCATCTACTACCAATTCAACAACTACAGTGACAAAGATGACAAAAATATGAAGTGGAAATAATTGCTACTAATCCCCCTCCTTATTCCACTGTGCAGTATACAAGACAGTTCCATAAAGCCATCTAAAACCAATAAATTACCTCAAACCAAGATTCATGGAGAACAAAAAGATGCAAATAATTTATGAAACTAAAAAAATGAATAAATATCTCTTTCCAAATATTGGAATTCTAGAGAATAATATATGTATAAAGAAAGACTAATATCAACAATCCTTTTTTATTGCAAAAATATCAGCATCATCCACTGTGTTCGTTTAAAATCTCAACTTTAACTCGGTCATTGGATTCAAAGTTTCAAGACGACCATTATAGGTATTTGACTAATGTGATAAGCATAAAAAAAGAGAAAGACATTCAACCCATATATAAGCTAGGACGTTTAGAAGGACACTATTGCATAAGTGAAAACTCGAAGCAGCAATTGTAACACCCTACAAACTAACACATGGATTTGTAGTATCTACATAAGCAGCTTTTCATATGAAAAATTCCATAAGGGTGCGAGGAAAGAAGCAACAAGGTTGTGTGGTTGAACATGTTTGTAAAACTGCAATACTTTCAAACAAAGTTCCTGTCTATCAAAGAATTAACAGTCACAGAATGTGGTTGGATGTTTCATGATCTAATTCAATTGATTTGTTGCAATCAAAATAAACAATATGAGTAGAACCCCCCTTGCATAGACATGAGGGTTCAGAATTATCCTTTGAATAAATGCCACATAGATGCTATATGGCATGGAGTACTCTCAAAATTTACATCAGCAATGATTAGATGAAGTGCCCCTATGAAAAATGTAGCCCATAACATTGCTCAAGAAGTTGAAGGATATATGATGCACATTAATTTCTATAACCAAACTTGTAAACCATTAAATCACGATCTCACAATCACTAGACTTCTATGTTAATACACTAAAATGGAAGTAAGAAACAATCATCAACATTAGCATCCTCATTTTACTTGCACAAATTGAAGAAAATGATATAAAATCTTAAATCATCCATCAATGCTTTGGAAAATGCAAATTATGACTGAGCTTTTTTAAACAAGCTATTAGAGACCAGAGAAACTATCTTCCAATATTCCAAGGAGCAAAAATAATTATTGTGATTAGTTTTCATAGAGACCAAAGGGTATCAGGTCAAGATCTTTAAGAACCCTATCAACAAAATAATTTTATGGACTCCAACGCATCACAGACAGACCTTCCTGAAAACCAATTTGAAATTCAAAGCCTAACAAAATATCCACTTAACGGTGGCCACTGGCTTTCTGATGCCACATCTAAGAAAACATGTATACTCTACTCAAAGAACTCAGGTTAATGAGTCTGCCAGAAAAAGGAAGTCGCAAATATTTCTAGATAAACAGTCTGGCAATTAGAAATATTCTTTCCTTACTCTACAGTTTACCAGTAGCTCGATCCTAGAAAATTTTGCTGCCTGAGTTTGAATTCCTTGAGACTGTTCCCTGAGACTGTCTTGATACATCTCGGATATTTTCAAATAAAATCAATAAACATATTTCACAACTATAATTCTATCAATTAGTTCTAAAACGAATTTCCTGCACAGTTGATTACAGTTGACTAGTAGCTGAAGCTCGATCCCAAAATAGATATTTTCTCTCCAAGATTGAACTCCACCAAGTACCCTGTTACTTCATAAAAATATATTCAAAGTAAAAGAGGCCACTTAAATTACTGAAGAAAGCAATTACTAAGTTGAACTTTCAGTGTGGTTTGGTATGAAAGATACAATATATAAAAAACTCATACATCCATTAACATAAAGACTATGCACTATAAGTTTCTTTAGAAAATGAGCATTTACTTTGTCTTGCCTCACTGATCAATGCCATTAGTTCCATTATATCTATCCTTTCTTGAAACAATCCTAAAGAATGAAATCGTCTATTTGTAAAATAATGGTATATCATAATTAAGAGATATTTCCATAATAAAATCAACACATATTTGACTATTCCACCGAATATAACTAACAGTTCATTATGCAACATGTTCACTTGCAGTCTAGATTAACAGATTTGAAATAATGTATATCTAATATGTTAACTATTAATAACAAATGCAGCTTTAGTGAACAAGAGCTTACTGATGAGTCCAATTTTTAGGTATTTGATAACCCTTTTTCCACAGTACAACTCAAGCAATGGCGAAGAAACACACTCAATTGTCGGAAAAGTGTTTTACTTTAATTATTTAATGAAATTGTTTTTATGATTATTCTTGTATGTTAGAATGCATATCAAATAAACTAATTATATGGAAACCAAGTGTGATTGAGCAGGTTCAGGGTCATTAAAGGATGGACGTGTAGAAGACCAAAGGATCACCCAGCTCGATGCCCTGTTTCCAAATTTATAGAGGATGCACTCCCACTTTCAAGAAGAATTGGAATTTTGAAAATCAGTTAGGATTAGCATTAAATCATATAAATATGGACCTCTTGGGTAGTGAGAGGCCCTGGCTCTTATTTTGAGAAAAACATTGTTTTAACGTTTTCTGCCTTATCGATACTGTGAAGTACAGACCTTGGTTTTGACATGAATTTTATGTTTTAATAAGAGATTGATGATTAATTCCAACCCGCGTTTATAAGTTTTATTCTCTCCTGAGTACGGGTTGGGGAGAGCCCCTCCAACACATAGGTCAGGAGATTTCTATTTGCAGGTATTTCTTTCAATTATGCGTTTTACATTAATGAACAGTTATATTGCATATGGAAGCGCTTGAATGATTTATTATTTCTGTAGTATTTTATAATACGTTCTGTAGTACAGCAAAACAGTTTCCGTAGTCCTGTAGGTGCTTTCTTCCAAACGCATATTTTTATCAATGATTGCATGTGTATCAGCTTTGCTTTCAATATCATGGTTTATATCTGAGGTTTTTTACTGTTTCTCATCGTGATCAAATTCTTTAGTAGTAGATGGATAGCTTGAAATGATTGCACTTCAAGTTTAGTCTTGGGATTTAAAATGGTTTAGATCAGAATTCTAGCTTTAGGCATAAAATAACTACAGACCTTGTTTTCCCCAATCTAAGAATAGATTTGTTATGGCATTTTCATTTTTAGATTTATTATTCTGCATTAAGTAATTTCATAAGATTATCTCCTTCACTTTCAGCATCTTAAGTATTTAAAATAGATTCACCACTTTTTGTATCTTTCTTTCTTAGAATAGATTTGCTTCTTTCAGTACTTTAATTCTTTTAAATAGATTTATTGCTTTCCAGTATTTAATTCCGTAGCATAACCGGTTTTACATATTTAGTAGGAAACCTTTAGAACATTGATACCAACATCCAACTGTGACATAGATTATCCTTAAGAGCACAGATAGTGCATACATCTCTAAAGTTTGTACATTCCTCGTGTTGACATTTAAAGTAGGCTCTTGGTATAGCTGCCCTCATTAGGCATCCATATTAGGAGCTCACCACTTTTTGGTGCCATTTCCGAGGAGGTGTTAAATCTTTTAGGAGACATCACCTAAAAACCAAAAAAAGAAAACAAAAACATAAATATTTGTACCAATGAATGCCTCGTCAGTGAAGGGATAGATTTGGCCACTTTCTGCCCAAGAACCCCATTAGCAACAATGGTAATAACAGTTCTGACCATTCTCAGTTTGATTTGGTACACTCTGAAGACGAAACTAACCACACATACGACCCAAACAGAGAAAACTTCACTACCAGTTCCAGCTCAAATAGCTCAATGGCAAACGAAAAAGAGGAACCTAGGGAGATTTTCACTTTTCACATTAGCATACCTCTCGGAGATGCCAGAATGAAGAACATAAATCCTAATAATCTGCCAAACTTTCATGGTTTGACTTCAGAATATCCTGACACATACCTGTTTGAATTTGAGGTAGTTTGCAGATCATTTGATTACACTACTGATGCACAAAAGCTAAGGCTTTTTACTTCCACACTAAAAGACCTATCACTTCAATGCTTCATGAGCCTTGAAGGAAATAGTATCTTTAGCTGGGATCAAATGAAACAGGCATTCTTAGAAAAATATAGGGACTACTGCAAGGCCAAAGATACTAGGGATGAAATCTTTAGGATGCAACAAGGGGATAGAGAGTCATTAGAATATTATGCCCAAAGATTTCAACGCAGCTACAAATGAGCCAGCCATTGCACTTTGGATCCTGAATCACTAAAGCTTGTCCTTCTCAGAGATGTAAAAGAGGAGAATTTTGAAGTCTTAAATCTCCTTGGAGATGGAGATATATTCCAAAAATATTTTGACCAGATCCTGCAAATCTTCAAAAGCTACTCAAGATCTAGGAAAACTAAGAATGGGATGAGAGATACACATACAACCACTGGTGGATCATCATCATCAGCACCAACACTTACAAAATCTGATTTAGGAAACCTGCTGGATGACATGAAAACTGACATACTGCAATCCCTAGCCATGCAACTTGATGCTCTTCAAATAAAAAGAAATAGGATGAAATTAACCAAGCCTTGGTAGTATTTTGTCCTTGTTGTAGAAAGAAGCATGAGAAGGGGCAGTGCACCTTGAACACAATAGAAGCATGTGGTCTCTACACTAATGACCATTCCACTGATAAATGTCCCCTCTTACCCTCATGTAAGGCAACTATTCAAGACCCAACAGTTGAAGGAGCAATAGAACAGCTTTGTTTTATAAATCAGAGGAGGAATAATTTTGTTAGGCCATATCAGCAGACCAATCAAACTTACGATAATCAAGGACAACCAAATTGGAACTCTGTACCGACTCCATGGCAAGCACAACCAAATCAAAACCAATGGAAACAAAACCAACAAACATATCAACCATCCTATCAACAGTCACATTATCCACCGTCTTATCCTCAATACCCCCCACCTTTTCCGTCCACCACAAATTATGCAAACCAGTACCCCCATCCATCAAATTGGAGGGCACCACTACAACAACCACTTATTATCCCACCCCCACAACCTCAACCACCCCCTAGACCTCCACCTATTCTAGCCCAACCAATTCAAAATCCTAATAATAACAGACCCCCACAATGGCAGCAAGCTTATAACACTGATATCACACAATTCCCAACTTATGTTGTAGACACCATAGAAATAAATGAAATAAACCTGAAATATGGAAAAATGTTGCAGAATACATCCCCACACAACATCCAACAACCTGTACCTAAAGCTCAAGACCACACATCAGAACCCTATGTTCAACATCCCGATGAACCAGAACCTCCTGAGGACGAAACCCAAACACTTCCACACAACAGAAATCCCCCATTTCCAGAAAAACTTGTCCAAAGCACAAAAGAAGAAGAAGAGAATACAATCTTAAACGAATTCAAACACTTAAACATCCAAATCCCGATTTTACAAGCCATAAGGGATGTGCCCATATGCAACAAATTCATTAGAGAAAATTGCCTAAAGAAGCTAGGAAGGCGGAAGCGTGACCCACCAACTATTAACGTAGTGGGACAATTGGTCGATTTGATGCTGGCTGTCATAATAAACCCTAAATATCTTGATCCTAGTAGTCCTATAGTAAACATTACCATAAATAACAAACAAATAAATAAAATATTAATAGATTTGGGAGCTACGATCAATATCATGACAAAGGAAACCATGTTATACCTCGGACTCCAATCACTAGTCAGACCAACCACAACAGTACTCCAACTAATAGACACGTCCACTGTGAAGCCCGAAGGAATGCTAGAAGACATTATGATCAATATCGAGTCCTGGGAATATCCAGTTGATTTTATAATAATCGAAATCAAAAGCAAACTTAGTGGCTATCCAATTATCCTAGGTAGACCTTGGTTAGCAACTATGGACGCTTACATAGGTTGCCGATCAGGAAATATGACAATCACCAGTAGACATACAAGGAAGAAAATCAGAATCTACCCACCAGCAATGAAATCTTCAGAGTTAGAGTATCAAAATTGGACTGATGATTACCAGAACACACAAAATCACAACCTCCGACCTATCCTAACAATTGATGCTACAATATCTCTAAAGTCAATAGATGAAGATGGTCATATAGATAGATTTATACAAAATGTATCTCCTAACAATCATGTTATTCAAGAATTTTTTTCTATAGAAACAGGTGACAGTTCAAAACAGAACATGGATGACTTATGGACAGAAGTACTCAAACAAAAGAGTGAAAAGGTAAAAGTCGTGGAAATTCACCCTGGCAAATCAGTCAACATAAATTCCAAACTACAACCAGAGCAAGAAAAGAAATTGATGAAGATACTAGAAGAACAAAGTAAAGCATTTGCATGGACATATGCAGATATGAAAGGAATACATCCGGATATCTGCAAACACTACATTTACATCAAAGAAGGATCTACTCCTATCAGGCAACCACAAAGAAGACTGAACCCTGCACTAAAAGACATAGTCAAAGTGGAATTACAAAAGTTATTAGACACAAGGTTCATCTATCCAATATCTGATAGTGAGTGGGTCTCACCACTAGTCATAGTGCCCAAAAAAGGAGGCAAATGGAGAATTTGTGTGGACTACAGGGAGCTGAATAAAGCAACAAAGAAAGATCATTTTCCACTTCCATTTATAGACCGGGTGCTGGATACATTATCTGGAAACAAGTACTCTTCATTCTCAGACGGTTTCAGTGGGTACAACCAAATTTTAATACACCCAGCTGATCAAGATAAGACGACCTTTACATGCCCATGGGGAACTTACGCCTATAGAGTCCTACCCTTTGGTCTATGTAACGCCCCAGCAACATTTCAAAGAGCCATATTGAGTATTTTCTCCGATTTTCTGAATGACAAAATGGAAGTCTTCATGGATGATTTCACACCTTATGGACAGAGTTTTGACTAGGCATTGAACAATCTTGAATTAGTATTAAAAAAATGTATTGAAATGAGCTTGTGCCTAAGCAATGACAAATGCAGGATGTTAATGGAAGAAGGAATTGTTCTAGGACATCATATATCACAGAGAGGTACAGAGGTGGATCAAGCCAAAGTCTCAGTAATCAGAACACTGCCCCCACCTGTCAAACAAAGAGATGTAAGAAGCTTCCTTGGACATACAGGGTACTACAGAAGGTTTATTGAGAATTATAGCAGAACTGTTGCCCCCATGTCTACATTTCTCACAAAAGACAATGAGTTCATATGGACAAGCAACTGTATGTCATCCTTTGAAAGTCTTAAACAAAAAACCATCACAACACCAATATTTCAAGGACCAAACTGGGAAATTCCATTTCACATTCACACAGATGCATCAGATAAAGCCATTGGATCTGTGCTTGGGCAAGAACAAGACAAGAAACCCTATGCCATATACTATATAAGCAAAAATTTGTCTAGGGAAAAACTCAACTACATGGTCACAGAGAAGGAATTTCTGGTAGTCACACATGCAATCAAGAATTTTAGGCATTACATCACAGGATACCAAAGTTTTATCCATACTGACCACTCAACGATCAGATATCTTATGAACAAGCATAATACCAGTGCAAGAATTATTCGATGGATGCTACTTCTACAAGAATTTGGCATCACTATAATAGATAAACCAGGCAAGCATAATGTGGTAGCCGACTTTCTGTCAAGAGTCACGCATAGAAAAGATAACGAATTGGTTCAAAATAACTTCCCTGATGAGCACCTTTTTTCCATATCAATAAAAAGCCCATGGTTTGCTGACATAGCAAACTACTTAGTATCCGGGAAGTTTCCAGAACATTACAACTATAAAGAAAGGACAAAAGTAATAAGACAAAGTGCCACATATACATGGATAGAGGGCATTCTTTTTAAACAGGGACCAGATCAAATACTTAGAAGGTGCATTAGGGAAGATGAAGTACATGACATAATGCATGACACCCACAATGAACCCCGTGGAGGACACTATGCTACAAAAATGACAGCCTACAAGATCTTGCAAATAGGGTATTATTGGCCAACACTCCACATCGATGCTTATGAGTATGTGTCCCATTGTGATGATTGCCAGAGGATGGAAAAGCCAACACAAAAACAAGAAATGCAACTCCTTCCACAAATATACTTGGAGGCATTTGAAAAGTGGGGATTTGATTTTGTTGGCCCATTTAACCCACAGTCCAATCAGAAAAGCTACATCCTCGTATGCACTGATTACCTTACAAAATGGACAAAGGTAGCAGCACTGGATGCTGCAAATGAAACTAGTGTGGCCAAATTCTTTATTGAGCAGATCTTTCACAGGTTTGGGGTGCCAAGAGAAGTAGTTTCTGATTAGGGCCCACAATTCACATCGAATTTAATTGAAGACCCGATGAAAAGAAACAATGTAAAGCACAGACAGTCATCCTCCTATCACCCTCAAGCAAATGGTCAAGCTGAGGTAACCAACAGGGAATTAGAGAGAATCTTGACAAAAACTGTCCAACTTCACAAAAGGGATTGGGCTGACGGACTTAGTGAGGCAATCTGGGCTTACAATGCTACATGGAAAACAACTACGGGATTCACACCTTATGAACTAGTCTATGGAAAAAAGGTCATGCTGCCCATCGAATTTGAAATAAAGACATTAAGAATTGCAGCAGATTTACATATGGACCTATCAGAAATTCAAAAATAACACATGCTACAGCTAAATCAATTGGATGAACACCGCCAACAAGCACTTACACATACTGAAATCATCCAACAACAAAGAAAGAAATGGCATGACCAACATTTTAAGGATAAAAAGTTCAACGAAGGTGATTGGGCACTACTCTACGACTCCAGATTTCACACATTCAAAGGAAAGTTAACCACTAGATGGCTTGGACCTTACATTATACAGAAAATTTATGACAATGGGGCTGTGAGAATTATTACAATTGATGATGATGAGTTCCCCATGATAGTGAATGGGCATCGCCTAAAACTCTACAAAAAACCACAGTCCAAAGAAGAATTTACACAAGTACTCTACCAGCAACAATTGATGCTGATAGACCATGCTACAAATCAGTAAACTTCAATGCATATCATGAAAAAAAGAGAAAAAATATATAAACAAAAAAAACAAAAAAACAAAAACAAAAAAAAGGTATCAGGAAATTTACAGGGCATCAACCTATTCAAGCGAGCCTGCACAATGATTCAAGCGAGGCTACCATCTATTCAAGCAAGCCTGCAAAATGTATCAAGCGAGGTTGCCATTTATTCAAGTGAGCCTGAAATCAATTCAAGCGAACTAGCCATGTCTACATTCAGAAATCAGTCATCATCTACTACGGAATTCTTCAAGACACACCATGCCATCCTTTTTCAAACATATTCAAGCGACCCTGCAAGTTATTCAAGGGAGCCAATCACATATAGCCATGCAATCACCCAAATACGAAGCATCATCACAACAGTCCTAGCAACAAGCTGGCACAATTTTAAAAAGAAGACACTTCAGCAAATTCAAAACGGGCAGAAAGGGAAAAAGCAGCCCACACACATAACTACTGACATGCAAAAATCAATTACAGACACCGCCAAATCTACTACGGAATCCGCCATGCATGAAAACCGCACCAAATCATCAATGCAGGTACACATACATACCAAGGTAATCTCTAAAATGATTTTATTTTATTCTTAAGGTAAAACATTTTCCCACAATACATTTGTTTGTAGTCACTTGAGGACAGCTTCCATTCTAATTGGTGGCATGGTTGAATCACCTTAATAACTCATGATCGCTACCTAAGTCCTGTCACCCTAAACGAATCATGATCGCAACATTCACCATATGAAGTACAAAGATCGATCATGGGAGTAGAGAGACCGATCATGAGAAAGAGGGGATTAAAAGAGGCAAGTACAGGAATGATGGAAAGGATAGGTGCAGGAAGACGACAAGTAAGGCTGCATAATATTCCACAATTTTTCATATAAGGAACCACTCGGAACTCTCGAGAAGCAGCAGACTAAATCTAGTGCACTCACTCATCCAACATTGCAATCCTCGTGCCTATATGTAATATCCCAACTTTTTGACTAACTATGTTATGATGTCATGTTGGGTCACGACCCCAGTATATGTGATTTATTATGTTTGACATAGCATTTATATGTTTTGATTTATTTCCTTTATGAGTGATGTATTGGGCATGGACCCTGATTTGTTTCATTATTGAATATATGCGAAGCAGGAAAGCTGAATGAATAAACTATGTTGTATTTCAAGAAGTGATTACAAAATTATGATATACTGAGACTTTCTCTTTTGTTACATTATACTATGCAGAGCATGATTTACATGGTTGATTAGTTAGTGTGTTGAGCATGGACTCAGGAACACACAAAAGACCTATATACTGGGCCTAAGCCTCGATGTATTTAGAGAATTCTATTTCGTACTGGGCCTAAGCCCCGATGAACGTTGACTGTTGGGCATGCGCCCTGGAGCACTCCAAGTTTGAAAGAAATGATTACCGGATCCGAGGACATTTAATTATCCTAGATGTGCCTCACAACCACATTCTAGCTCTAGTGTTGAGCAGAGGCTCTGGAATTGCACTAGCGTAATGCCCATGTGAGAGTGTTGAGTTGAAAGGCTCTGAAGAGCACTTGGGGTTACTACTTCTCAAGTGTTGAGTCAAAGAGGACTCTGAATAGAACTTGCATGTCTTATCACAACTATTTCGACTTGATCAAATAAATCTTATTATCATCATCTACTGCGGGAACTACCATGTTAAAACGAGGGAATCTGACATGCAAAGGGAGAGACTAGAGGTGCCTTTACTAGCTTACCGAAACCATCCAAAGAAGTGGACCCTTCCCTTAAAAAGAACTAAAAGAAGCATCTTGTGAAACAAAATTCTAAGGACCCCAAAGTAGTATTATTATTAGGAGCTTCAATAATAAATATATATATATATATTGGTTAATTATTATATATATATTCTTTTATAAATGTTTACACTTTATAGATATATATTTATGCATAAGTGGGCTGCCACTTACCAAATATTATTTATTAATATTTAGATGGTATTGTAAATTGTATATTATTATTATTATGAAAATATCTAAAAGATTAAATAAACACTTTAATCAAACAGGTTGAGAAGTCCTAGTTCCTAATAAACTAGCAATTAAAGTAAACAAGTATTATTTTATAAATTAATTGTTTTAAAGAAACCAGTAAAATCCAACAATCCTAATTTCAAGATTTGTCCTACTTAAGGAGGATAGACCCCAAAGATTGGGGGATCTTTTTCTTTTGGTATTATTATTATGTCAAGAAGAAGTCTTTGCTGAAGAAAGTGAATTCTACCCATAGATTTGGAGATCTGAACCAGCTACACACCTAGGGCCTCTACTTCTCAATTTGCATGTCAGAACCAGCTCGGGGGGATTCATACTAAACCAGGAACGGTTGTAGAATCATGGTTGGGAGGAACGTGGTAGTCCCAAAGTCATCCAATCCAAGATAAATTCTCAGGTCAGCTAAGAGCTCAGGAGGTTTTCATTAATTAGTGGTTGAGTGTGCAGATCATCATAAGCAGGAACAAGCTATAGGGATCGGCAAGACATTAATAGCTGGAACAAGCTACAAGGATCAACAGCTGTAAACTTCATCAAGATATTTTAGAAAATGAGATCCAGTTTTGCTTTAAACAGAGAAATATTTAGTCTAGACATTTCGAATACCCAACAACACCAAATCTGATGTAATAAAAACATAGCATCATTCTTCGTATCAATTCTTTTCTATCTACTTCATTTCTTGGAAAGCCACGTGAATTTTTACACACACTGCATTGGTTTTAAAACAATGACAATAGGAAGAACAGGAATCCTCGATTTCTTTTATACATTCCTCTTTTCTAATACAAAACACAAGTAACATTCTGCCAACGCTACCACCATCGATCTAATCTTCAAAGAGCATAGAGATTCAAAATCTCATAGATCGATACCCTACCCAGACTCGATCTAACCCTAACAAATTTACATTATAATTTGACATTGTTTAAAAATGCCAGAAAGTCACAAACACTGATGCATAAACGAAAACAGAGATCAAAGGTCAAATCCCACGACTATCTCATGCCCCAAAATTGGTAGGAATCCCCTACAGGGGTCGTGGTCACCAACAGTCGAGGAATAAAAGCATTGAATACAACTTGGAAACCCTCCTCATATCATCAACCATTATATTCACGCCATTAGTAAGATAAGCGAAGTATGCTAACCCCAATACAAGAGACAGAGGCGTAGAACATCCTCATTTATATCCTATACAGGCAATACTTTATTTACACAGTAAACTTCCTAGCAAATATTTCAATACAGTAACAAATGCAAAATGTAACTAACACATAAATCATAGCCATAGTTCCCAAACTGAAGGCGCTGAGACCTGTTATCATTGAATGATTACCGTACAAACAGATTTCCCAAAATACCCAAGAACCCATAATAGAAGCATTAGTAAGTTTCGGCTTAAAGCCTTAGATTCAAACAAAGAAATCTGAAATGTCTCATTGGAACCTTGCAACTGTACAGGAGTCATACTCAGACAGAATAGCATTTCATTTTTACAAGATTTCGCAGAATCAAATGGCCAGTAAGACCTAGTTACTAAAACAAGTTCTTTTACTCTTCCACTATTAAAATTACAATGAGAATCCCATCCTTTCGGGGCTAGCCAAATGACACATAACGACTTCCAAAGGTGATTTAGTAATCCCAAGGCTTACGAAAGCCTCCATGCTAGACCAGGCTAAACTCATACATACAAACACCAGAGGTGCAAGAGGCAGGGCCCAAGTGGGTAAGTCAAACTTACCATTACCCTAGCCATGGCACCATGAACCATTGTAGCTCCCTGACCAAAGCTTTATCACCTGTCATTTTGCAACAAGTTTAATAGTTAGTCAAAGATCAATACAGAAATATGAAAGTGTCAAAAGCAATGAGGAACCATTCGTCCCTTACCTGTAAGAAGTAGGAACGCCTTACACCATAGTCCACTTCAATACCTACCAAGGGTACTAACCACGAGCAGGGCTCGGGTCAATATACAACGCAACCACCATACAATGAAGAGCAGAGCCAGAGATGGAGAAAGTCAACTACAAGGAACAGTGATAGAAAACCCCAACTCGTTACCCAAACCCTCATGGTATAGGCTGTTACTCATACTCATTAAAAGCGCATTTAAGAATATACCAGTCTCTTCATAGTGGAGGTTCAATTTAATTACAAAGTCTATAGTGAATTCGTGGGTATAACCCCACTTGCTTTTAAAACTCAACAGGCTTGATTTTTGTACAAAGTATATAGTAAGAATATGACCCACCCCACATTTCATTCAAAGTACTATAAACTCCTAGTTGTACACCTTACATTGGGGAGACCTTTATGTATGAACCCCCATGGTAATGGGATCCTCATTTTATACAAAATTATCATTATCCTGGTGAGACAGGACTAGTAGTAAAATGTGCACCAACCATTTAGGGATAGCACTCTCAGATAGAATAGACCTGCAAACATAGGAGTACGATTTAATGTTAGCATGTTGCTAAGTAAGTCCGACCACCACAACATTCACCCATACCTCTTGGAAACCCTGCTGAGGTATGTAATTACCTCTCCTAGGGCAGAATAGTACCACCATATGAATCACATATCGACATCACATAAGTCTATCACCTGAAGGAGACATTAGACATCATAATTTAGACCATATAGTTCTTAAAACAATAATGACTGTTATTTACAACCAGTAGTTATAATTGCAATGGAAACATGACTTCATAGTATTTTTTCCACATTGCTTCCGCAACTCAAAAACAATACATAACAGAGACCATGTAATACAAAGGAGATTGGATTACATTTGTTCGTACAAGTAGGAATGTTTGACCAGATTAAATCTAAAGTATGCAGTCTGTTACTATAAACTAACGTTTATTGCAGACAGCGAAAATTTTAAAATTTTGCTATTTTTGGGACATTACACTGTAAGCAGAGCCCTGAGCAGTTGAAGGTATAAACCACATTCCAAAATTCTGGTTTTTGTCTGATTATAAGGAATATTCTAAAAGTGACGAAGGGTTTTAAGAAAAGTGAACCGGAAGATCATGGTGCCATTTATCAAAGCCCGAGAGTCCTGCAGATCATTCGCAACTCAGGTTGGATGCCATTTATCCTTGGACTAAGAGGATACAATACAGGGGTAGCTTAGGAGTTCACAAGAAACCTCAAACATATCAAAGATGAGCAGTACATCACCCGAGTAAAAGGGTTGCACATAAAATTGGATGAGGACATGATTGACAAACACACTGGTCTTCCAATGGGCCTGCATTGGAGCAGCAATGACCGGGAGGCAAACCACACAGCAAAAGCAGCATTCTTTGAGCATGGAGAAGTTTATGATGAAGACAAAAATGGAGTCAAAAGACCCTCCATGCCAGCACCATGGGATGAAATGGCTGCAATTGTCCTGAGGTACATTACATGCACTGGAAGATTAAGCTATGTTCCCATTTTCCATTTTCGTATTTTAGAGCTTCTCAGCCACAGAAGTCACATTTCATCAAACAACAATATTAGCATTCCATTTTACCTGCTCCAATCCCTAGCAGAGATGAGCAGGAAGGTGGCTAAGGGAAAAGAGTATGCTTTGGCCCATCATGGGCTGATCAAACTAATAGTTGCTGAGGAGCTAAAAGCTCATATTCCAGAGCTCTCTTGGGAGGAGTTCATCGTGGTATCTGCTGAGGACATTCAGAGAATGAGGACTACGCCCTTGCCACCTGAATCAAAAAGTAAGACCACCTCTGTATCAGGGGCAAAAAGAAAAATTGACTTGGACAGTGTGGCCGACACCTTGGTCAAAATAAAACACTCCAAAGAGGACTCCAAATCAGACCCAGATATTCCTACCAGTAGTCAGGGGTCAAAGAGGCGCAGCAAGAGATTCATGCAGGTATCTAAAATCCGAGTCTCCAAGGAGAAAGAAAGGGAACCCAGCCCCCTAATTACCAATGTGTCTGATGATGACATTGGTCCTTTTATAGATCAGAAGGATCCCACTATAGATGAAGAAGAGGACGAAGAAGAAAAAGAAGAAGAGGATGAAGAAGAGGAAAGGAATGAAGAGGAAGAATAGGATGCAGAAGAAAAAATGGATAAAGAATAAGAGCAGAGCTTACAAGAGCAAGGCAACTTCTAGGAAAACCCTCCAAAACGTAATGAAGGCCCAGAGGTCATTTCCTAGCTCGCTGAAGCATTAGCAGAATTGGAAAGGCTCAGAAATGAGTTGGAAACATTAAGAATTGGGCTAGGAAGCCAGGCCACACCTCCCCCATTCTCAGCCAAGAAGACACAAATCCTAAAGATGCATCATGTAGAAGAGCTCCAGCTAGCCGAGCAGAAGAATTTAGCACTGCAATAAAAGTTGGCCGAAGCACCGAACGAATTAGCAAAAAAAACCAGGAGATTATCAAATTTAAGGATGTTTTTGCCACTACTATCGGCATATATGAGAGACTGCGGGACCTCAGACCACCGTCGGCGGTATATGCAATTTATTTACAGGAGAAATGGGGCGAATTCCAGCTCCAGAGGTTCAAGAAAGGACTCCCTATAGAGGTAAGCACTCCCAAAGAATTTATTGATGCATCTTTGAACTCCACAGAGCTGGAGAAAGACCAATTGAGTGAGTTCTTCTTACATAATTTCATAGTTTCTGGCTCGCCCAACTGGTCGCCAAACCCATATGTGGGCGATTTCCAGTTAAGGGCATTGTGTTCATGGATGAACCACGAAATTGAACGAGCCCAGGACTACCATCTCTATGTTGCATCCAAATGGAAAACCCCATTAATGATCAGACCAGAGCGAACTCACCCTAAAGGGATAATCTATAACCACAGGATCCTCACCTAGAATGAGGAACTGATATCCATTCTCCTTGCAAAACAACAGGAGGTGGTGATTCATTTTGACATTACACTCCACAGCACAAAAAAGGAATTTAATGAGTCCATCAGGGAAAGGAGGAGCAGCGTGGAAAACGATCTAAAAAGAAGAGAACTCCACTCTCCCCTCAGGCTTGAGGATGCTCTTTTCAAAACCACACTCTACAAAGAATCCTTGGTAAGAAACCAACTTAGGTGGATTGGGATGAGGCGAAATCCTCCATTCTTTCTTTCCCCAGTCTTCAAAGAACAGATTAGTGAAGAGGAAGAGAGGAAGGCATGGGCCAGGGAGGATCAAAATTTTGGATATCACAGGCAGGCAGGGACACCTAAGGTGGTAGCATGGGATATCAAGGAGGTCATCGACGAATTGAATAAGTCACCCAAGGATGGGTGAATCCTTCAAGTAGGGGAGAGAATGATGAGTCCAATTTTCAGGTATTTGATAACCCTTTTTCCACAGTCCAGCTCAAGCAATGGCGAAGAAACACACTCAATTGTGGGAAAAGTGTTTTACTTTAATTATTTAATGAAATTGTTTAATGATTATTCTTGTATGTTAGAATGTGTATCAAATAAACTAATTATATGGAAACCAAGCGTGATTGAGCAGGTTCAGGGTCATTAAAGGATGGACGTGTAGAAGACTAAAGGATCACCAAGCTCGGCACACTGTTTCCTGATTTATAGAGGACGCACTCCCACTTTCAAGAAGAATCCGCATTTTGACAATCAGTTAGGATGAGAATTAAATCATATAAATATGGACCTCTTGGGTAGCGAGAGGCCTCGGCTGTTATTTTGAGAAAAACATTGTTTTAACGTTTTCTTCCCTATCGATACTGCGAAGTATAGACCTTGGTTTTGACATGGATTTTATGTTTTAATAAGAGATTGATGATTAATTCCAGCCAGCATTTATAAGTTTTATTCTCTCCTGAGTACGGGTTGGGGAGGGCCCCTCCAACACGTAGGTCAGGAGATTTCTATTTGCAGGTATTTCTTTCAATTATGCGTTTTACATTGAAGAATAGTTATATTGCATATGGAAGCACTTGAATGATTTATTATTCATGTAGTAGTTTATAATACTTTCTGTAGTACAGCAGAATGGTTTCTATAGTCATGAAGGCGCTTTATTTCAAACGCATATTTTTATCAACAATTGCATGTGTATCAACTTTGCTTTCAATATCATGGTTTATATTTGAGGTTTTTGACTGTTTCTCATCGTGATCAAATTCTTTAGTAGTAGATGGATAGCTTGAAACGATTGCACTTCAATTTTAGTCTTGGGATTTAAAATGGTTTAGATCAGAATTCTAGCTTTAGGCATAAAATAACTACAGACCTTGTTTTCCCCAATCTGAGAATAGATCTGTTATGGCATTTTCATTTTTAGATTTATTATTCTGCATTAAGTAATTTCATAAGATTATCTCCTTCACTTTCAGCATCTTAAGTATTTAAAATAGATTCACCTCTTTTTGTATCTTTCTTTCTTAGAACAAATTTGCTGCTTTCAGTACTTTAATTCTTTTAAATAGATTTATTGTTTTCCAGTATTTAATTCTGTAGCATAACCAGTTTTACATATTTAGTAGGCAACCTTTAGAACATCGATACCGACATCCAACTGTGACAGAGATTATCCTATAAGAGCACAGATAGTGCATGCATCTCTAAAGTTTGTATGTTCCCCGGGTTGACATTTAAAGTAGGCTCTTGGTATAGCTGCCCTCATTAGACATCCATATTAGGAGCTCACCACTCACAACTGGAAAATCTGCAAATACAATTTTACGAAATATTCATTGAAGCAAATATCAATATGTGTATTTTGGTGAACTTAGGATATGGCTTACATGACTTGCATAGTTACATTCTATCTCATAAGCTGTTGTATATTCTATATTCACTCGCACATCTGGAACTATCATATACATGATTGAAATATGTGTATTATAGCGAATTTTGGATCTGGCTACATAATTCAGAATCCGGATGGCTCCTCATAAGCTGCCATACAAAAAACTAAACTACCATACTGCATTACACTAATTAAATAAAACATAATTGTTACATAAGGGCTAGATTTAGAAAAATAAAAATACAAATGTCTAACCAAAAATACAAAATTCTGCATATCCAGTAGAGAAAACAAAAATCTGCATGTCCAGTAGGATTTCTACAAGGGGAGATTAGTCTAAAATACCTGCTGCATCCCTACATTAAAGCTGCAACTATGGGCTTAAGACTTGTGGTTGTTCAAAGCTTTTTTCTAATTGCACTTCATCAAGACTAAGCTGATATGTTCCATTGCCAATGTTGGCCATATCTCTGAGAATATTGAATGTGGGGCCGGTTCCAAACATTATGGTGTGAAGAATCATCCTTGGCTCTTCTTGTTTCAGTTTGTCCACATAATATAGAGGATCCCCTCCCCCATTAATTCCTCCATCACTCAAAAACACAATCATTGGTCTTTTCTGATCAGTTGTCAGATCTTTTGAGGCTTTTATCATCACCCTTTCATCCAATTCCAACCCAGATGAATAAGTAGTTCCTCCATCTGCATCATAAGAAAGAAGCAAATTAAAAACTTCCTCCCTCATCTATTTCATCTCTACAACAATTATTGCACTGCCGTCAAAGAGAACCACTGACACCGTATCATCAGATACAGTCCTAAGGCGAGTTCTTATAAACCTTATAATAATATCAATTAGTAAGTAGTGGCTCTTTTTCAAGTAAAGGTATAAGTTTCCTTAAATAAGCTAGTCAAAAGAGAAGCAGAAACAATCACACCTATATTTGTAAATTCCAAAATAGTCCAACTCTTGAAATATGGTGACTTTGAATATCATCATAGAGGCAACACCAGAAACAAAGGGGAATTCTGCTAGAGATGACTTGAAATACTAGAGAATTTGGGAAGTGTCAAATCAAGAGTTTGAAAGGGGTAATTAAAGCTGTAAGTTAATTACCTATATATTTAAATATGTTTCTGGATAGGCCAATCCATATATTTGAAGAATTAGCTTCTTCGAATACATTTTACTCCATTTAGGGCGGATATCGGATATAGGTGGCATGATAGGGGTATCAATTCCAAATGTTTAATTCAAGAAATATCGTAGAATTGAATTTAGAGCAGTGTCCATTTTGAATGATAAAAATGACCGAAAAAAATAGAAAATTCCAAAATAAACGAGAAGAAATATAATGGGCCACGGTGTTTTATTCACACTAGCCTGGGAATATTTTGTCGATCATCATTTTTGTTGGGTCTTTGAAGCGTGGGAGCTAGGAAAGCAATCTTACATTTGTTCCTAGATATATAGAGCTTAGATATTATGGATCATCAGAAATTGCCTGATTTAATGAGGCCAAATAAGTTGAAAATATTAATTAGAGGAGATGCCAAACTCTGTTTCCCAACCTCAGATCCTTATCTGTAATTGATCTCTTGTACGCCCTCTACATATCCAGTGTAGAATTGGAAAAAATAATTTCTGGAGAAGGCAAACTATGCAGAGGGAATGAGAAAAGTTGGGGTAGGGTAAAAGATCCAAACTGAGAAATATATCATACAAAGGCATTACTTTGCAAGGCTCTAAGGAGGCCATCGATTTCAGTAATCAAAAAAATTTAAACATTAAAGATTCAAAGGGGGTTATATTTTTTTATCCATGTTATGTAATATTTATCCATAGCAAAGACTCAAATTTTGAATCTAATTAGCGACTTTGTTCATGAGTGCTACCGTTTATTCGAAAGCCATGATATTCCAGGTTATGTAATAAAGACGAAGACACCACATTTGCTGTCAAAAAATATAACAAAAATGCAAATCTGCTCCAAGTTTTCTTCATTTCAAGAACATGCATTCAAGGATACCAAGCTAAATGCTACTCATAAAACTAATGGAAAATGGAAACACAGAAAAATGATGCCAGGTGCATAGAGTTGTTACTTGAAAGGCTGGACCCTTGAGAAGGCAATAAAACCCTTGAAAAGGTCTGGCTGCAATTAACAATTAGAACATCATCTTTGGCCCCAGTTCATGTAAGTGCATAATCATGTAAGTGCAATTGATGTAAGTGCATAATCATCCTCTTGACCTCCAACAAGCTCTGTATCTCTGCAGGCGATTCCTGATCTGCACCAATCGAACTAGAGACCAAAATGAATTGGAATGTAAAACCCAATTCAAGCACAATGACACAACCAGCTACCACACCATGGTTTCAGTGATCACAACTTCGTGGGTCTATATAGGAGAACGTTGAATGAAGGGAGCGGGGTACTGAGAAAGAAACATGGGACAGAGTGTTGGGAAATCAATGCAGATGTCCATTTCCATCAGCGAGTTTTCTAAATGGCCTGAATGAAAGACCATATCCCATCCAAGGTCTTAGTCCGACTGACAAAAACACCACCGGAAGGCTCAACACTCATAGCACATAGGGTTGAGCCACCGACTTAGCGACTGACTCCACCGCAGGAGCCACCGGCACTCACAAGCAGCTTGCTTTTGTAGGAATAGTAGCGAGAGACAGCCACGCCCCTCCACGACATACGCTGGTCCATGAGCCATGCCACAGATCGCCACTGCCGCCGCAGGAACTGCCTCAGACATCACCGCTGCAACAGAGAAAACTGGGGAAAATTCGATACTCTACACAAGGGATCATCCCCAGTTCACAGAAAAACACTGCAAAGCTCCTGCACTCGGTTCTTATCTGGCCGCTCAGAAGACGAAGGATTTGGCGGCTAGGGAGGAACCCTAGCTGCCGCCTTGTTCATTCTACAAACGACTCTAAAAACCCTGGAGCGTGTGGTTAATTAAAGGTTATCTTCAAGCTCGCTAGTTTAGGTTAATTATATTTAATGTAGTTAAGTACTAAAGACATGTGGCATTTTTATACATTTTTGTTTTTTAAATTATTTTTATTTAATTTTAAATTATGAAAATAAAAATCACTCCACCAGGGAATTATGTCCCGTCCAACTTGTATTAAACCAATTAGAAATTCAAAATTTGGTATTTTAAAAATTGTTAAATTTATTTTTATTTTTCAAAATATTAAGTTTAATATTGAAACTATGCAAAACATTATAGAACTTTATAAAAATTTGTGTTTTAAAAATCAAATTAATACAAGTCAAAAGAATTTGACTTTCTAATGGAAAGTATATCCTTGCCTTGGCATGGAATAAAAAAGCATATATAATGTAATTGCACAATTTTGTTCTCATATTTAAATATTATTTTTACAATTTCAGTTTGTATAAAAGGATTATTATTTAATTACTATAATTACAAACTTTTGCTGTTAGTTGTGTGATAAATTTTTGCTTAAGGATATTGTAATTGAGCACTTTTGCTATCAATTTTGTGATACACTTTTGTTATCAACTTTGTGTGGAGTTCCACCTTACGAACTATCATGCAAAAAACCAAAAAAATATTTTCAAATTTGTTTTAATATCAGGTTTGTTTGTGTGGAGCTCCACCATACAAACTATCATGTCAAAATATTTTTACAATTTCAGTTTTCTTAGTCACACAATGTGTGAAGAACTTGCAATAATTAATTAATGAAAACACACGAAATAGCAGAAATAACAGAACTCAGAATCACTTTTATATTGATCGCAGACCACTTCGAGGGGGCAACCTCCTTTGAGCAAGCTCAATACAAATAACTTCACGGTACCTTAATTGGTCCCAACACAAACTTATATACTAAGTCTAGGCACCAATACCATGGGTCAATACCATGTGTCAATACAAACCATGGGCCAATACAAAATATGGATCAACAATTACTACGGGACGACTTACAAAGCATATGCGTCCAACAACAATAATACAAACTATGGATCAACAAATACAAACTATGGATCAGCAAATACTACAGGATGAATTACAAAGCATATGCGTCCAACAACAATATCCTAACAAAGTAAATAGAAGGGTTGGCATGGGTTCCTAACACAATGGCATTGTCCACCATTTTGTTTTGTTATTTTTTAGGTGGATTATAAGTAATTTCATTTTCTAATTTTTAAGTGGTTTTTTGTAATATTACTGCAAAAAAAATTTCGAGTAATACTCTTGGGCTCTTAATTTCCAAGTTGTTGTCAACCACAAGCTCAAGTGACTTTCTCTCAACCTGCTTACAGTAACTGAATTCATCAGTTACTAGTCTAGGAAAGACTTTAGGGTGAAAACATGGAGTTGAGTAACACTTTTGCTAGTTTTTTTACAAACAAAACTACAATTTTTTTTATGTTTCATATGCTTTTCAACTTCATCCCTTTAAACAGATATCTCCCTTAAGAATTTTGTAATATCCCTTTGCTAACATGATTCTTTTGTAATTGAAATACAAATGTAATTCTGGATATACTTCTTCAAATTGGATGCACTTCTGGATATACTTCTTCATACTGGCACCCATATGCTTCTTCAAAGTATCCTTCATGCACTTCTTTAAAATAGCACAGGAATACTGAAACCTATTTGAAACCAATTGATATCAATGAAAACCAAAGTTCAACAATGTTTTCCTTCCAGTTCTGTAGGAATTATTGAATTCCTTGTTTTGAGGCTCATTATACTCATGTCTACTTTCATTTAAGAAATTCACCTCTGCAGGTGCTTCTTGAATACCTCCTTTAAGTATTCCATCTGTTAAATTCACTATCATTTTTGCCTATATGTTCTGTCACATTATATAAATTTCCTAAACAATTTTATCTTTACATCTACAAAAGTTTGTTCACAATCCTTTGTCATTGTAAAAGCATCAAGACTGGGATTGAACCACATTTTGTCCCAGATATATAGCTCTAATATCTACAAAATTTGATCTCCTATCATGCGTAGGTGTATGCTATTTCGATGTAGTCTACCTCTAGGACTAACATGAAAAATGGTGACAATACTGGGGAGCACATGTGAAAGAAATATTTCCCCAAATACAAAGTTAAAGAAAATCTGATCTCTTCCTACTAGGTAGTTGGCCTAATTTTGTCTTCATATGACACCACTTTCTATCCTCAGTCACTAGGGCACACTTGGATAGATTCTATATAGGATTTTCCTTGATTCTATCAGATTTTATTTTATTCCAGGATTAGAAGTGTGCCTTCCTCCTTTAGAAAACTTGACTCTGCCTTTTCTTCTTTTAGTGGATAAGGTAAATATAATTTGACTTAGGCAACTGGATCTTTTTAGCCAAATCACCCTCCATCTCTTTCTTCTCTCCAAAATCCATGATCAGTTTCCTTTTTTTCACTCATGAGCTTCCAGCCTGCCAATATTGCCTTTGCTAATTCGTGAGCCTTTGGACTAATCTAGAAAGTGTTTTTTCCACCTAGGGTTTTTTAGCTTTTAGTAAGCTTGCCTTTTGTGAGCTTTTCAACTTGCCATCAAGGCATTCTATTTTCTATCCCGAGAAGTATTATATATTGTATTCATATTTATGAATAATATAGAGATGATATTTACATCAATTGAGTTCAGTCTCTCATTGTTCTACTTCAATATTTCTTATTACTTTTGCATGTCTCTAAATAAATTATCATGAGGACTTGTTTGCTTCTAGATCTAGGATTATTAGAATCTATCATGGTCTTGAACCCATTTAGAATTCCTACATGGTATTAGAGCCATAGAATTCTCACATAGTGTTGACTCAAAACTAGTGAAATATGTGGGCATGATCAAAGATATGGTAGTAACCTTAGCTCAGTTGTGATCCACGAGTATCCTACTAGATGTTGTAGTGGTTGATGTACCTCTAAGATATGGCATGTTGCTATTAGGAACATGTGCTAAGAGAATGGGAGGTACAATGCAGATGGACATGAAGTATGCAACTATGCCTTTGTTTGTAGTAGAAATGAGGAGACTATATAGAGAAGCCAGATATGCTTATATACTCATTGAAGGAAACAATCCCATAAATTACCCTTTATATACCATGGAGGAAGATATGGGTTGTTGCATGTTAACTATAGGAGACAATTATGACAAAGAAACCCTTTCACTTATGGCAGTAAAGAATGTAAACCTTGCACAAGATCGAATTTGGGAAACACATTTTGTTGGATCTTCCAATGAAGATGAATCTAGAGCTGGAGTAATACTTAATTCTCCAAACAAAGAAGAGTTACCACTATCTTTTAAACTAAAATATTATACTACCAATAAAGTGTCTTAATACCAGGCACTCATATACGGTTTCGAAGCATCCAATAAGATGGGAATAAAATAGATCTTTGTCTATGGAGACTCATAACTCATAGTGCAACAAATTAAAGGGATATATCAGACCAAGCATCCTAGGATGAGAGCCTAAAAGAATCAGGTTTGGGACCAAGGTATTTTTTAAAGGATTCTAATATTATACCTAAGTATAGTATACTAGGCGATTATTTTGGATTGAAAAAAAACATGTATATAGATAGGTAGCCAAATATTAAATATGAAACATACAATTTACTACTGAAATGTGTAAATTTTGGCGAATATAATGATAAAAAAACACATTTTATGTAAATATAGGTGATATTAGAGACTAAAAATGACCAAATAGTGAATTTATTTTTTGAAAATAAGACCGAAAAATAGCCAATTGGCAAAATTTTGCCCTTAAAAATTACCCTGTTTGGGACTTGATAGAAAATATCTTCCAGGATTTCAATATCAATACCATCCCAGGACATATGAACCAAAAGGATGAGTCACTAGCAGTAGAAACAAGTACATTCAAGCCTCCCACTAAGATCAAATTAAGACATGAAGTTGAAATGGTTTACAGACCTTCAACCCTTGATAATACAAAATAGTAGCAGGTATTATGGAGGCCACAAGCTTGGAGAGATATAGCTTACAAAGTGTTGAGAGCTGGGTATTACTGGCCAAAACTATTTTCTGATGCCAATCATATTGTAAGGCCATGCATTGAATGCCATATGTTTGCGGGTAAACAAAAGCTGAAGCCTTTTCCTCTAAGAAATTTCATCACTTAAACACCTTTTCAATAATGGGGTTTGGATTTCATTGGAGAAATAAATCCTAACTCTAGTAACAAACACATATGGATCTTGAATGCTACTGATTATTTCACAAAGTGGGTGGAATCCACCCCCACTAGATTGGAAATTGAAAATGTGATCTTGAAGTTCCTAGAGGAAAATATTTTACCTAGGTTTGGATGCCCCATAAATATTATAAATGAAAATGCTCCAGCATTTAGATATGTCAAAATGGTAGAAGTTTTCCAAAAATATAACATTGATCTTGGTCATTCTACTGCATATTATCCTCAAGGAAATGGTTTGGAAAAATAATCCAATCAAAGCTCGCCCAGGATCATTAAGAAGATGTTGATAGAGAATAAAAAGGCATGGGAAGTCAATCTCAGGTACGCTTTATCGGTTGATAGGATAAGCATCAAGAGGTCAATTGGTACATCTCCTTTTCAATTAGTATATAGAAAAGAAGTATTTTTCCCTATCCAACTGGGATTGCCACTATTAAAAATGATTCAGCACGAGACATATGAGCCAAATAATATGGTTAGAAGGGTGTATGAGTTGATTGAATTACATCAAGAGAGAGAGCAGGTTAACATCAAATTACAGGAACACCAAAGGAGGATTAAAAATACCTTTGACATAAGAGCTTTAGAAAGGGATCTCCAACCTAGGGGATTTGGTCCTAAAATGGGATGCAAGAAGAGAAGATAAGGGAAAACATGGAAAATTTGAAAATATATAGATAGGGCCCTATGTCATTTATGAGGTACTGGAGAACAATACATACAAGATAAATGAACTGGAAGGTGATTTGACAGAAGTTGTTGTCAATGGAATACTTATAAAATGATTCTTCCTGTACTGAAGCCAGGCTCCAAGAATCTTGTACATAGTAGAATAGAAATCTTTCAATCTCTTGTCTTTCTATAATTTTTTCAACACTTTCATTTTTAGTATTTTAACTTTACTGTATATAAATAAATTGTGAAGCTAAATATCTATTCGATATTATCAAAATATCATTGAAGAATATGATTGTATGACCGAATGGATAAAGCACAAGTCTATTGTTCTTAGCAGCTTACAAAGTAAGGCATTGTTCCTGTGGAGCCCATGTTTGTACTGATATGTTTTATTCTCTAAAGCATCTCTTTTGAATCCCATAAGGTAATCTAGTCAGTTTATTTTTCCCTCAGGAGCTAAAGAAATAAAATAAAATTCAAGAAAGAGCTTCAATGTGACCAACAACTAGCGATCAGGGGCCTAACAAATAGCGCTTAAGTGTTGGGAATGCTAATCCTTTATATTGAAACAAATCTAGTGGTACAGATATCAGGTGTGCCCATAAAATGCAAGCAAGTTAAGGAAAAAACGTAAATGAGCAAATATGGAAAAGTGCAACACAAATCAACGACTGTGATCTAAAACACGCCAACAAGATGCTCACCTCTAAAAAGTGAGATGAGGGTGTGTTGTTGTCAAAACCACTGAGGACACGTGCCCAAAATGGATTGACCGCATCTCCTAAAGAGCCATTTTCCTAAACCGCCTTACATCTACACGTTACCACTCTCAGAAACTAGAAGTCGTATCCACCCATGACGTGACATAAAGTGCATCACCACTAATCCTTTTCCCCTCATCCACCTTTCAAGTGGGTCCTGATGCCATTTCAACCTCGTATAGGGAAAATACCCTCAAATCAATAAAAGGGTATTTTCCCTTCATTTTAAAAATTCATTTTTGCTCGATTGGAAAGTGCTCCCTATTAAATCTAGAGTACACACTTTGACTGCTAAGGGCAGAGTTAGAGAACTTTGGATTGTATTTTATTGAAGTGTTGGTTTGGTTTTAAAAATATTTGGTTTTGGATTTAAAAGGGATCAAACAAAGTTAATGATACGAACCGTTACACCAAAACCCCGAGGTGTTAGTGAAGGCCGCCCACTAGGATCTTAACATCCTACCACACTCCCTAGTTTAGACTCTGGGTTGGATGTGCGCCCGTACATTGGTGTCACCTTTGAGCCATACGAGCCCCAGGCGAACACTGCAATGCCGACATTGCCACCTACTCTGTGACTCAAACCTGGGTGGAGGCTCTGATACCAAATGAAACAAACCGTTACACCAAAACCATGAGGTGTTAGTGAAGGCCTCCCGCTAGGATCTTAACAGTTAAAAAATTTATAGGACAAGCTCTATAATCTAATTAGAAACACTACATAGATTTGAAAATTCTCAAATTTAAATCCAAGTTGTATTCATAAACATAGATTACTAATATTTATTCACCTCAAATGGTGTTTCCAAGTGAAACTAATCAAGAAAACAAGCTACAAACTTTCAGACAATGAACACTTAAAGAAATGACAATAGATATGAAAGTAAGAAGATTTATGTTTTGCATCAATCTTATGTTTTCATTCACACTTAAAGTAGTAGTAATCTCAAAATTTGCACAGTTGAAATAACAAAAGAAAGGTATTCAATCATGTATGTATTCCTGAGAAATAAAACTTGTCTCTTATAGCCAATATGATCCTGCTGATCCCTTCTCCATCCAACCCCCTAGAAAATTCTCCCCCCCCTCTCTTTATAATAGTTACAAGATAATAATAGAAAACCCGATCCAAAAAATATGGGCAGAGTTTGACTCTATTACATTTTTTAACCCAAGAAAAGATATGTTTTTTTAAAGATCCACTTAATCAGGTATATAGAATAATTACTTTCGTGTAATCAGGTATATTGACTCTATCACATTCATGAAACCAAGATAAGATATGTGTATTCAATCCAAATTGCCAAATAAACTCCAAAAGGTGCGTGAATTCAATCCAAAATGCAAGTGATTGTAGAGCTGTGTGTGAGAAGAGAGAAAAATTTGTGATTTGAGCAAAAAAAAAATGCAGGAGAAGAGTGTCGGTCATTTGCAAAATTTCATGTTTAGTAGAGGAGCACATGCGGAAGGAGTGTGCATGCACTAGAAGCATGCACATGCTCTTAGTGTGTGCACGCCTCTTAAGGACATTGCCTTGTTCGGTGGGTAATGCTTAGTGCATTTATTTCCCAATAAATCTCTATTTTCCTGTTTATTCCTAGAGCCCCTCCCCCATAAAGGCCTTTAGGCCCTCTTCTAAACCATAATCCCCAATTGCATAAGTGTTTAGGTGTTTACGTGTTTTGGGATTTATAGCTTGTGGGTTAGGGGGTTAAGGTGTTTTGGGTTAACTGGGATTTAAGGGTTAAGGTGTATGGGGTTAACACTACTAAATTCTTATAAATTCCATACAAATAAAGGTTATAACAATGATTTCAAGATAGATAGTAAGGTTCATAAAGGCTCATGGGGCCTAAGGATTATAAGTTCTATGGTTAGGAAGGGTTTTATTGGTCAAGAATTTAGTGTTATTTTTTATTTGTGTTAGAGTTAAGGGTTTATGGGTGATAGGGTTACATGGTGTGTACGGGTTACAGATTATTTAGGTTACCATTTTGGGGTTGTGTTGGTTGATGTTAATATGTTATGAATTATAGGTTTATTAGCTACAAATATATAGGGGTTCAAAGGGTTAGAGTGTATATGGGTTAAAGGTGGTAGTGGTTATGGTTATAAGGATTGTAAGTTAAGATTTGTTAAGGTTATGGGGTTAAAGGTTATATATTTTAGTGTTCAAAATTGATAGTCATTAAGGGTTATAGGGGTAATGAGTTCTCCCTCTAAACCTCTAACCCCCAATGTCTCTCTCTCTCTCCCTTTAAATTTCTAACCTCTAATTTTTCTCCATCTCTCTATCAACACCTAACCCTAATTTCTCTCTCTTTTCAAACCTCCTTGATCTCTTTCTTTCCATCTAAACCCATAATCCCCAATCTCCCTATCTAAACCCATGATCCCCAATATCTCTCTCTCTCTTTGAACCCCATACCACCAATCTCTCTCTCTTTGAACCCCTTACCACCAATCTCTCTCTCTCTAAACCCATATGCTCTCTCTCTCTCTCTCTGTCTTTCATCCCCTAAACTCCAATCTCTCTCTCTCTCTAAAACTTTAACACCTAATCTCTCTCTTTCTATATGTCCCTCTAAACTCCTAAATTCCAATCCACCACTCTCTCTCTCTCTTCTCTCTCTACCCCTAACCACCAATATCTCTCCCCTTAAACCTCTATCTCCAAACCTCTCTCTCTCTCTCTCATAACACAGAACCACCAATCTCTCACTTTCTCGAGCTTTAAACCCATAACCCCCTCTCTTTCTAACCCATTATCCTCCAATATCTATCTCTTCCTCTATAAGACCCTAACCACTATTTTCTCTCCCTTTATCTCTCTCTTTAAACTATTAAACCATAATATCTCTCTCTCTCTCTTTCTATACCCCTCACCACCATTCTCTCTCTCTCTCAACCCTAAACCCCAATCTCTCTCTCTCTCTCAACCCTAAACCCCAATCTCTCTCTCTCTCTCTCTAATCCCCTATCCCTCAATCTCCCTCTCTCTTTAAACAACTAGCCCCCAATCTCTCTTTCTATAAACTCGTAACCCCCAATCTCTCTCTCTCTCTCTCTCTCTCTCTCTCTCTCTCTCTCTAAAATACTAATCTCCAATAACGTTTTCTCTCTAAGCCCCTAACCACCAATTTCTCTCTCTCCCTACGTAATCTCCTAACCTCCAATCTCTCTCTCTCTCTACAACCCTCACAACTGATCTCTCTCTCTCTCTCTCTCTCTCTCTCTCTCTCTCCATAACCCCTAATATATCTCTCTCTCTAAACTTATACCCCCCAATCTCTCTCTCTCTCTCTATAGACTGCTAACGACCAATATCTCACTTTATTTCTCTCTAGACCCTAACCTCTAGTCTCTCTCTCTCTAAACACCTAGCCACCAATTTCTATCTCCCTCTCTAAGCCACTAAGCTCCAATATCCCTCTCTCTATCATTAAACCTTAGACCACCAATCTCTCTCTTTCTCTCCCTCTACCTCCATTCTCTCTCTGTGTCTAAATCTATAACTCTAAATTCCTCTAATTCTCTTTCTCTCTCTAAACTGCTAATGTCCAATATCTCTCTCTCTCTAAATGCCTAACCCACACTTTCTTTCTCTATATGATTAACCAACAATCTCTTTTTGTTTCTCCCTAAACCCCTAACCACCAATTTATTTTCCTCTCTCTCTAAGCACCTAAAATCCATTTCTCTCTCTGTCTCTAAACCCCAATCCCAAATCTTTATCTCTCTAAACCCATAACCTCAAATCTGTGTGTGTGTGTGTGTGTATCTCTAAACCGCTAACCACAAATCTCTCTCTTTATATCAACCACGAAGCTCCAATCTCTCTCTATCTCTAATCCCATAACCATCAGTCTATTTATTTTACTCTCTCTCTCTCTCTCTCTCTCTCTCTCTCTCTCTCTCTCTAAACCGCTAAGCTCCCATATCTCTCTCTCTCTCTCTCTGAACCCCTAGACCCCAATCTCTCTCCATCTCTCACTCTTTGAGCCCCTAACTCCCAATATCTCCCTCTCTCTCTAAAATCCTAACCCAAAATATCTCTCTCTCCCTCTCTCTCGACTCCTAACCCCTAATGTCTCTCTCTCTTTATAAACCCATAACTCCCAATCTCTCTCTTTTTATCTCTTTGTAATCCCTTTAACTTTCAATATCTCTCTTTATGTGCCTAACCCCTAGTCTCTCTCTCTCTCTCTAAACCCCTAACCCCAAATCTCTATCACTTTCTCTCTCTCTAGACACCTATCAACCATTCTCTCTTTGTCTCTAAAACCCTAAACTCTAGCATCTCTCTCTCTAAACACCTAACCACCAATCTCTCTCTCTCTAATTCCTTAACCCCCACTATCTCTCTCATTCTACATAAACCCCTAACCATCAATTTCTCTCCCTCTCTCTCTCTATCTAAACCCCTAACCCTAATATCTCTCTCTCTAAACCACTAACGGCCAATCTCTTTCTCCCTCTTTCTCTCTATAAACCCCTTAGATCCAATCTCTTTCTTTCTCTCTTGAGCTCCCTCTCTGAACCCATAATATCCAATCTCTCTCTCTCTCTCTCTAAACCCCTAACCCCCAATCTCTCTCTCAAAAAAAAAAAAAACTTAACCTCCAACCTCTCTCTCACTCTCAACCCCTAAACTCCAATCCCTCTCTTTGGCTCTAACTATCACTATAAACCCCTTACCACCAATCTCTCTCTCTAAATCCATATGCTCCTCTCTCTCTCCCTCTCTCTCTCTCTCTCTCTCTAAACCCCTAAGCTACAATATCTCGCTGTCTATCTCTGTACCCCTAGAAACCAATCTCCCTCCATCTCTCTCCCTCTAATCCCTTAAAACCTAATCTCTCTCTCTCTCTCTCTCTCTAAACCCCTAACCACAAATCTCTCTCTCTCTAAACCCCTATCCCCCAAGATATATCTCTCTCTAAACCATTAAACCCCAACATCTCTTTCTCTAAACCATGAATCTCACACTCTCTCTCTAAACTCCTAACCTCCAATCTCTCTCTCTCTATCTCTCTCTATCTCTAAACCCCTAACCTCCACTCTCTCTGTGTCTCACTCTCCCTCTCTAAACCCTTAACCCCCAACTTCCAATCTCTCTCTCTCTCTCTCTCTCTTTCTCTCTCTCTAACCCCTAATCTCTATCTCTCTCTAAAAAAAAAACCTAAACCCCAATATATCTCTCTCTCCCTAGACACCTAACCACCAATCTCTCACTTTCTCTATGTCCCTCTAAAATACTAATATCTAGTCTCTCTCTCTTAATTACTAACCACGAATATATCTCTCTCTCTCAACCATTAAGAACCAATCTCTTCTCTCTCTAAAACCCTTACCAGCAATATCTCTCTTTCTCTAAATCCCTAACCTCTAATCTCCCTCTCTCTCTTTCTAAACCCAAATCTCCCAATATCACTCTTTCTATCTCTTTCTCTAAACCCCTAAGGTCTATTCTCTCTCTCTCTCTAAACCCCTAACCCAATCTCTTTCTCTCTAAATCCTTAACCCTAATATCTCTCTCTTTCTACCTGAAACCATAACCATCATTCTCTATCCCTCTCTCTCTCTCTTTCTCTAAACCATTAACTCACAATGTCTCTCTCTATACCCCTAACACCCAATCTCTCTCTCTCTCTCTAAACCATTAACCCACAATCTCTCTCTCTATACCCTTAACACCCAATCTCTCTCTCTCTCTCTCTCTCTAAACCACCAATACCTCTCTATAAACCCCTAACCTGGAATATTTCTCTCTCTGACTCTCTCTCTCTCTCTCTCTAAACCCCTAACCACCAATCTCTCTCTCTATAAACACCTACTCTCCAATGTCTCTCTCTCTAAACCCCCAACCACTAATCTCTCTCTTTCTACCTCTCTCTCTAAATCCCTAACTTTCAATCTCTCTCTCTCTCTCTCTCTCTAGACCTCAAACCACCAATCTCTCAGTTTCTCCCTCTCCAAAAGCATGACCTCTAGTCTCTCTGTATCTCCCTCTCCCTCTCTCTCCCTCTCCCTCTTTCTCTCACTCTCCAAACACCTAACCACCAATTTCTCACTCCCTCCCTCTAAACCAAAAAGATCCAATCTCTCTCTCTCTCTCTCAGCCCCTAACCACCAATCTCTCCCTTTCTCTCCCTCTTTTTCTCTAAACCCATAACCTCCATTCTCTCTTTCTCACTAAACCTGTAACCCCCAATACCTATAATTCTATCTCCCTCCCTCTCTAAACCTGTAACCCCCAATACCTCTAATTATCTCTCTCTCTCTCTCTCTAAATCTCTAACCTCTAGTCTCTCTTTCTCTCTTTGAACGCCCAACCCCCATTTTCTCTCTCTAAACACTTAACCTCCAATCTCTTAATGTTTCTCCCGAAACCTATAACCACCAATTTATTTCCCTCTCGCTCTTTTTCTTTAATCCCCTAACCTCCAGTCCCTCTCTCTCTCTCTCACACACACACACACACACTCTAAGCATCCAACCTCCAATCTCTCTCTCTCTAAATCCCTAACCACAAATCTTTATCTCACTAAACCCATAGCCTCCAATCTCTCTCTCTCTCTCTCTCTCTCTCTCTCTAAACTAGCTATGGGTTATAGGTTTTAAGGGTTAGGTGTTTGGTGATAGAGTTTAGGGTTGATGAGAATTAGAGGTTATAAGGGTTAGGGGTTAATTTTTATTTGACTTAGAAACACTTTAGAAGTTAGGATTATAGGGGTTAAGGGATATTTAAGTGTTAGGGAATGTGAGATATATCATTATGTATTAGGATTTAGGAGTTTTAGGGGTTATACTAGTTTAGGATTATAGTGGTCCAAGAGTTATAATGGATAGCTGTACTAGGGACTAGGAATTGCAATGGATAGGGACTAATGGTGAAGGGTTTGGGGATTGAGATATAGGGGTCATAGATTTATGGTTATAATGATGAAGATTTATATGTATAAGAGGATAATGCGAGTTAGTGATTTTTTGTAATAATATATATACATATTATAGGTTTTGTGGGTTATAAGGGTTACTAGATATGGATTATAATAATTAGGGGTTATAGGACATATTGGTGATAAGGGTTGGATGTCAATGGTTATAGGGGTTACATTCCTATTATCAGTAATATAGCTACTCAACGGAGGATATGCTTGAGAGGTCGCGTGTAGTGGACTAAGATGTTGTTCTTGAACTTGGATGATTACATTCTTATTTTAGGGATTAAAGCCAAGGTTTCATCCCTTAAGCATGTATAGGGCCCAAACACCGATACCTAGAATCTAAGACATTAGAATGGCCACACCCATATTCATACTTGGAATCAAGGCTAGCCTTAGGAAATCTTATGTGATGGATTTAAGTGTTATTCATGGAAATGGATGACTAAATCTCCTAACCCTTGTGGTTAAGGAGAGAAGAGATGGGTGAGGGAGTGAGGAGGGATTGGGCAGAGTGGAAGAGAGGGGGGCTGATTTGGTGGATAGGAAGAGAGGGCATGGGGTTATAGAGAGGGAGGGGGGGTTTAGGGAGAGATAGAAAAAAATGAGGGTGTCAAAATGAATGCGTCCGCGCAACAACACGTACACGCATTTGCATGCACACGTGTTTAGATTCAAATTTTTGTTGGTGCGCTTGCAAGTTTCGTACTAGCTTCGGATTTCCAAACCTTGAGGCTCAATTTGAATTATGGCGGAATGCACCTATTTTTGTAACTTCATGTTTTTCACACTTAGTTCTGCATATGCTCCACTTGTGCACTACTCATGAAATTGCACACACTTGTCGAGCTCTGTGTGCATATTCTAACTATATATTTTTTGAATAGATCTATTATTGTTTTCTATTTTTAATTCATTTTTAATTGCAATCATATCAAATTTGTAAAAAACATAGGTCATTTATTTGGGTTATAACTTTTGATTGGCTTAGATATTTCGAAAAAGGAAAAGAACCCACAGAAGAGTACAAGAATACCTACAACCTTTAAAAAAAAAGGTTGATTGGTTATGTTAAGACCATGATAGGGTGGACAACCACTCAACCATGTTGTTTTAGGGCTTCACTGACTTTCATAATTTAAAAAAAAAAAAACTTTTAAAATTTGGGAAAAATAACTCTGCACAAGATCCATTTATTGCCTACGCCTCTACATATTTTTTTCCTCATAATTTAACAATTTACATAACAAACCAGTGGACCAATGAGAACATATGCATTATGTTTTAGAGAAAAAATAACATATCAATCTTAAAATAATGACATTTTGTGGTGGTTATACCACTTTTCCATAAATAAAAGTTATATATTATGGAAGGTGATCTCTACGTTTCATCTTTTTACACCTAATTGTGTTGAGAGGCGCTCTACAGCCCAGTATGAGGGGGATCTTTTAACACATGTAACATGTAATGTTTGTCGATATTATTGCCGGCCATTAATAAAATGTAAAAAGTAATAATATGAGGGAGATCTTGTAAGATATGTAACATGTAACGTTTGTCGATATTATTGTCGGCCATTAATAAAATGTAATAATAAAAAATAAAAAGTAATAATATGAGGGAGATCTTGTAACGTTACAACATTTGTCGATATTATTTTCAGCCATTAATAAAATGTAATGAAAAAAAAAAGTAATAAATATTTTGTCAGCCATTGATAAATGTTTGTTGAGTAATGTTTGTCAAGTATGAGGGAGATGTTGTAACATTTGTTCCTAACATGTCGACCATAAAAACTATAAATATAAAAAGTAAAAATGATAAAGAAGTAAAAAAAAATATTAGAAATATAAGAGGTAAAAAGGATAAAGAATACGTGACATAAAAAGTAGAAACATAAGAAATAAAAGAAAGAAGTAAAAAATATATTATAGTAGACATAAGAAGTAGAAACAAAAGAAATAAAAAAAATTAACTATATCTGACATAAAAAATAAAGAAAAATAGAAGGGATTTGAACCTTAATGTAATGTCCCAAAAATAGTAAAAATTTAAAATTTTCTTCTTACTGCTTAAAGCCTAAATATATGATGTGTCATAAATTAACTTCAGTACTGCGACGTTGTATTGGTACTTGGTTTTGAAATAATGAGAGTTTGTGATCTCTAAGCAAGATAGTTTCACTATTTATGTTTTCCTACGGAAGCGATACTGTAAGTTAGTTGATGTATACGTAATCTTATGACATGTTTATAATTGCTAGAATCACACTTACGGTCCTTCTTTTACTTTCAAGATTTAGATGCATGCTTGAGTTTGTAAAAATTTTAATTGGTATCTTCAGGCATGATGGACATGTTGAGGGAAGATTGAAATTACTTGGGGAAACTTTGATGTTGATAAACAGATCCCTGTCAGAGTTGCCAAGAGGTAAGCGGTGGATACATAGGTGACCCAGCTTACTTAGCAATCCTTGCTAAGGCTTCACTTGGTTTATGTTTTTGCAAGTATAAAAGGCTCCTCTCTACACTGCCTATGTTGATCCCTAAGCATACCCTAGTCCTATGATTTTAAAAAGGGTTCAAGGTTCATCTTTGTCACTATATGACTTAACAATACCAAGGTAGCAATACACGACTTCTAACTATATGGTTTGGAAATTTATTAAATTTCTAGTAGAAAGTGGGTGGTAGCTTTAAATGCTACAAATGGCCTTCACGTGATTCGTTTGCCAACATGGAGGAAAGGTTTTATGCTCTCGTCCTGCACTAGTACATTTCCATTTTGATGTTTCAGTTTGAAGGGTGCTTGCTTGCTGGTATAGTTCCTTTTTACTAGGCCCTGACCTGAGATATGCTCATGGTTAGTGCTCTCGCAACCATGCATCATGGAGATGGAGGCATTATACTTCTATAGCTGGTAATGTCTTCCCTGTAGTTTAAATGGCTTCACGATTTTATCTTTTCTGTAGCTATTCGATTGCTTCCATCTTGGCTCATGATGTTCATTTAACTTGTTGACAGGTTCGCAGGTATTTCTCTATTTTGGTGCTGGGTCTTGGCAAGGGATAGGAGGATGGGATTAGAGTGTATAATTGGTAATCCTAGGTCCTCCTACTATTTGTCCCTGCCTCTCGCAGCTTTGTCTAAAATTCCCTGTGGCTTGGAGCTCTTTGATGTTGCAACTTTGTATGGCCCTTTGTGCTTACTATGTTTGGTTTTGAAGTTTAAATGGATCGTTTTCTCTTATTTTGGATTGAGCCCATCACTGGGAGAACATGGCTATGTAAATAGTGTTGGCATTTGGACATATTGGTGAATGTTCTAAGCTACTTTTATTTTGGATAGAGGGAATACCCGTTGAGGGTTTAGTCTTCTGTACTAATGCAATGGCTGAATCATAGGCTCTGTAAAGCATTTGAAGTTTGAGTGCAATATGATGGGGATTTGGATCCTCATTGCTTTCTCCATTGAGTATGTGCTTTTATGAAATGAATGTTGTTGTTGATTAGCTAGCCACACTATTGTTTGAAAATTGATAATACTATAGGTCTCGTTTTTTAGTACTTGGACGTAGGGTTTAAGTGAATGATTGCATAATGTATTACTATAGAGAGGAGGGTCTTTGAAATGTTTCTGGGAATTCCTATGGGTGATAACTCTGCGTTTTGGTTTTGGGCATGAATTTATTCTATTTCTCATTATGTGTATATAATCGGTGGATAGTATAGTTCTGTTCTAAGCATGCACTGGCTAGTGGATGGCATTTGTCTTATAGGTGCACTTATTTCCTTGTGGATGATTTTATGTAATGGGTGTTTAAAAATTGTGAAGCGTTGATCTCTGCCTGAGATGTTTTGGGGTTCATCCAAGTTTGTGAAGTATTCGTCTTGCCTGGACACCTTGTTGAGGTGATCACTTATTGTGATATTAATTCCAACGATGTTATAAATTGGAAATGTTGGTAGAGGAATTGATACCTTGACCTGCGTTTAATTTCCTTGTTTTAAAGAATTACTGGAATGTTATGAATTTGATAATTTTGATAGAGGGTTTTGATACCTTGGCCTGCATTTCAATTTCTCCATTTAAAATAATACTAGAGTGTTCTGAGTTTGATAATGTTTGGCTTCAAGAAGCTCCACGTGGCCATTATTTGGTGAATCTAATAGTTTGGACTGACCATTTGATTCCCTTGGTTGATGTTTAAGAGTTGAGAACTGAAAAGTGTAGATAGGAAGAAAAATCGTATTGATTGATTGTTTAGGGAAGTTATATGTATAGGATGTTTTACTTTTAACCTGAAGGTTTTATTTTTGAAAATAAACTAGTAGCTTGCGTGTAGAATGTTTATCTCGTTGGAAATTCCTAAGTTATTTGTTTTAAAAGAATAAAATGCAAAGGGGATAAACCCTAGCTTGATAATATAAATGAAATAATTTGAGAAAAGGTTTAGAAAGACAATGTGATTTCGTTCTTGTGTGGTTTTTTTGAAATTCTAGACATCAATCAACATTTAATTAAAAATTTGATTTATGACATACTTATTGAATGAATGTCTAGCACAGGCTAGCTAGGCTAGCCCTACTAGACCCTTGAGCTAGTTAGGGCAGACTTTCAAATTTTGACAGCGGTAACAATTAAAATTCTAATCCCATAATATGACCCTGAGAGCCCATGCCCAATGGCCCTTGCTCTATAGAAGAAATAACATTGTAAAGAATAGGGAAATATAGTGCTGTACAATAAATCCTAATTTAATAATCCTAGGTTCTATTGCAAATTGAAATGGATAATTGCAGTTCATACCTGGTTGTCCTGAAGCTTGATCCTCCTCTGCAAGAACTACACACTCAAACAATAATTACTGCAGAAAGTTTATGGACTTGGCTAACCTGTAGGATGAACTTTTACTGGATAACTTTGGGACTACCATGTTCCTCCCAACCATGATCCATAAACTGTTCCTAGTCCTAACTGGATCCCCCCAAGCTGGTTCCAAGATGCAATGAGAGAAGTAGAGGCCCTAGGTTGTACTGCTGAATCAGATCTAGAAATTTAGGTGGGATTGCTTCAGTTCTTGGAGCACAAATTCTCTTCTATCACCATAAGAGAATGATAATGAAAAAGAATCCCTTCCTTTGGGTTTTGGTCTCCTTTATATAGGTTAGTCTTGATTTTGGAATATAGCTATTTGAATAATTATTTAGTTTCTTTAATTAAATTAATATTTTTAAAAGATATTTTTACTAAATATCTAGTCCTTGTTAAACTAGGAGTTTTATTTGTTTTAACTAGAAGTGACTTAAATTACTTCTTACATAATAATAAAAATAGTAGTTATATATTATACCTATGATTAACAATACTTTTTAATAATACATATTAATAGTATGATAATGTGATAGCCATCTGTGCATGAACTTATGAAATATATATATTTTATAAGCAATTAATAATAACATTATTATTAATACTTTTACTAATAATATTAACTTTGAGACCTTTATGCAAGTCATGCACATAAGACTATTCTTATTCATTCCATACTTAAGTTATGGTAATTTTCTTTTATTTATTTATGTATCTCTCATGATACTTCTTTTTAAAATTAAGGGCAAGGTCCAACTCTTTGGACGGTCTTTTGCTAGGCTTGGATAGGCACCTCTAGGTCTCTCTCTTGCACCTCTAGTTCCCGCAGTACTTGATGATAGATAGAAAACGATTCATTTAACCAAATTAAATAAATGTGATGAAAATAGAAATTCTATTCAGAATCTTCCTGACTCAATACTTTTGAGACTTAGTAACCCCAACTGCTCTTCATAGCTTTTAACTCAACACTTTCAGATGGGTGTTACGCTAGTGCCATTCCAGAGCCTCCTGATCAACACTACTGCTAGAATGTGGTTGTGAGGCACATCTAGAATATTCAAGTGGCTTCGGATCTGGTATTCGTTTATCAAGCTTGGAGTGATCTAGGGCTTCTACCCAACACTCAATGTACATTGGGGCTTACGCCCAATACATAATAAAATATTCTAGGTACATTGGACCCTATGCCCAGTACGCAGGTCATCTGTGTGTTCCAGAGTCCAGGCTCAACACACCATATAAGTCAATCATGTAAACCATAACACTGCACAGTATGTAACAAAAGGTCATCTCAATATATTAGGGTTTTGTACCGAATTCTTATAACAAAACATAATCAATCCATTAGGGATTTCTTGCCCAACATATAACAACAATGAATTTAGTTAGGGTCCATGCCCAATATGTCAGTCTTTAAAATAATAAATCAAGTGCACTAGGGATTATCCCCAATAATTAAAACAAAGCATATGTGTTGGGGATTTAATCCCAATATTAAACATCATAAATAGTTAGCCAAAATTTGGGATATTACACTTAATAGAAAAACATGGTTGCATTGATTTCAACAATGGATAAAACAAATATTAGAAATATAAGAAGTAAAAAAGATAAAGAATAGCTGACATAAAAAGTAGAAACATGGTTGCATTGATTTCAACAATGCGTAAAACAAATATTAGAAATATAAGAATTAGAAACATGGTTACATTGATTTCAAAAAGAATTACTATAGAGGACATAAGAAATAGAAAAAATAAAAGGGATTTGAACCTTAATAAAAAAACATGGTTTCATTGATTTCAACAATGCGTAAAAAAAATATTAGAAATATAAGAAGTAAAAAAGATAAAGAATAGCTGACATAAAAATGAGAAACATGATTACATTGATTTCAGCAATGCGTAAAACAAGCATTAGAAATATAAGAACTAAAAAATATAAAGAATAGCTAATATAAAAAGTAGAAACATAAGAAATAAAAGAAAGAAGTAAAAAATATATTATAGAAGCCATAAAAAGTAGAAACAAAAGAAGTAAAATAAATACTATAGCCGACATAAGAGAGAGAAAAAATAGACCGGATTTGAATCTGAATAAAAAAACATGGTTGCATTGATTTTAGTAATGGGTAAAACAAATATTAGAAATATACGAATTAAAAATGATAAAGAATAGTTGGCATAAACAATAGAAACATGGTTGCATTGATTTCAACAATGCATAAGACAAATATGAGAAATATAAGAAGTAGAAACATGGTTGCATTGATTTGAAAAAAAATTACTATAGCTGATAGAAGAAACAGAAAAAATAGAAGGGATTTGAATCTTAATAAAAAAAATGGTTGTATTGATTTCAACAATGCGTAAAACAAATATTAGAAATATAAGAAGTAAAAAAGATAATGAATGACTGACATAAAAATGAGAAACATGGTTACATTGATTTCAACAATGCGTAAAACAAATATTAGAAATATAAGAAGTAAAAAGGATAAAGAATAGATGACATAAAAAGTAAAAACATAAGAAACAAAAAAAATAAGTAAAAAATATATTATAGTAGCCATAAGAAGTAGAAACAAAAAAAGTAAAATAAATACTATAGCGGAAGAGATAGAAAAGATAAAAGGGATTTGAATCTTAATAAAAAAACATGGTTGCATTGATTTCCAAAAGAAAATACTATAGCCCACATAAGAAATAGAAAAAATAGAAATGATTTGAACATTAATAAGAAAACATGGTTGCATTGATTTCAACAATGCGTAAAACAAATATTAGAAATATAAGAAGTAAAAAAAAATAAAGAATAGATGACATAAAAAGTAGAAACATGGTTGCATTGATTTCAACAATGAGTCAAACAAATATTAGAAATATAAGAAGTAAAAAAAGATAAAGAATAGCTAACATAAGAAATAAAAGAAAAAAGTAAAAAATATATTATAGTAGCCATAAGAAGTAGAAACAAAAGAAGTAAAATAAATACTATAGCTAACATAAGAAATAGAAAAAATAAAAGGAATTTGAACCTTAATAAAAAAACATGTTTGCATTGATTTCAACAATGCGTAAAACAAATAGTAGAAATATAAGAAGTAAAAAAGTTAAAGAATAGCTAACATAAAAAGTAGAAGCATGGTTGTATTGATTTCAACAATGCGGAAAACAAAGATTAGAAATATAAGAAGTAGAAACATGGTTGCATTGAAATAGAAACAAAAGAAGTAAAAACAAATCACTATAACCGAAATAAGAAATAGAAAAAATATAAGGGATTTGAACCTTAAGTCCAATCATCTCACTACTTTTTCTTTTTCACCGAAAAAAAACCGTACTACTGGTATTCATTGATGAGAATCAAATAGTACAATATCATAAGTTGTTGTGTAGAAGACTTATACAAAAAGAAGGCATGATGGAAACCAAAATAAACACCCAAACTACTAAGAAAACAATAGTAATCATCCTATGCTGAGTGTGATCATGATAAAGTTTGGACATAGATCAGTTCATCAAAATTACAAAAAGTGCAAAGTCGCTACAGACAAGCCAACAAAACCTGATCTGAATCAAGTAGAAGATTCTCTTGATATTCTTCCCACCTGATATAGCCTTCAGTTCCTTCATGTGTATTTTTGGATAATATATCAACAAGTGAATTATGCTATCTATATATATGTTCAAAGGATATATTCTTGAAGAAAAGTATAACTTGCTTATTTCTACAGCACCAGTGATGTAAGGAGATCACATTGATATTATATTCTCCTTGTGCCCATTTGATCGTCACCCGGGAGTCACCAAAAATTGAGATTTCATGTAAACCAAAATGTCTAGAAACTGCAAGAACACACCACAGACCAAGCAATTCAGCCTTGGTATTGGTGTCGTTGCCACAGTTGAGTTTCAGAGTATAATAATGATCCCTGTTGATATAAATAACACCACCAATAGCTCAAATTCTATCAATAGTTGACCCATCGAAGAATGCCACGGGTCTATGAAATGAGCATTGGAAAAATGGTTGCTTTAGAACTCTTTGATTATTAGTGCTTGTGCAATGATTTTTAGTAACCCCCATAATTCTGTAGATGGTAGTATTAATATAAGACCTCTTATCCTCAAATAGTAGTTGCATTCCTCGAATGCCATATTGCCCATGAGACCACAACTGGTAGAAAAGGAATCTCATTACATTCACGAAACCATTGAAGTTCACATCCTCTAAACAACCCATCCTTCCAAACAAATATATGCTCATTTGTTTCCAAATCATTCATGCAAAGTAGACAAATGTTGGGCTGTAACATACCCCCTTACTGAAAACATTTTATGTTTGAAGAAGACATTATCTTAACTTTTATTGTAAATTTTTATATTTGGGACAAGTGTCCAAGGATGACTGTAATTGCACAATATTATTATTTAAATAAATAAAATAGGAGACACTCACCCAAGGGGAGTTGTTGAAAGAGTGTTTACTGACCCACTATGTGGAATGGAATCTGGGGTAGAAGGCAATGGACAAGTGGCAGCATCATGAGGCAAGTAACTAGTTGTTAGTATGGGACAACTCCCTTGAATTGTGGTCATAGTACCCTGAAAGAGGCTCATTTATTGAAAACTGACCACTAAATACCTAGATAATCTTTTTAAGAGCCATCGAATTTTGGACTAAGGTTCATCACTTTTCCTAATGAGGAAACTTACCTTGTGGTTCTGTTGTATGCACACAAGAGATTCAATGAGGGGAAATGCTGTGTTTTTATCATGGTGTAAGTCTGCCTTGTTTACTGCTGAACGCAGAGATTGATGGTTTTTGGCAAGTCTCTATTGATTTTTGGTTATACAATTAGAGTGCCTTGCTTCTACACAGAGTCCTCTACCTAGTGGTTCAGTAAACATGCTCGAGGGTCCAAAGGAGGAAAGTACGTTAGCTGATTCTTCTGGAGAAGGTTGGGAGGAATAGGCATCCTTGGATGTTTGTCCACCCTATCTTTAGTTACAGGTTCTACTTGATATTTCATCTCTAAGTAGTTAATTTACTTTCTGTAATTGTGGTTTAGTACTCTTAGCTAATTAATGATAATACAGAAGTATAAGTGTGGTTTTCTGATCTGTTTAGGATTTTGTAGAATGCTGAATATGTTTCTAAATTGATTGAATAAATGTCCTCTTTGTATTTTTCCCCATACTATTTTTTGTATCATACTCCAATACATAGAAGGAAGATTAAAAATAGATGAATGATGAAGTAGTGAGCAAGATGAATGAATAGGCTAACTCTATTAAGTTTCCCTTCTTTGTTTTTATTTAGATTAACTCTGTCATGTTTTGCTTTCTCTATTATATTCTATAAATTTAACAACATCTTATAATCTCAGTCATAGAAGATTTTTAGTTACACACTTACTGTGCAGACTGTAGAATAATTTCTTTTTACAAAAGAAAATTAACAGAAACACATGCAGTTCTAGGTTCCTGTATCAATATGGGTTTATTTACAGGTTAACTATTTCCTTACAAAAAATGCCATTTACATTTTTATCATATCATCTTTCCCTCTAATATATTTCTTTTTGTTTATTTGTATGTTTAAAAATTCAAATGCTGCCAAAATAAACATAGTAGTGTTCACATCATTCAGACAAATTTGTTATATCTTTACTTTTGCATAAATAAAATAACCTAGGGTTTTACTTTACCATATTTTACTAAACCTTTGCTGAAGACTTTTATTTATTTTGTATCAAAACAGTTACCCATATTCACGATTGAAAACAACTATCTTTATGAACAGAATAATCCAAAACTGTTAACACATATATCAATTTTACCATAGTTCTTTTAATACAAAACATGTCTATATTTAGGTATGTTAAAAGTAGTTTTCTTTTATCATTCTACCTCATATCAAAACACACAGAACAATCTTTATTTTAATATGAAAGACCAAGTCTCAAACCATCGAAGAACTTTCCCAAATATTTTCAAAACATACACCGATAGGGTTTCACACACAAACCTACGACTTTGTTTATCAATAGGATAAAACAGTCACGATATCTTACAACCTGTACATTGCTTTAAAAAAACAAACAAGGATCCAAAACATAACCTTTAAGAAAAGTAAAACAATCATTTAGTATGAATAGGGTTCGAAATTATTTCACTTCCAAAAGACCCAACCCTATCTTTTCAACAGACTTTCAAAATGAAACCTATAGCCTTATATAAACAAGTACAGAGCCTAATGCACGAAAACAAGGCATTTAGCCTGAGGCTCACGACCATAATCAAAACACGACTTTCTTTAACCTGAACCAAACCAACTTAGATGGAGAATACATTTCGGCATCAAACAACAATAATAACTTAATAAAAGCACCGTTCGACAAAACTATAGAGAAACAAGAATGGTTATCTTCAAAAGAATGAACAAGTTTAGGGTTTGAGCACACAAAATGAAGCATGGCTTGTGGATTTCGGCCTTTAATGCTATCAAACATCTCATAGTTAAACATTAAAATATATTAACACGGGTTTTGGAGCAATGCTCATGATCACGACGAATACAAACAGTATCAAGTTACGGAATCCTCTTTTATTCATTAAAATAATCTTGGGTTATACCCATCAACATATATTACATTTCAACAAATAACTTTGCAGTGAAATGCTTCCAGTAGGTCGAGGATCCCCATCCTCCCCACTTTCATATTTGGCTACCAAACCCTACAACAACAATAACAACGTAAACAACCTTCCAAAAACCTTGGTGGAAGTCTCGGCTAAGCCAGACAAAGGACCAATAGAGTCACCACAAGAAACTTTCGAGGCTTACTAATTTTTCTGAGTGCTTGTCCCACTACTGCTGCAAGCGAAGAAAACCAAAGACATTGTTCACTTGCCACAAAAACAATCTGGTTAAAATGAAGATTTGAAAGTTGGAAAGCAATTGCACACAAACTACAAATAGTAATTAACCTCATGTATTCTGAGGATAAAGCAACAAATTACTTTTTGAACGTAGGCAGTGAGCCAAAATCAAAATCCCCTCACAATCGGTGAGAACCAAGAACGAATACTATACTAGCAAACAACAATAAAGTGGTTCGGCTCTGAGAGCCATATGGAGATTTGAAGCAACAGGTTACGAGTTCAAATCTCAGAGGAGAGCTTCCACAACTAACTGTACTATCTCCCAGGTGGTCGACCTCTCCACCAAGCCATCGCTATTACCAAATGAATGCCGAAGAAACAACCTCGATGAAGACATAGTGGAGAGACTAGGGTTTAGTCCAAAACCCGAGGGTATTACAAGATCAACAATGGAGATATTACCTTTGAAACACATCGTATTACGAACAACCACCATATTTATGATCACATTAATTAACACATCCACACGGAGCGCAGGTCGATAGACTTACGAGTTACACTTTTCCCAACTTGACAACCTTGGTATTGTCCTTACAATTACCTTCACGTGACATGCACCACGTCAGTAGCCACCGAGATTTCCACTAAGGTATTGGTTAGGAGGATTTAATGTTAAGATCAACAACGAATGCTTGCTAGCGGTTAATCACTACGACCATTAATACCTTGTCCCACCAGGAGTTTGACACATAGGTTTGTTGCATCAAAATATAAAATAAGCTTATAGTTACACTTCCTTTATGTTTGCATTAGCAATGCATCGAACTTAAGGTTAAAGAGTTATCACAAGGTATGGATACTTTCATATAGTCTCATCTCTTATATTTTTGCATATAGTTCGCATACGATAGGAAAAGCATGATAATTTCATATAGTTATATTTGCACACATGCACATATTTAACAACATGTGTATTGTCACACTATATTAAACCATTGCTACAATATTATATTCTATCATATGAATAATAAACAAGGAAATGCATGAGTTGTATAGTTTACAAGAACAAACATTTTGACAATTCACTTATAAATTTACACAGTGGTGAAAAGAAAGATAATAGTATGTTAAGCATTAAGCCATTTATCCTAGGATGCAAATGGAAAGCTTATAGTATAACTATCTTCCTTATGGCAATTCTTTAAGAGTCTAGAATAGCTAATGAAAATTACGACTTTTGAGATTGTAAGCATAACTTATTTAGCACTTACAGAAGTAATCATAGGTTCACTCCATTAATAGCTCTCACCATGGAGTACTTAGAATTATCACAAGCATTGATGGCTAAATGAAAATACATTTAAATCTTCTTAAAAAGACTAGTATTACTTGAACTGTTGTGTCACTCTTACTTGTAAATCTGTGAAAGGAAAGGTTCAAATGCTTTAGCAATATAGCTAAGTAAACCTTGGGGAGTCCATAGGACCCCTTCATAATCAACAAACAAAGGAACACAGTTAGCACATATAAACAATAACTATAGCAAAGGGAACCTTTAAAAGCATTTGACATCATCGCAAAACAATACATATGTATGATCATTATAAACATTTATTTCAGCATGTCGACATAGAAACATTTAATATGACTCCGCACAGCAAAGTACAACAATTAATGCTACGTTGAAAAGTTTTGAAATTTTGTGAATTTTCGGGATGTTACATGTCGTATTAGAGCGCGAGTTCAAACTCTAGGCCTAAAATAGGCTCACGTGCGCAAAACAGAAAATAAAAACATTAAACTTAGTTACTGACTTTTATTTAATTTTATTTCTGTATAGAACAACTTGATATTTAAATTGCAGGTATGGAAATGCCGGAAGAATTAGCAGAGCATAGATCTCCTCATCATAATGAACATAATAACAATGCACATAATAATGGTAATGAAGAAATTTACATAGAGTTGAATAATCAATCTTCTAAGATACTACGTACTATAAAAGATTCAAAATCTGAAATAAGAATTGTTAAAGAAGAGAATGAATGAATTTTGAAGGCATAGGAAGAGTTAAATCAGATTCTAATGGAAAACTACCAAAATGAGGAAAGAGGAAGGAAATCAGAAGTAAATTCTGATTCTGGTACAATGTCCCACAAACATAAGAACAAAAAAACAAAGAATGGTAAAAGTAATAGTTACTCTTCATCTGAATCTGATCAAAGTAACTGTAATTCTGATCAGGATAGCAATGATAGTGATTGTTGTTCTAAGGAGAGGAAGCATAATAATCATGAACAAATTACTGTAGAATTTAAAAAGATAAAGCCACCAACTTTTAAATGGAAAAAATGAAAAGGGAGAGGCAGCTGAAGCATGGTTGTCCAGAATGAAGAAGTACTTTCATATTTATAACTACTCATCTCAATTAAAAGCTAAGATGGCCATATACAATCTGACTGGAAGGGCAGATATTTGGTGGAAAGATGTCAAAGAGTTTAAAATATTAAGGATAAAGACATAAAATGGAGAACATTTAAGAACGTGTTTAAGAAAAACTTTTTATCCGAATAGTACTACGAAGATAAGTCAAAAGAATTGTATGATTTAAATATGGGTTCAATGACCATGAACGAGCTATGCAGCAAGTTTCTCAGCTTGTTAAGGTATGTACCTTACCTAGATGGAGAAAAACCTAAGATACAAAGGTTTCTAAGTTGTTTACCCTTCCACATAAAGGACAGAATTGAGTACTACAACCCTTCAACTCTTGAAGAAGCCATTAGGAAGGCTAATTTATGTTTTGAATAGAACAAGAGAAGAGAAGGTGTATCAAGTTGGAGAAGTAATAAGTCTAATAATTTTGAGCATAAAAAGAATTTTTTTAATCAGAATTCTAGAAGTTTTAAGAAAAAATTTAATAACAGAAATTTTCCAAGTAATAATAATTACAGGGGTAATGCACCACAAAATTTTACTGCTGCAAGGAATGTGCCTAATAATAATAACAACACCAGAAATGATAAGCATAGGAAACCTTTGTAGTGTTATGACTGTGGTGGATCCTATACTAGAGCTCAATGCCCATGCAACAGAAAGATAATCAGCAACATTCACACCATACAAGTAGAACCTACAGTTGGTGATGTAGCAAGAGAAATTCCCAAGATAAATGCAGCACTGGAAAATCATCAAGCAGACCATCAAACGTCTATGGTCGAAATCGAAGGTATGATACAAAACAAATCTATTTCCATTCTAATAGACCCAGGTGCAAGTTTGAGTTACATTTCACCTGATTTAGTGAAAAGTTGCAAGTTAAAGGTATAAAAATTTGATAATTCATGGTTAGTTCAGCTAGCAACAGGCACTAAAAGAAAGGTTATAGATTTTGTCAAAAGTTGTGATGTACTTATGAGTCAGTTGAAAACGTAAGCTAATTTGAATGTTTTAGCATTAGGGTCATATGTCTTGTTGATTGGCATGGACTGGCTTGAACAACATAGAGTAGTACTTAACTGTTATGAAAAGTCTTTTACTTGTTTGAATAATGAAGGCAAAACTGAAACAGTAAAAGGAATTCATAGAAAAACTTCTGTAAGACAAATTTATGCTTTACAAGTAAAGAGAGGTGCAACAAAGGGTCGTAAAATGTTTGTTGTTAATGTTATTAATGACGAATATTCATCTAAAGAAGATAAGATAAAATTGGAAGATATACCCATCCTTAGGGACTTTTTTGATGTATTTCCGGAAGAAATTTCAGGACTATCTCCAAAAAGGGAACTTGATTTCACCATTGAGTTAGTACCCGGGTGCAGTACCAAACTCAAAGGATCCCTACAGAATGAATATTTTGGAGTTAAATGAATTAAAATCTCAGCTGAAGGAATTAATAGATAAAAACTACATAAGGCCTAGTGTGTCTCCTTGGGGAGCACCACTTATCTTTCTTAAAAAGAAGGACAGTACCATGCAAATGTGCATAGATTACCGTCAACTTAATAAAATGACAATTAAAAATCGATATCCCTTGCCCTGCATCGACGATCTATTCGATCAGGTACGCGGAGCAGAGATATTCACTAAAATTGATTTAAGGCCTGGATATCATCAAGTTAGAATAAGGGATGAAGACATTTTCAAAATTGCTTTCAGAACTCGTTATGGGCACTACAAGTTCATAGTTATGCCTTTTGGGATAACTAACGCACCAACAATGTTCATGTGCTTAATGAATAATGTTCTGCATAAGTACTTAGATAAGTTTGTAATCATGTTCATTGATGATATTCTAATCTATTCAAAAACTAAAGAAGAGCACGACAAACATTTAAGAATAATTCTGCAAGTGTTAAGAGAACATCATCTTTATGTTAAGTTCAGTAAATGTGACTTTTATAAAGATAAAATGCAGTACTTACGTCACATAATCTCTAAAAATGGAATTTCTGTCAACCCATATAAAATAAGAGCAATTAATGAATGGCCTGTCCCTAAAGATGTAACTGACGTACGGTCATTTATGGAAATAACATGTTACTACAGAAATTTTATTGAAGGATTATTTAAAATTGCGAATCCCATAACTTCTTTTCAGAAGAAAGGGAAGAAATTCATCTGGGATCAAAGATGCAAAGGAATTTATAAGAAGTTAAAAGAGTTATTAACAACAACACCTATATTAAAAATTGTTGATCCTAATAAGAACTTCATTGTATGCATTGATGCATGTAACGAAGGACTTGGAGGAGTCTTAACTCAAGAAGGTCATGCTATTGCTTTTGAGTCTAGAAAGTTAAAAATCTACGAAAAGAACTATGCAACTCATGATCTAGAGTTGGCAGCCATGATACATGCACTAAAAATGTGGCGCCATCACATGATTGGAAGAAAGTTCACATTAATGACGGATAATAAAGGCTTAAAATATTTGTTGGATCAAACAAATCTTAACGCAAGGCAAGATAGATGGTTAGATTTCCTTAGAGAGTACGATTTCGAGATCCAACACATTAAAGGTAAAGAAAACAAAGTTGTTGATGCCTTGAGAAGAAATGCCAAATTAAGTTTTGTGGCAGCAATCAGCACATTTAAGACAGATCTGAAAAATCAGATTGAAGAAGGAATTAAGCAAGATGAAAATTATCAAACATTGCACGGTAAAGTTGTTGAAAATTTATCTGAAAATTTAATAACAGATTACAGCATTAATGAAAAGGGATTCATGACTTATAAAAACAAAATTTATGTACCTAATGTGTCAAAAGTTAAGCTGTTGATTTTGGATGAAGCTCATAAGAGTCCTTATTCGGGACTCCCTAGTTATCAGAAAATGATAACTATGTTAAGAAATGATTATTTTTGGCCCAACATGAAGAATGAAGTGGTTGAGTACATAGATAAGTGTTTTGAAGGCTAGACCATTAAGGCTGAACATCAACATCCAGCTGGCCTATTGCAACCATTGCCAATTCCGGAATGGAAATGGGAAATTATAAGTATTGATTTTATTACAGGTTTACCTAAGAATCATAAACATAATGACTCAATAATGGTGGTTGCGGATAAACTTAGTAAATCTGCTCATTTTATTCCTGGTAAGACTACTTTCAAAGCTATTAACATTGCAGAGGTTTTTATGAAGCAAATATTTCACTTGCATGGGATTCCAAAGGTGATTATTTCTGATCGAGACTCCAAGTTTACTGAAAATTTATGGAAAACATTGTTTAAAGGTTTAAATACTAAATTAAATTTCAGTACTACTTTCCATCCACAAACTGACAGACAAACTGAATGAGATAATCAGATTTTGGAAGACATGTTACGAATGTATGTTAAAGATCAGCCAACTATGTGGGAAGACTATTTGCATTTAGATGAATTTGCATACAATAATCATTATCAAGCATCTGCTAGGCTTAGTCCATTTGAGATTTTATATGGAAGAAAATGTTGTACTCCTATTTCTTGGGATAATCTTGTTAACAAATTAATGTTAGGACCAAATTTGTTAAAAGAGATGGAGCTAACCATGAAACAGGTACAAGGAAACTTAAAAGTTGCACAAGATAGGCAAAAAAGTTATGCAAATCTGAAACGCACTAAAAGAGAATTTCAGGTTGGATATCATGTCTTTGTAAAGGTAAAACCGAAGAAAATTTCTTTTAAGCTTGGGAGTTGTGCTAAAGTAGCACCAAGGTATTGTGGACCATTTGAAGTCCTGTCAAGGATTGGACCTGTTGCATATCAGTTGGCTTTTCCATCTAATCTAAGAATCCATAATGTTTTTCACATTTTTGTTTTAAAGAAGTATGTGCATGATGCTACTCATGTGTTGAATTGGAATGACATCCAGGTGGAACCTGAAGGAAATTTTCAAGTGGAACTGGATTGTATTCTCGACAGGAGGGAAATTATGCTCCAGAATCGTACCATAGGGCAGGTAAAGGTGCAATGGAAGGACCTTAGTTCTGATGAAGCTACCTAGGAACTGCAAAGAAACATGCAGACAACATATCCAATTCTGTTCCAGGGAGGCTCTAATGAAAAATAAGCACATCGAGGATGATGTTGAGCTTAAGTGGGGGTGCTTGTAACATACCCCTTTACTGAAAACATTTTATGTTTGAAGAAGACATTATATTAAATTGTATTGTAAAGTTTTATGTTTAGTACAAGTGTCCAAGGATGACTGTAATTGCAAAATTTGATTATTTAAATAAATAAAGTAGGAGACACTCACCCAAGGGGAGCTGTGGAAAGAGTGTTTACTGACCCACTAGGTGGAATGGAATATGGGGTAGAAGGAAATGGACAAGTGGCAACATCATGAGGCAAGTAACTAGCTGTTGGTATGGGATAACTCCCTTGAATTGTGGTCATAGTGCCCTGAAAGATGGGACTTGAGCTTGAGGCTCATTTATTGAAAACCGACCACTAAAGACCTAGAAAATCTATTTAAGAGCCATCAAATTTTGGACTGAGGTTCATCACTTTTCCTGATGAGGAAACTTACCTTGTGGTTCTGCTATATGCACACAAGAGATTCAATGAGGGGAAATGCTATGTTTTTTAACATGGTGTAAGTCTGCCTTGTTTACTGCTGAGTGTAGAGATTGAGGGCTTTTGGCAAGTCTCTATTGATTGATGGTTATACAATTAGAGTGCCTTTCTTCTACAGGGAGTCTTCTACCTAGTCATTCAGTAAACAGGCTCGGAGGTCTAAAGCAGGTAAGTAGTTTGGTTGCTTCTTCTGGAAAAGGTTGGGAGGAACATGCCTCTTTGAGTGTTTGTCCACCCTATCTATAGTTAAAGGTTCTACTTGATATTTCATATCTAAGTAGTTAATTTACATTCTGTAATTGTGGTTTAATACTCTTAGCTAATTAATGATAATACAGAAGTATAAGTGTGGTTTTCTGATCTATTTAGGATTTTGTAGACTGCTGAATATGTTTATGAATTGATTGAATAAATGTTATCTCTGTATTTTTTCCCATACTATTTTTTGTATCGTACTCCAGTACAGAGAAGGAAGATTAAAAATAGATTAATGATGAATTAGTGAGCAAGATGAATGAATAGGCTAACTCTATTAAGTTTCCCTTCTTTGTTTTTATTTAAATTAACTCAGTCATGTTTTTCTTTCTCTGTTATATTCTATAAATTTAACAATTACATATAATCTCAGTCATAGAAGATTTTTAGTTACACATTTACTGTGCAGACTGTAGAATAATTTATTTTTATAAAAGAAAAATAACATAAACACATGAAGTTCTAGGTTTCTGTATCAATCTGGGTTTATTTACAGGTTAACTATTTTCTTACAATAAATACTATTTACATTTTTATCATATCATCTTTCCCTCTAATATATTTCTTTTTGTTTATCTGTATGTTTAAAAATTCAAATCCGGCCAAAATAAACATAGTAGTATTCACATCATTCAGACAAATCTGTTATATCTTTACTTTTGCCAAAATAAAATAACCTAGGGTTTTACTTTCCCATGTTTTATTAAACCTTTGCTGAAGACTTTTATTTATTCTGTATCAAAACAATTAACCATATTCACGATTGAAAACAACTATCTTTACGAACGGAATAAACCAAAACTGTTAACACATATATCAATTTTACCATAGTTCTTTTAATACAAAACATGTCTATATTTAGGTCTGTTAAAAGTAATTTTCTTTTATCATTCTACCTCATATCAAAACACACAGAACAATCTTTATTTTAATACAAAAAACCAAGTCTCAAACCATCGAATAACTTTCCGAAAGATTTTCAAAACATACACCGATAGGATTTCACACACGAACTTACGACTTTGTTTATCAATAGGATAAAACAATCATGATATCTTACAACATGTACATTGCTTAAACAAAACAAACAAGGATCGAAAACATAACCTTTAAGAAAAGAAAAACAATCATTTAGTATGAATAGGGTTCAAAACTAGTTCACTGCCAAAAGACCCAACCCTATCTTTTCGACAAAGTTTCAAAATGAAACCTACATCCTTATATAAACAAGTACAGAGACAAATGCACCAAAACAAGGCATTTAGCCTAAGGCTCACGGCCATAACAAAAACATGACTTTCTTTAACCTGCACCAAACCAACTTAAACAAAGAATACATTTCGACATCAAATAGCAACAATAACTTAATAAAAGCACCGTTCAACAAAACTATAGAGAAACGAGAATGGTTATCATCAGTTAGTTCAACCTCTTCAAGCTGTCAAAGATATTCTTCAACAGAATGAACAAGTTTAGGGTTTTAGCACACAAAACGAAGCATGGCTCTTGGCTTTCAGGCTCTAAAGCTATCAAACATCTCATAGTTAAACATTAAAATATATTAACACAGGTTTTGGAGCAGTGCTCACGATCATGACGAATGCAAACAGTATGAAGTTACAGAATCCTCTCTTCTTCATTAAAACAAATGTGGGTTATAGCCATCAACAAATATTACATTTCAACAAATAACTTTGCAGTGAAATGCTGCCAGTAGGTCGAGGATCCCCATCCTCCCCACTTGCATCTTTGGCTACCAAACCCTACAACAGCAATAACAACGCAAACAACCTTTCAACAACCTCGGTGGAAGTCTTGGCTAAGCCAGACAAAGCACCAATAGAATCACCACAGGAAACCTCCAAGGCTTACCAATTTTTCTGAGTACTTGTCCCATTGCTACTGCAAGTGAAGAAAACCAAAGACATTGTTCACCTGCCACAAAAACAATATGGTTAAAACGAATATTTGAAAGTTGGAAAGCAATTGCACACAAACTACAATCAATAATTAACCTCATGGATTCTGAGGATAAAGCAACGACTCACCCTTTGAACATAGGCAGTGAGCCAAAATCAAAACCCCCTCACAACTGGCGAGAACTAGGAATGAATATTGTACCAGCAAACAACAATAGAGTGGTTCAGATCTGAGAGCCATTATGGATATTTGAAGCAATAGGTTATGAGTTCAAATCTCGGAGGAGATCTTCCACAACTAACCCTACTATCTCGCAAGTGGTCGACCTCCCCACCAAGCCATCACTATTACCAAATGAATGCCGAAGAAACAACCTCGATGAAGATATGGTGGAGAGACTAGGGTTTAGTCCAAAACCTAAGGGTATTACAAGATCAATGATGGAGATCATACCATTGAAACACATCGTATTACGAACAACCACCATATTTATGATCACATTAATTAACACATCCATATGGAGTCCAGCTCGATAGACTTACAAGTTACACTTTTCCTAGCTCGACAACGTTGGTATTGTCCTTACGATTACCTTCACATGACATGCACCACGTGAGTAGCCACCGGAATTTCCACTAAGGTAGTGATTAGGAGGATTTAATTTTAAGACCAACAATGAATGCTTGACAGTGGTTAATCACTAGGACCATTAATACCTTGTCCAACCAGGAGTTTGACACATAGGTTTGCTGCATCAAAATATAACATAAGCCTATAGTTACACTTCCTTTACGTTTGTATTGGTAATGCATCAATCTTAGGGTTAAAGAGTTATCACAAGGTATGGATACTTTAATATAGTCTCATCTCTTATATTTTTGCATATAGTTCCCATACGATAGGAAAAGCATGATAATTGCATATAGTTATATTTGCACACATGCACATATTTAACATGTGTATTGTCACACTATATTAAACCATTGCTACAATATTATATTCTATCATATGAATAATAAACAAGAAAATGCATGAGTTGTATAGTTTACAACAATAAACATTTTGACAATTCACTTATAAATTTACACAACGGTGGAAAGGAAAGGTAATAGTATGTTAAGCATTAAGCCATTTATCCTAGGATGCAATTGGAAAACGTATAGTATAACTATCTTCCTTATGGAAACTCTTTAAGAGTCTAGAATAGCTAATGAAAATTACGACTTTTGCGATTGTAATCATAACTTATTTAGCACTTACAGAAGTAATTCAGAGGTTCACTCCATTAATAGCTCTCACCATGGAGTACTTAGAATTATCAGAAGCATTGACGGCTAAATGAAAGTACATTTAAATCTTCTTAAAAACACTTGTATTACTTGAACTATTGTGTCACTCTTACTTGTAAATCTGTGAAAGGAAAGGTTCAAATGGTTTAGCAATATAGCTAATTAAGCCTCAGGGTGTCCATAGGACCCCTTCATCATCAACAAACAAAGGAACACAGTTAACACATATAAACAATAACTATAGGAAAGGGAACCTTTAAAAGCATTTGACATCATCACAAAACAATACATATGTATGATCGTTATAAACATTGATTTCAGCATGTCGACATAGAAACATTTAATATGATTCTACATAGCAAAGTACAACATTTAATGCTACGTTGAAAATTTTTAAACTTTTGTGAATTTTCAGGATGTTACATGGGCCCAATCCAACCACGTTTATGAAGATTATCCCAATTTTTTAAACACCCCCTAAGGAATTTCCACATTAAGCATTGTATTTTCACTGGAATCTTCCATCTCCAAAGCACCTTGTACCAACAATCAGCAGGAAATGAACAGTAGTAACTAATAAATGTCTTGTAAGCTAGTTTAGCATTAATCATACCTGTAGCTTCATTGCCATTCAAAATGAGCTTGTTTCTATCTCTGTTCAATCGACAACCAGCAACATTGAGTTTAAAGATATACTTTTCCCATTCAGTTGCTTCTTCATCCTGAAAACCCATCTCCCCCGCAGAGAGCCAATATGGTTGTATATTCCCAGGCTTGTACCTTTGTATTGTATTAAATGTCTTGTAATTGAAGCAATAAAGAATATGTAAGATCCCTTTGGATAATGTATAGTCTTCTCTCATACCCATGATAGGGTCAATCCCCACCATAATATCAGAACCATTTCCAACTTGCCAAGTAAGATATTTAGCCAACCAATTATAGTTCTTTAAAAAACCAACCCAAATTTGAGAAGTGCCTCTAATCGTTTTCACTGAATTCTTGAACCAGTTCATGATATCATCTTTAATATACTTCACTTTCACAATTTCAATCCAAAGGGTTGGACAAAACAGTCCCCACCAAAAGCTTTTTAGTCTTTCTGCACAACTGAATAATGGCAAGTTCTTAATGCACCACCCTCCTTTTTCAACAGGTAATGCGATATGTTCCCACTTGGTCATAGTTAAACAGCCATTGAATGAACCTCCCATCCATAAGAAGTTGAAAAATAGTTTTCTCAACCCATTTAAAATAAATACAGGAACCTACAGGAGTGAAAACCAGTAAACCAGTATGCCAGTGAGAACAGATTTGATAAGTGTGAGCCGGCCACCAATAGATAATAATCTGAACATCCAATTATTTATTTTATGTTCAACACATTTGATGGGCCACATCTAATCTTGATGACGATATGCTCCAGGTTTAAGAAAATATCTACTTACCAATAGACAACAAACAAATGTTCTTAAAAAACACAAGATGTATGTTGATTTGATTAGTTGCATTGATTTCAACAATGCATTGTTTTTGTTTTTTACATGTATACATTGAATTTATAAATTTAATAAAAAACAAATGTTCTTTAAAAACACAAGATGCATATTGATTTGATTTGTTGCATTGATTTCAACAATGCCAGCCATAATAATAGTAAGATTTGATAACTAAATATAACTCCAAGCAAAAGGGGTTTTGAATCTTGGTCTCTAAGTTAACACAAGCCTAATACTCTTACTTCTTACCAATAGACTACACATAAATGTTGTTAAATAACACAAGATGCATATTTATTTGATTCGTTGCATTGATTTTAGCAATGCATATTTTGTTTTGTTTTTTACATATATGTATTCAATTTATCAATTTAATAAAAAGTAAAAAATTTGCATTGATTTCAACAATGCGTTGTTTTTTGTTATTTATATTTATACATTGAATTTATCTATTTAATAGAAAAACTATTTGCAATGTTTTCAACATATTAAAGTTTTTTTTTCTCTCTATTTTAGGGTATATTGTGGATACTCATGATAATATTGCAAATAATGAAGATATTGATGATCAAAAAAGAAAAGTACAAAAAATGTATACAGGAGAAAGAGAAAAAGAATCATCAGAACATATGGAAGAACCTAGAAAACACGAACGTGAACTAAAGAGATCATGGAGAAGTGTTATTTGTGCAAAGGTTTTCTCAAAAGCATGAATGGGAGATAATTTCAGGGTTGTATACAAATCAGTATATAACTACCAATAAATATGACATACTTGGATACATGGAATGTGATACGAAGGAAAATTGGAACTCTAATTTTGTTAATATGGAAACTTCCAATTGTGCACTACAATTCATATCTGAAAACCGACAATTGAATGAAAAGATTTGGCAGGTCTATGATGTCAATCTCCATTCTCATATGATCGATATGAGAAGATGTCAAAACTACCAGGTGTGAAGATAAGAAAAGATGAAGCAGGTAGATTGAGAATGATCACAATGTGAACCATATTTTCATTTATTTAATCCTTACAAAATTATTGTCTCTATTTTTCAGTTTAACAATTTACTCAATCCTTAATACTTATTACTTACATTATGATAATCCTCGTAAATGTATCTGTGTTTTCAACTTAACCTGTTCCTTACAATGCTGATCAAACTCAAGTTTTGTGTCACCGCCCATGACTGAAACCAGCCTAGATCCAAATTCTAGACTCTATCAAGTGCCGAGAGAAACCAAATCTCCCGAGGTGCAAACCTCTTCTCAGGTATTGCACTCAAGGAGATTTTCGAGGAGAGGTTTGCACCTCGGGAGATTTGATCCCTCTCGGCGCTTGATAGAGCCTAGGATTTGTTTCTAGGCTGGTTCTAAAATGTTTTGTAGGTACCTCTAATAATTCATTTTAATGATCAGATTTTTGTTTTTCCAGTTGTAACTAACGCTTCATAAGTGGGTATCATTACTTTCGACGAGCTCTTTAGTATTATGTTTTATTTACTTTTTTAGAAAATTGGACAAATTTGCCACTTAATACATTCAAACATTATATATAAACATTAGATATAGACATAATCTTTAATCCATCAATTAGAAGCAACGAAGTTATTTATGGCTTTTCTACAATGTTCTTAATTATTAGTGAAATGCAATTTGACTATTCCCAGATTAATACATTTATTTTAATAATCTATACATTACATTGTATATAATATATTTTGAAATGGAATGTGACTATTTATATTAGAATGGTTTTACTCTTTTGAAATGTAATTGAAGACTATTCTTAAATTAAGAGATGACTATGTAATTAGACTATCAATATTACATTGTTTTCATTCTCTTGAAATGCAATTTAGATATCCCTAAACTATAGTAGCATAATTCGAATACGAATACAAATACGATTTGATATGGAAATAGAAAGCTTACATATAATACTTTTAATCATAATGCTTAAATATAATACTTTTAATCAAATATTCACAAATACACAATAAATGTATATAGACATTTATATAATAAAATCAATCATTTATTTAAAAAACAAAAATATAAAATCAGTGCAATACGGTTAGTGTGCACACTAACCTGCAATATGGGGTTCTGTTGTTAACAGGCGAGGTGGCTAGGACGGTCCGCTGTGGCCGTCCCCACCCCACATCAAACCCCATGCCCTTGTTCTACGGCGTCCCCCCACTATCGGGCGCCAATTACATTGTATTGAGAAGAAAAAAAACACTAACCTGCAATACCGAATTATGCTACTATGCCATAAACTAGGCTATATGGACTAGCTATTAAGTAACACTTGTTATCAATATAGTTATTACTAATATCACTTAATATTTAAGTGTCATAGCTGCCCTCTTAATGAGTTAATGATTTGATAATTGAACACAATCACATAGATTTTACCACAAATATTTTGAACCATATATCTATTGTCAAAGGAGTGGGCCGCACTACACCGACTGTTTCGAATTCGTACTCAGTTTCCTTGCAAGTGATCAATTGTAACCCCAACACATCTTATACATTGTATTCTGTTGCTTCCTTTCATCATCAAGCTTTCTGGTTCTGGTTCGTCCGTAGTCGGTAGGTATGCATTCGCAAAATTAAATGGAACAGTGAAGTAACTTTTTTTTTCAAATTCCAAGCAAGGTCCTAGATTCTTTCTAGGTTCCAAGCAAGAACCTGTCACGGACAGGCTTTATGAGAGTAGTCACCGGATTCTTTGCAAGTTCCAAGCAGGACGCTGTCACGGACAGGCTTTATACGGTGGTTTGTGGACATTATAGACTTGGGCTCGTTCAGTGTTTTTGAGTAGTCCACGTGCTTGTCGACATTCTTGACTTGGGTTCCGTTCGGTGTTTCGTCGAATTTGACCCTTCAGCTTTATTACTAATACTATCACTTTATAGTCCCTCCCATTGATTTTTTTTGTCCATCACTGAGAGGCTGTCAGCCTTTCATTACGTTAAAGTCAAGCCATCGCTTTTAAAGTGAACACAACATTTAAAGAGTTCAAATTGGAAACATTTACTTGCAAGTTTTAAATCTTAGAAATTTGGAAGAGACTTGTTCAGCAAGTTTTTAATTTTAACATGCACGGTATATGATCATTGCCCGGCAGATTGAGCACATTTCACATGCTCGATACACTCTGTTGGAAACTTTGGATTTTCTTAGGACAGTGGATCGTTGACAGGATCTTGGCGATCTTCGAGCAATCTAAGAAATCATCCACCCAGTAATATTTTATGAATGACAAGGATTGAGAAGAATATGTTGAGTTCTTGGAAGAAACATAGATTGACCATTTACCCCTCTCAAGATCTTGCAAGATCCCTGTTGGATCATGTGAGGGTTGGAATTTCATTTCATCTCTGCCCTGCCAATTAATTTTTTTTGACGTTTTGAACTTTTATCTTGATCGTCACATAACATTGTAGTGAAAAAATAACCTGTCAACAATGAAGTTTTATTACAAAAAAAAAATCATTAATTATAATGTTTTTATTAAATAATTTAATTTTCAATTAAAATATATGCTTTTATTGAGTTTAATTTCCAATTAAAAGATAACAATAGATTCATGTATCCATGTTTTTGTTAATTGTGTTTTAAAAATCAAGGGTGAAAAAAAACAACCTACTCAGAGTGACATAGACAACTCAAAAGTGACATGTGCCAGCATTATGCATCTTGATAAACTTAAGAAACAAACAAAAGGTGGAACCTAAAATCCTTTCTAAAGGATAATGTGAAGCCACATGTAATGCAACGTACAAAATTTTGCAAGGTTCACATGTTGTGTCAATGTGTCAATGGTGTAATTGAAATTGTAAAATTTTAAAATTTTCAATTAAAATATATGCTTTTATTAAGGAGTTTAATTTTCAATTAAAAGATAACAATAGACCCATTTACCCATGTTTTCCATTGAGAACATTGAATTCTTTCAAGAGGTTAATGTTAGGCCACTTGCAATGCAACATACAAAAATTTTCAAGGTTAACATGTTGCATCAATGGTGCAATTGAAATTGTGACAGTTTGTTCCAAAGGACTTGAGTTAAAAGGCTAGATAAATATAATATGCCCAAGTTGCAAAGGTGATTCATTGAAAAACACATTGCAATTGAGATTGTACTATGATGTTCTCCCCTTCCTTTGTCAAAAAAGATTTAATAAGGTTGTTTTTCCAAGGTATGGATTGTTTTGGATTCTTCAACTATTATTCCACCTTGTATTATCCATGATGCAAATCTTCTTGTAAAAACTATTTTTTGGGCACAAGTTTTGCTAATATAGAGCTAGTATGTGATACATGTTTTCCATTGAAATTGACAACGATGGGCTTCAATTTAATTTTCAATGTGTTTTTGTGTGGGAGGGTCAAAATTTATACCAACATGTTTGCCGTTCCTGCTTTCTTCTTTGGGCCATTCACTTTCCCTTCGCTATAAATGGATAAGAAGAAACCACTTTCAACTATAAACTTGTGTAGAGTCTTTTTTCCCATGAGTAAAAAAAATTGTTTCAACAAATTACTAAGATTGCAAAAATAATAAAATGTTACTAAGTTTAAACATATATCAAATAAATTATTTTTAAAAAATGTGAATAGATATGTGAAAATATTTTAGTAACAAGACCTATAAATTGTAACTTGGAAGTATTGGATGTGTACAACGTGGGGTTGAGAGCCCCCTCAACAAAACCATGTTTCCGTGCCTTTGTCTAGTTACAAATATTAATCTAACTCAATATCAAAATAACAAAAACAATTCAATGTTTAAGAAAAAACACAAAATAATTTCATTCAAAATTGTTTTTAGATTAATATCAAATTTATAAAAACAATGAAAATAACATCGTACCAAAACAAGTGGCTCCAAGTCTGTTGTAGCCAAAGGAGAGCACTTTCAAACTGTCTAGAGAAATGGGTTTCTAAATTCAACAGGTGCCAAGTGTATCTGAAATTCCATAGGTGATGCTTGGTAGATTAGGTAGCTGATAAATTGTTGATGCTTGGTAAATTCTATAGCTCATAAATTGTTGATGCTTGGTAAATTCGGTAGTTGATAAATTGTTGATGCTTGGTGGTTGGTTGGGCTGATAAATTGTTGATGCTTGGTGGTTGGTTGGGTTAATTCCTTCATTAATATAGTTTAAAACTAACTTCTTCTTCTAAAATAGTATCCACCTCTCTCTCGAAGTTGCACTTTCAGAATTGAAAACAACTTATCCTTTAAAAGACAGACACAAAGGAAAAGGAAACACATTAAAAAGAAGGAAACAACTCCGTATTGAGACAACGCTAGGAAAATATAAGAAAAAAAGAACAAATGGAATGAAAGAATAACCATCCCCATTGAGAAAAACTCATCCACCTACCATTCAATAAAAAGAGAAAATACTATTTGTTACAAATTTTAACCATATTTTGATGGATAAAATGCGTCATAACGGGCATATGCCCGTGAAATTCCAACCCTTGCCTCTATGCTTTTCTCTCCGAATTGTGATATATATCACCCTCACCACGGTTCGCTTATCAATAATTTGTCACTTTAATTGCCTTACCAAGCTTATCTGCACTACGATGGCGCTCGTCAGCAGACGGCCTCATGCTCTTATGTTTCCTTTCCCCGCTCAGGGACATATTCAGGCGATGATGCAGCTCGCCAAAGTCTTGTATGCCCGAGGATTCTATATCACCTTCGTTAATACTGAATACATTCAAGAGCGCCTTCTTAGATCCGGATCAGTGGATTCTGTTAAACCTCAGCCGGACTTTAGATTTGAGACTATTCCGGACGGCCTGCGTCCCGAGCATGGCCGGACCTCCAATCTACCCGAGCTATGTCAGTCCTTGATAGATAATGGCCCTCTGTATTTCGACAATCTTATTGAAAAGTTGAAGCATTTAGAAACAGATGGCGTTCCACCGGTGACATGTATTATTTCCGACGGATTACTTTCTTTTCCGCAGAAAACCGCCAGGAAGCTTGGAGTTCCGAGAGTGGCCTTCTGGACACACAGTGCTGGCGGTTTCTCCACTTATTTCTTTATACCTCTTCTCGTCGACCATGGTTATATTCCTCTCAAAGGTATATTTACTGCTGCTTCTCTAACTATTTATGATCCACTGCAATGGTTTTCACTTCCACTACTAACCCTTTGTTTTGAATGGCATTGCTTGTTGCTACAGATGAGAGGTGTTTAACAAATGGATACATGGAAGAAATAATTAGCTGCATTCCTGGAATGCCAGCGTTGCGTGTCAAAGATCTGCCCAGCTCCTTGCTAGTTCCACAGAATTCTTATTATTATTACATGTTTGAATTTAACAAAATTCAAGCACAGGCAACCCTTGAAGCCGACTTGGTAATACTTAATACGTTTGATGAGATTGACAGTCCTGTAATCGACGCACTAAGGAAGAGACTTCCTGCCTTGTATAGTACAGGCCCTCTTGTTTTACAGGCAGAATCTGGAAAGGAGAGAATATCTGATATCTCTGCAAGCATGTGGACTGAGGAAAATAGCTGTGTGAAATGGTTGGACGGTAAGGAACCCTGCTCTATTATTTATGTTTGCTTTGGTAGCGTCTCTTTTATGTCTGTTGAGGAACTCTTAGAGCTCGCGTGGGGGTTAGAGGCAAGCAGGCAGCCGTTCCTGTGGGCTATTCGTCCGGATCTTGTTCGGGGTCAGTCTGCTGCACTGCCATGTGAGTTTTTGGAGAAGGTGAAAGACAGAAGTTTCTTCGTTCCCTGGGCGCCCCAGATGAAAGTGCTCTCCCATCCTTCCGTAGGAGGATTTCTGACTCATAGCGGATGGAATTCTACGCTGGAGAGTATATGTACGGGTGTGCCCATGATATCTTGGCCCTTCTTTTCAGAGCAACCAACTAATAGGAGGTTTGTTAGCGAAGTATGGAAGATTGGAATGGCAATGAAGGAAGTTGTGGAAAGAAAACACGTTGAAGACATGGTGACGAGATTGATGAGAGGACAGGAAGGGAGGGAAATTAGGAAGAGAATTGGCGAGCTGAGAGATGCGTCGGTCAGAGCAGTGCGAAAAGGAGGATCGTCGTACAATAACATGGAGAAGTTGGTTGAGGAAATAAGGGGTTTCACCTGCAGGATGTAGGATGTAGTGGGCTTGTTGATTGTTGGATAAGTTATTTAAGATCAAATGATTAATTGGTCTACTGTAATTCCATTAAATGGTTTGTAGCAGATTGAATAGTGTTGGGAGTAGGTTGAATAGTGTTAACCTATGCATGCAGGGCTTAAATATAAATAAACACAAAATAATTCCATAATTATTTATGCACATTTTTTTCTCTTAGAAACAGCTTTATTTAGGGTACCAGATCTGGTTATTTATGCAATCTGTGTTTTGTCTTAGAAACCGCGTTAGGGTCTCTGATATGCTTTGTAATATGTCATTAATGAATCCCTACCGTATAGTGGGACTAAGGGAATATTTGCAGACATTCTTAAGTAGTCTGTTGCGTGAAGTCATCAATCAAATCATATTGTTGTTAATACATTGTAACTGTATTTTCAAATTCAAAGGTGGTGTAATATAGTTTTCCAATGTCATGTGCATCACATTAATTTTTTTAACCAATTTTGTAGTACAGTATAGCTTTTCAAAGGTCACACAATTAATTAATTATATGATATATAACATTCAAAGTAACATCTCACATCTTTTTACACTTTGTTATATGATTTGAGGATGTTATCCGATGCTATTTTATTCTGTCCACAATTGTTTTGAAGCCATTTAACATGGATTCAATATTCTCTATGATACTTGCATTTCAATGTTAGTTTGCTACGCCTATTTCTCCCAAAACTGCTAAGAAACAAATGGAAAACAAAGTTTCTTCTATTAGCAAATATTTTCCTTGTTTTAACTTAACCAGGTTACCTTATTCCACGGTAGCTGGGAGTATATTAAAAACTAACTAAACCCTTTTGTTAATCATACTTTTAGTAATTTTCGAAGTAATTTTTAAATTAAATATTCACAAAGGAGAAAATATAATACAATATATCCTCAAGTTAAGAACCAAAAATACTATAAGGATAGTTACATCCTCTTTCTCATAGAGACTAAAACAACAACAAAATTAAAGAATAAGTGTGGCTTCAATCTCTTAGCCTTTTGATTAACATAAAACCTTTAGCTAATAGTTGCACTGGGACCTCATCTTTCCATAGCTCACAAAACAAAACCAAAGAACTAATCTCATTTTCAAAAACATATTTGCATTGAAGCTTCCATACAACAAACATTGTTGCAATCCTCACGCAGTGAAAATAATACTAGAGTTCCAAGATCACCCTATAGAATTGATCTCTAATGTAACTTCCCTTGCAAAAAGTTTGCATGCTAAAACTGAACAAACTCCCAGTGACAAAACCTAGCAAAAGAGCATTCCCATAAGAGGTGCTTGATTATTTCCAACTTGAGTCAGGAAGGGAAAAGTCCATCTGAGAGATCACATTTTGAAAGTTGTGCCTTGGTAGGAAGGCCTTGGTAAATCATTAGCCATGCAAACACTCGAAGCTTGTAGCTCACCCAAATTAATCGAACATTATGCAATATCTTGATCCACCTTCTCTCTACATCATTCTACACCCACAATGAATTAAGAAGAGGGATAATATCATGCCACTTATGAAGAAGAAGGTACAACCTTTGATAATCATATTGAAACAAGGGACACCCAAAATCCATTCCCAGTTAGTCCAAAAGGTGCCTCGCATATCCATGCTCATTTAAAAAAAGTCCTCATATGGAATAAGGCTCTCAATTATCTCCATAATAACGTGTCTATCCATAAAGGACAAGGAAAACTCATGAGCAATTGATTTTTAATCCTTCCAAGTTCAGGTACTAGCATTCCACAAGTCCTTCCAATAGAAAATCCTTTTCTTACTTAGTCAGTGTCCTTGAAACCACGGGATATCTAAAATACATGTGCCTTGCACCTTCCAACTCCATATCAGTCTTCTTTCTTAATCCCATCCTATCTGGCTACCTCATGAGGCCATCCACCTTCCTCCATGATGCCTAAATACTTTTGATAGTAAAGGAACTTGAGAAATAGAAGTTATGAGGGAGATGAAATTATATATCACATAATCCGAATGATCTCCTAATCCTGCTAATGTGCTTTGACATGAGAAGTTGATGTATCAATAATGCTGATTAGGGGGAAAGATTTCTTCTAGACACCAAATAACCCATTTTGCAACTAAAATATGATCTTGTGTGGAAATATCAATCAAACCTAGGCCTCCTTCATCTTTTGGAATAATGCAAACATCACAAGGCACCATAGGGAGGACCCTAGCCCCACCATATTTGCACCACAAGTATGAATGCAACAGTTGTTCCAATCTATGAAACTGAACTTGGTGGGATCCAACAAGAAACATAATAATCCTGTCAGGCCTAGAGAATCCTACTTACAATAGTAAATTTTGTGGCAAATGGAAGGTCTTTTTTCTGCGAAAGGAGAAGTAAATGTATTGGGAATCCCTCAACAAATCGTACATGACCAAATCGGGATGGCATCTCCCGTACGACACACGCTACCTGAGTGCAATGTTAGGGCTTCTGACTTGTGCGTGGAATTCTATTTCAGAGCCAACAGTCTATCATCATACCCCTATGTATGTTTCCTGTTCTTTACAACCCCCTTTTATTCCAATTGAGAGTCAGACAGTAATTCGTTTTACCTACCACTGCACACACTCAAAGCGCTGCACCATAATAAGTATGTCATCAATCATTTATTCATATTTATTCAATTCTAGTTAAACAAGTAGCATTTATTCACATCTACAGAATCAAAGACATCATTTCTTTCATTTATTCATAACATAATCTTCAATTCATGTTTCTCAATAAATCAAACATTATCATCATTTGCTTGTCAATCAACAGATTTTATTCAAATAATAAAACATAACATATTGTTCAAGTTTATTTAACCTGGTCACTTCAATATCAGTTCCCTCAATAGTTTAGTTAATCAACTATATCGAGGCGACCGTTACATCGTATATCCATGATTTAGTCTTCACATTATTTTCATTTGAACTAAAATACTTTCATGGCATCTCAACTCTAAAGGATATTTTCTCAAATCTAGATCGTAACACAGATTAATTGCATGAAGTCTTGAATGAGTGAGTGTTGCAGAATTTAAAAATTGTGAATTTATGTACAGTGGTAAAAATAATTTTAGTCATTCGAATAAGTGGTATAAAACACTATCATTTTTTTTTTATTGTAAATATATGATCTATTTGATAGGTTGATCAATATCATCTTGAAGATCCAGAACTACAACCATTCTGCATCTTCTATTCGACGAACTACTCAAATTTTGCCTTCCATATTTTGAAAGGCGTTGTTGAACATTGAATTCAAGTCCAACCAAAATCTCTATCCTGGGGATATGTTTTCTCATGTTGCTTCCTTAGCCTCTTAGCTTTTTTAATTAATTCCTCAAGATTTTGATGTTTCTTACTAAGTTACTAGTTATTTTCATATTATGGCTTCTATGTTTTTTTTGTAAGTAGCATAACGGAAATATATATTAAAGTACAAAAAATGTTACAATCACATGAGATTCTGTAGATGCATGAGCTTTCAGAATCTTCTCATGGATCAGAGAGAGCAAGAAGGAGCAACCAAAGTCCTGCCCATAAGTGGGCTAAGCAGTATTAACATCATTACAGGTGATCATTAAAAACATAGACCAAACTAGACTTGTAGGAAAAGGTAGAGTCTAACAGTAATCGATAGAGCTAAAACATAAAATGAAAGATGATGCTAACTGCAACAAAACCGGATCTAGGCTCAAATAGAGCAGATATTTGAGCTAGATTCTGCATTTTGAGATCCTGGATTGTCTTTGATAATCAGACAGTTGCCAAAGAAGTCCTCTTCGCAATTCTGGAGAGGGAGCTTGATGGGTTGGGGCTCAGTTTTGCATGGTGTAGTTGCATCAACCTCATCCTTCCTCACCCGTTTGTAGTGTAAGGCGTCAATCGTCAAGGGCATTGAGAAGGAATTCCCCTACACCATCATCGCAGAAGAGGGAGAAGCGCCCTGCACCACCACCGCAGCAGGAGAGCTCGAGCCTGAGAAGGGGGCAGGAATAGGAGTAGTGCCATCCACAACAGCAACAACAACACTGAGAGAGTTGAGCAGGGAGCTTCTAGCAACATGGAATTCAGTGGTGGTAGCCACACCCTCAGCTTGTGTAGTAGGATTGTCGGCCATACCTTCCGAATGAGCCATAGGGACAAACTCATAGGGAGGAGTAGGATGGTGAAACAAAGAGTACCATCTACTAGTCAAATTGGAATCCAATGTAGCCAGCATTCTATCCAGGTGAGCCATATGTGCCCTGGTGTCTATAATCGCCACCTTGTCCATATTCCAATTGGTGAGCATTTCCTCCACCAAAGTTCCCAACATGTTTTTCATTAACCAATAATGATTTACCTGGTTTCCCTCATTGCCAAATGCTAGGATTTCAGCAACACTACAAGATTCCCAGTCATCCACTAGACAACGGACAGGGACGGAAACATTATCTTCATAGTTGATTTTGGCCATCTTATCCTTCTGAGCAAAAGTAGCAGCTTTGTCAGTCCAATGACTAGAACCTCGCTTGGAGGTGCCTCACATGCAGGTCATGGCGTTGTTCACAGAATCACTAGAAAATGGAGAATGGGCGAAGCTCTCGATAGAGACAGCAGGCAGCAGAAGACAAAGACGAGCAATGACCACCGGGGCATGAGAGTGGAGCCTCATATCAAGAATTGTAGGGTGGGAGCTTCCGAAATTCCCACAGGGCTGAGTGATGGTGCACCTGAACCAGTTAAGCGGATGTGACAGGAAGATCCGAGCTGGAGTGAATGCAAGTGGCTGAGCCATATGGGAAATGAAGTACATCACACACGGGGAGGCCGAATGTGCAGGAGGAGGATGCAACATTAAAGACCAGGGATAGGGAACAATGCCGACAGAGGGAGGTGGCTAGGTGTGGGAGCCACGTTGCCAGGAGGGAAGGTGGCATCCCGGTCCTCGGTGATATTGTGTCGAGCACTCGCAACCGGGGGGAATAGGTCCTTCCTAGCTTGAGAGGAGTAGAATTGCAAGAGCTGGTTAGAGGGTGAGTCGCTTAGAATGCCATCCCAGATGGGGAGGTTGGAAGAGACTCCTTCATTAGCCATACTGTCAGCAAGAGCATTGGCTTTGTGTTTCACATGATGGAAAGTGGAACCTTTACTAGCCCTCATGGTAGAGGCAAGACAGTGAATCTTCTATTCCAACCTCTAGCTTGAAGAGATTTTGGAGATGTGAGAGCCATTTTGAATGTTGGATGCCAAATCGAGGATCAGGTGGGAGTCTCCTTCCACAATAAGAGCGTAAAGGTTGTGTTCAATGGAAATGACAATGCCATGTAGGAGACCTTCCAGTTCTACTACATTGTTACTGTCATGACCAATGTTGCCAAAGAATTTTATGATGATTCGACCTTCATGATTACGCAAAACTCTGCCAAAACCAGCCATACCTAGATTGCCTTTAGAGGCTCCATCAAAGTTGAGTTTGAAGAGACCCTCAGTAGGGGGTGACCAGTGAGTGGGGCTTGAAGTGCGTAAGACCGTGGCCTTCTGAAGAGCAGGGAAGATTTGAGTCTTGAAGTTCCAATTGTGAAAAAATCTTTTCTCCAAGTCGGTGTTGGGGAGATCAGAGGTGTGTCACACAGTAGAGAAAAGGGTGTCGTGAATGTTGTCTTTTAGAGAGTCCCATATATTGTCAGTGGATTTGCATATCCCTTCAAAGATGCGGGCGTTTCGTTCTTACAGATGCTCCAAGCAACAAATCCTGGAGTGAGATCCCAGACTCTGTTAAGTTGAGAGCTTTGAGAGGGGTCGACTTCCCATTGGTGAAAGGTGTTGATGATATCTCCTCTGGCTCTGTTGGTTTTTCTGACTATTTCAGGCACCTTGTCCCAGAGCATGGAGGCTATATCACATGTATCAAGTAGGTGATAAATATTCTCAGCATTGTGGCGGCACATGACATAGTGGGAGGGTCCAACAAAACCATTTTTCTATAGATTATCCCATGTGAGGATGCGTCTGTGAGTGAGTAACCAAAGAAAGGTTGAGATTTTAGGCCAAAGAGAAGGATTCCAGATCTTCTTCTAGAGAGGAAAAGAAGTTGCAACGTCTCTAAGAGTCAGAATGGAATAAGGTTCCTTGACAATGAAGGTTCCCTTGGGGAGGTGTCCCCACCGAATGGTGTCCTTGTCAGGATATCTACGGATTTTACTTATTTGTAGATCTGTCTAAACAACCTCAATGATGTCAGGTGCTAATCCTGGCTTCTAGTGCCTAGGATCCTTCTAGGTTCTTATCGAGGAGGAATCAATTGGGTCCCAGAAGTCACAGACCACCGAGTTGGCATTTGCTTTCCAAATATTGGGCATTTCTCTACGGATGGAGAGTCCGTTGAGTTTAGGAATTTGCATCCAAAAGTACTACCGAAACAACACGAGCATTCCATCTTTGACTTCCCAGAAGCTATGATGTTGAATGAGATCCCGTTGAGAATTAGTAGCCCTCGAGATCAAAGATCCAGGGTGATCCGAGCTGTACCAGATTAGCTAGGAGGGATGCCAATCAAAAGCATATTTCTTATTCCACAATTGTGCCCAGGGTGAGTCATTGTTGGAGATTCACCTCCACCAGATTTTGGCTGAAAGAGCTTCATTGTTGATATCTTGATCCCTTAAACCAAGGCCCCCCTCACGCTTAAGAAGGAAGACCGTTTCCCAATTCACTAGGGCCCACCTGTTTTTTTGGTAACTCTTTCCCCATAGGAAGGACCGTTGAATCTTCCAAAGGGATTTCAGAACCCATTTGGGTGCTGCAAGGACATAAAATAGATAAAGGGGCATTGACTGGAGAACATATTTGAGGAGGGTGAGGCGACAGGGAAAGTTGAGATAGCAGAAAGTCCAGGAGGAGATGCATTTTTCAACTTTGTCAAGAAGCTCCCTCCAGGAGGAATGTTTGATAACAAAGTCAAAACCGGGAGCTCCAAGGTACTTGGTAGGTAAGGTGGAGGTGGCGAAGCTTAGAATGCGGGAAATGTTGCAACTAGAGATGGCATCAGTATTGAAGAAGACGATTTGAGACTTGTCCAGGTTAATGGAGGTGCCGAAAGCTTCTGAGAAGATCTTGAGGATATTTTGAAAAGTGAGAGCTTCTTGGACGGAGGGGTGGCCGAACAGGAGATTTTCATCCACAAACTGTTGGTAAGCTATAGGGGTGCCTCAGTGGAGAGAGAGGCCACGTAGGGAGCCAGAGGCCACCGCTCCTTGAATCATTCTGCCAATTCCTTCAGCCATAAGGATGAAGAGGAACAGAGAGAGGGGGTCTCCCTGATGGATGCCACGAGTGGGGGTGAAGGTGGAGGAGGGGGAGCCATTGACCAAGATGGAGAGAAAAGCAGAAGAGAAGAGGGAGGAGATCCAACTGGTCCAATCAGATTTGAAGCTATATGCAAGCAACATTTGTCGGATGAAATCCCAACTGAGTTTATCAAAGGTTTTGGAGATATCCAACTTAAGAAGCATTCCAAGGATGCGATAGGCTTTAAGGGAGTGAGTGACCTCGTGAGCCAAGATGATGCTGTCAAGGATTTGTCTTCCCTCTACATAACATGTTTGTTTAGGGGAGATGAGTAGAGGTAAATGGCGTTTGAGATGATTAGCAACAACTTTGGAAATGATCTTGTAGATGACATTGCAAAGAGAGATCGACCAGAATTTACTAGGGTGAGAGGCTTCTTTTTCGTTGGGGATTAGGGAAGGTGAGTGGCATTGAGGGCATGCAGCACCCATTTCTTTTATCTGGATTCTTCAACAAATTCCCAAGCTTCAATTTTGATCAAGTCCCAGTAGTGATGAAAAAAGTTGGTGGTGAAGCTGTCTAGGCTAGGTGCTTTATCATCTTCCATTTGATTAACTACAATTTCGACCTCCTGTAAAGAGATGGGATACATTAAGGAGGCGTTAGGCTCCTCAGTGAAGATAGAATGGATGTGGTGCGTAACCTGAGAGATCGCAATGGATCTAGAACTAGGAGGTTCCATGAGGAGATCCTAGAAGAAACTTTTGAGTTCTCTTTCAATGTCTGTCTACTCCTCAAGGACCTCTCCAGACTCTAGTTTGAGCTTGTTGATACGATTATGAATTATGTGCTGAAGGGTAGAGCGATGAAAGAAAGAGGTATTGTGATATCTGTCTTTAAGCCATGCGACTCTTGACTTTTGTTTCCACAAGATTTCTTCTTGCATGAAGCACTAGTTGAGTTTTTCCATGAGCTCCTTTTCCTTTAGTTTGAGGTCCTGAGAGAGGCCATCATTCATGATATTGCATTGGAGAGATTCGATATCTTCTTTGATCTGCTTCTTGTCTTTGAAGATGTCACCAAAGGTTGTGTGGTTCCAATTTTTGAGGTTGGAGCGGAGAAGTTTAAGTTTCTGCTGGAGGAGGGCCATTTTGGACTTGCCGACCAAGCGCATCTCAGCCCACCAAGTACTGGCCGTTTCTTGGAAATCAGGATGGGAAAGCCAGGATTTTTCAAATATGAATATCCTTCGGGGGTGGTCACCAAGACTTTGCCACGTTAAGTCAATGGGCTAGTGATCTAATCCTGCAGCTGGGAGAATAAATAAGGCTAGGATGCTTCCTATAAGAGTGAGGCTTTTCGAGATCAGAAAACAATTGATTTGTTTGGAAATCTGGTGAACTCCACCCCTTCTGTTGTTCCAATTGTAGAATCCTAAAGAAGGTTGCAGATCCACAAGATTGTTGCTCGTTATGAAGGATTTGAAAAGTAGTTCTTCGACAGACAAGACTCGGGGCCCTCCTTTTTTCTCCTCAAGAGTAGTGATCATGTTGAAATCTCCGCCAATGATAAGGGGGGTGTCAATGTGAGTCAAGGTGAACCAACCAATAAATTTGAGAAGCTATGTTTTTAGAGTGGGGAGATGAGTGCTGTAAACATTAAGGAGATGGTCATTCCGGCCCAAGCCGAGGATATGGAAGGAGGAAGAGATGGCATGAGCAGTAGTACCATAATTTTCCAAGGCTATAACAGAAGGGTTCTAGGCATTGATGATATCACCGGCATATCCGATGTCATCAGTGGAAAAACTGTGCCAGCCTCTCCATTATTTGGACATGACGAAGCTGAGGGTTTCTAAAGAGCATTTGGTTTCTTGTAAGAAAAGGATAGAGGGTGAATAAAAGAGGATTTTCCTTTTTAACATGAGACCTTTGGAGAGACCATTGATTCTGTGTAGATTCCATGATGTGAGCTTCATTGAGAGTTTGGGGGGATGGAGGGAAATAATTCTGCTAACTTGGTGTATTTCCCTTATTCCACTAGTCGAGTGCCCAACAGGTTGATTCTTTGCAGGTCCAATGTCCTTCCTCTTTTCCTGATCTCCATCAAGAGTTTCTGTATGTCTTTCTGGGGAAGGTTGTGAATTCCTAGTCTGTCATGGGCTTTAACTTTGGCAAGAGCTTCTTTAAGGATTTGTATCTGGCTGGGCAGGATAGATCTGAAGTCTTTTTTAGTACATGCATCCTCCAACCCAAGAAGGTCAAGATATCCTAAATCGATCTCTATCATTTCTTCATCCATAGTGATATCCGAAGAGGAATCCAGATATTTCTTAAGAAGAGGTTCATGAGGATTGGAAGAAGTACCTTGAAGATTGATGGGGTTTGCAGGTTTTCCTTGAGCCAGAATGTCTTCTAGGTCACGTGAATGCATAGGAATCTCAGGCATGGTTGGGAAAAATTCCACGACTATTGGCTTCTTCTTGACGTCTGCATCGTGGTCCACCTATTGTTTTGCTAAGGTCTCAAAGTTGTCACTTGTAGAGGGGATCTCAGCTTTGTTTTTTCCCGAGGCAGATTTGCGGCCATGATGTTTAACCCGCCCAAATCTTTGGAATCCATTTGCATTAGTCATGTCTTTCTTGAGGTCATCTTTTAGGGTTTTGTTTAGGGGGGAATATCTAAAGAGGTTCCCATGTTCATGACATTTGCGGCACCGAAATGTTATGTGCTCATAATCCAAAGGCTAGGTCCATTCCGAGTCTTCAAGGGAGAGACTGATTGCATCCGGTAGGGCTTTAGCAATGTGCATATAAACGCAGATCCTGGCATAAGAGGTGTACTTCTAGAGCTTTGTTTGATCCGCAGATCTGACATAATCTCCTAGGGTGTTTCTAATTTCCTTCAAGGTTTCTTCATCCCAATATTCCCATGGGAGGGAATAGATTCTGATCCAAACCAGAGCCTAGGTGAAGTCCTCTTTTTTTGGGTAGAACCTTTCAATCCAATTCTTCATGTATAGACCAGCAGAGTTGAAAAAATAGTGGCCATCATTCTCCACCCTAGCTTTGTCTTCCAAGTGGTGGAAAATGATAGTGAAAAAACCCTTAGAGCCGAGTTGTAAATCATAGTGGGCCTTTGGCTTCCATTTCATGGTGATCCAACTTCTGAGGGCCTATTGAGTAGGCTAGATGCCCATGAATTTACAGATGAAGGTGTGATCATATTTCAGATATTGGGATCTAGCATTTATCCTTTCCAGTTGGAGAATCAGACTTGGACGGGATACAACATAGGCTATGCATGTACTAGTTCCCTGAACACCGCCTGTTGGTGATGTATTCTGGTTGAGATCTGGATTAGTCCCGGGTATTTCTCCGTTAGGGATGGGTATGTCCTCTGAGCCGATCCGTAATAAGGAGGTGTGGCCAGTCGATCACGGTGAGACAGGTGGAGTGAGTGCCGCCGTGTGGGAGGGGCATTCTACCCCTCCCTCAGCAGAGGACATGGGCGTTGTTCAGAGCAGGGGGAACGAAAGCAGCAGGGTAGGTACAGAACTGGTGAGATGGGCTCTGAGGGTTGCCATAAAACCTAGAGTGAGATCACTCTATTGCGAGGCCGAGGACAACAGACGTCATCGCATAATCCATAACATTTGTTACTTGCACCCAAAATGGTCATTTCCAACAATATTGTGACTTCTATATTTGCTTACTTTTGTTTAGTTTTTATATTTCTCAATGGATACCATTATGTCAATTGTGATGTTAATTTAGGTTCACTTATTTTGACTTGCTATGTTTATCAATAATTATGTTTCATTTTGACATTTATTAAGAGCTATTCCATATTGATGACTTTGTTATATAATTATTCAGTATTATTAACCATGTATGTTTGATCAAATTAATCATGGCAAAACATTGTAGAACTAATGCATAGAAATATCTAAACTTAGTTAAATATTTCTTATCATATATATGAACACCTATTTCATTCATCATTAATTTATGGTTAATTACCATGTACCATTATATGGTGCTATCATAACAATCCAAACAAGATTAATATGGTTTATTATGGAGTTGCTTGTATAATATTTATTACATAATAAATCTATTGTAATTTGATATTATTAAAAGTGAACATTGTTTATTTATAAAATGTCAATTTTAAGTCCATAAATTTTTCTAATGTAAATATTTCATGTTAATTAAAGCTCGTCATTAATACATTATAATTATAATACAAATAATATCATTTTGTTTTACTTTAAAGTTGATATATAATATTATTATGTTTTAATAATAATATAATATAAAAGATAATAATATAGTCATTATGTATAATTATTATTGACTTTGTTTGTCTAAACATGGTTGATTATGATTGACCATGGTTGAACATGGATTAATGTGGTTTATGGTGGTTACCTATGCTTGACCATAGTTGATCATGATTGATTATGGTTGACTTCATTTGGCCATGGTAGAGTATCGTTCACAATTGTTACTATGCTTGATTATGTTTGACCATTGTAAACATGGTTGACTTGTTTGACTATGGTTTACCATTCATTATGTGTTATCTCGAAGTTGATAATATGGTTATATCTATTTTGATGCTCATTTTGGTTGACTTATGTTGACTTGATATGTTCCGTAATGTTTATGTTAGACTTCAACAATCATAAAGGGTTATGTTGGATTGCACCACTATGTTTGACAATGGTTGAATATGGTTGACTATGTTGTATTGATTGGGTGGATGTCATAATAAAACATGGATGAACATTTGGCATATCCCTTGATGGATGTCTCCTTTATCTGTTCTGTTTATCTGTTTATGGTGGTTACCTATGCTTGACCATAGTTGATCATGATTGATTATGGTTGACTTCATTTGGCCATGGTAGAGTATCGTTCACAATTGTTACTATGCTTGATTATGTTTGACCATTGTAAACATGGTTGACTTGTTTGACTATGGTTTACCATTCATTATGTGTTATCTCGAAGTTGATAATATGGTTATATCTATTTTGATGCTCATTTTGGTTGACTTATGTTGACTTGATATGTTCCGTAATGTTTATGTTAGACTTCAACAATCATAAAGGGTTATGTTGGATTGCACCACTATGTTTGACAATGGTTGAATATGGTTGACTATGTTGTATTGATTGGGTGGATGTCATAATAAAACATGGATGAACATTTGGCATATCCCTTGATGGATGTCTCCTTTATCTGTTTATGTTGAATATGGATGTCTCCTTTATGTTGTATTGATTGGGTGGATGTCATAATAAAACATGGATGAACATTTGGCATATCCCTTGAAGGTGGGTGGCTAGAGGCTTTAGTGAAGGTTTTTAATTAGTGCTCCTAAATTATTATCCCACATTGCTGTGATAAACACCAATATGCACAAGTGCTCTAAATAACACATCAAACTGATATCAAAATACCCCATTTTTTTGTTAAAAAATATATATTATTTTCAAAAAAAAACTTACTAGTGTTCCACAAGCATATAAACACTCTCACCCAAATATCAAAAGAGCATTGGGGCACATGAATATACATAAAACACTGATCTATGATAAAATATTTAATAATTAAAATTCAACTTAAAAAAAAATAAATTATGAGCCAATGTGTTTTAGTTTATACAATGCACCAGTGCTTCTAAGTATACGGTGTACTAGGGAAATATTAAGAATCCATACTTTTTTAAAGTGTAGAAACCTTGGTGAATTTTACTAATTATCAAATCTCCAACCATAAAATGTTTGGCGATATTTTTAAAAAAATATTCAAATTTCTAAGGGTTTTATATAGTTTTTGGACAATTTTGGCAAATTTTAGAGTAACAAAAATTATCATATGGAATTTGGGCGAATCATATTGGAAAAAAATGGAAAATGGAAAATATTTTTTTGGAAAAATAACCCCGGAACTTTATCCCATGGGATAAATTTCTCCCTTAAAATTTTCCCCGAGGTGCACTGGATGTGCAAATCAGATTTCAGTACAAAGTAATACAATTTTTTTTTTTTATAGTTTTAACCCTTCAATGGTACGCCTATAGAATACAACCACCCTAGTGTGCCTAAATATACACAAAGTACCAAGTAATGATTAAATTTTCAATAATATATAGTAAGTTTTTATTTTAAAAATTAGCATAGGATACATTGCATTTGTATGTACAAACAACCCCAGTGCATACTAAGGTAGACAAAGCATTATATATGCGAAAGGGTTGACCCAGTTTTGCTGCTTCATTGATGCACCTAAATAACAAACACATATCGATGCACACATTTATAAATCACATCGACGTAGTGTAAAACAAAAAAAATCATTGAATGCAATTTCATTTTCACAACCTCTACACTACTAATACCACCTAAGCACTAATGTGCACCCTCTTGGATTGACCATGCTATCATAAGTGTTGTATAAATATCAAATTCTTCCTGTGGTCAGATTATGTCTATGCATATAAGGAAGATCTTATTCATCAATCACTACTATTCTCCATGGAAATGTAGTTGGATGATTACAATAACGATTCCTAATCGCTACATCGCACTCCCCACACAAGGACATGAACAAGAAAGTTGTCAGGAGGACCCATAGATGTGGTACCTAGACAACGACAAGAAATAGAATTACTTGCATACTTGCACATAAACATTTAGACAAATATTGAATTATGCATATGTTAAAGTTAAATTCGAGAATAATTAAATTAAAAAGTATTTAAATTGAGCAAGTATTAAGCTGGGGTAGTTTTAGGTAGACTTCATATGCAACCACCGATTTAGGAAGACATGCATAGAATAAATATCATAAATAAATAAATAAAAGATATTTTGGAGCAAATCTAGATTGGTAGAGATTCTTGAGTTTAACTCCACATGCACCCACTTATTTAGGGATTGGGATTTTAGACTAAAGAGACAACTAGAAGAAAATTGAGGAACTTATGTGCATTATCATGTGAAAGTGACACATGGTTGCATGAGAATGAATATTAGTAAATTAATAAGTTAATTAATTTTTCATAAAACGACACATGTCATCCAAGAATTTTCTATTTAAGAAGGGAGGAATGAAGATGAAAGGATCTCTTTCTCCCTAATGTTGGATGGATTCCATATTGGAAGTTTGATATTAGTGTGGTCCATGTGAGTTTGGTTGAGAATTACTTTGGGGATTCAGAGATCCCATCTGAGTTTTTGGGCTTGTATGTTCTTTGCGATCCACATTTGCTCGGGGGACTGGGAGGAAGGAGTCATTCGGTACTTAGTCAAGGGTTGTTGATTTGATTGGAGTGGCAGCAAGATTAACGTCTCCAACTTCCGCCGAATCTACGGTCCGGCCAGGTTTGAATTATTTAAACTTTTCCATTTATATTTGAATATGTACGAAGGAATTTAATTACTACTCCAAAATTTAATTTCATACAAGGTTGTTATTGTACGTATTCATTCAAATAATAGGGGAATTGGAATTGTATTGGAACTCGATCCATAGAAAGGTTGCTTTATATTCTACATTCAAATTATGGAACCGAATACATTATGCAGAACTATCGAATTGCTTAAAAGATGTTTTTTTAAGAATTCAAACTTGAAAGTCATTGAGCATTGGATACATATAGGAATATAATTTTAATGTAACTGTCTGCTTTTGTATTTCGTGGGAAAAGAATTTTGTGTCATTTATCCCCTCTTTTATGGGACAGTCGATCATCAAACAATTGTTTAAAAGGATTTATATTGTGTCTTATTTTCTGTATTACTGAATCTGTTCAGAAACGAATTTCGAAAATAATTGTTGAGTCGACTGTAATAATGATATGCATCATTCAACCTTTGTTTTGCAATCACTGTAATTATTTTCTTGATGAGTCGAATCGTAATAATTCTATGCATCATTGTTGTGTTTTGCAATCATTGTATTCATTTCTTGTTGAGTCGAACTGTTATAATAGTATGTATCATCCAGGCTACGTTTTGGAATCATTGTACTTATTTCTAGTGTGAATCGGGCTGTAATGATGTTATGTCTTGTCTGGATGTGATCTACGATAGTATGGGTAACTGTGATATGCCTACTACTTTAGTCCATACCTTGTAGTTTTACCTCTGTCGAATAGTTTGGTCCTTAAATGCACCACCATCATCTTGAAGGAGTACGCACAAAGTGGGCGACTGCCCAGAATAACTACTCCATAAAACAAAGTTGTCAATGATAGAATACGAGAGGGCCAAACTGCCCAGAAACTTGACTCGATTATTTCATTAACCAAAATAATACATTTATACAAGTGGTGAACTTTCTCGATCATATCAAAGGTCTAGAAACATTTGTTGATTTGGATTCACATTGAAGATACATAGAATTAACTAAAACAGCTAACATTCGTGTGATCACAGGGCTCGAGGTATGATGATCATGTGAAACCTAGGCTCGAGCGGTGAGGTGGCGTTCGAGAATTAATTCCAACACTCCCCCTTAATTTCAACCATAAACAAACTAAATGCTAACATGCTACAACATTACATATTAGGCCTCTATGGTAGCAACAGCTACAACATACACCTTGTAGCTTGTTACACTGCCCCTTGTAGCTTGTTACACTGCTACAAGGCCTCTTGTAGCTTGTTACACTGCTACAAAAGTTGACCCAGGAACTACGGTTCCTTTCAGAGAAAAAACGACCTTGTCTTGATACACTGGACAAGCTACATTCTATAGCGGGCAATCTTGGCACCGAAAGAATCTCTATAAAAGAGAGCTTCACGAATTCTAGCTTCTTCCAGGGGACGAATGGAAGAGATAAAATCAACACCTTCACAAAGCAGACCTCACACAACAGTTCTCACACAATAGCTGACTCCTTCGTTTAGGCTGGAGGATTCTAAGATGGTGGAGAATAAGCTCAACGCCTTGGTATTAGCTCTGATACCAATTGAAGGAGTAGGCACAGCATATAGACTAGGCGACTGCCTAGAAAAACTACTCCATAAAACAAAATTGTCGATGACAGAATACAACAGGGCCAAACTTCCCAGAAACTTGACTCTATTATTTCATTAACCAAAATAATACATTTATACAAGTGGCGAACTTTCTCGATCATATCATAGGTCTAGAAACATCTTTCGATTTGGCTTCACGGTGAAGATACATAGCATTAACTAAAAAAACTAACATTCGTGTGATCACAGGGATCGAGGTATGATGATCACGTGAAACCTAGGCTCGAGGGGTGAGGTGGCTGTTGAGAATTAATTCCAACACTCCCCCTTAATTGCAACCATAAATAAACTAAATGCTAACATGCTACTACATTACATATTAGGCCTCTCTGGGCTTACATACTTTTCAAAATTCAAATATTCATCGTGCCTGTTGGTCTAAGTCTCAGCAAGGCTTACATCAATTCATGTCAAAACTCAAAATTATCTTACTATTCTTATCTGCTGCATGTTGATGCAACGTCTTCTTTTTCTTTCGTTTTCTCTAGACCTTGAACTCTGGAATTCTTCTCGTCTTCTTCTTCTTTGTTCTGTTCTTCATGAACCTAATTTTCTTCTTCTTCTTCTTTTTCCTCTTTGTCCTAATCTTCTTCTTCCAACTCTCTTCAGGATTTTTCAACCTGACTCTTCCACCAATGTCTGCAAATTCTTCGATGAACTGCTGCCATGTATATTCATCCTCATACTCTAATTTTAGCATGCTTAGTTCATATGTTGTGGGAATTTCAAGATTCCACAGATTGTTCTCATCCTTCATTATGTTTTCATCCTCTTCATTGGAATGTTGCCATGACATCAGCTGATAATTGTGCCTGATTTCTTCAGGAATCCATTTCACAAAGATATTGTCAGCTGGTTCTTCATTATCTTCAAACTCATACATATCATCAAAAATATGTGAAATATCAAGATAAGAACCATATTGGTTCTTTTCATTTTTCTCTTTTCTCGGAGAACTCTCTAATTCGTCAACCAAATCTACCTCTTCAGTTGTAGTGAGGCTATCATCCTCATCATAACACATTGGCTCTTCAAGCCTTCCAATAAACAAATTTTCTACGTCTTTTGTAGCTACATGGCTTCCTTCTTTTCCATTCATCTTTACAGCTTCAATGATGCCTTCTTCTTCATTCTTGGCATACTCCAGGATGCCTTCTTCTTCATTCTTGGCATACTCCAGGATGCCTTATTTTTCTTTTTCAATCTTTGTGCCTTTTGCGCAATCTTCACCATTTTCTGCTTCAAACAAGGACATCACATTGTCCAAAAATTCTTGAATAATTTCATCATGATCATATTCATTTACATTTTCCTCAATTACAGGTTGATTTCTATATGCACCTAGACATGCACAAACATATAAACTGTTAGGAAAAACCTATGCCTTCATGGGCATGCTCTTCATGAGCTCATCTTCTTTTTCACATTCAGCCTCTACTGGCTATCCTGTAGCTGCTTGAATTGTTGATTCATCAATTTATGCTGCTACTATGGCAGCTTCATCTTTTTCATCTTCATCCACTTGTGGCTCTGCACAGTGGGAATCACTGTTCTCAAACTTATCATGCTCTGCTTGGCTAATAGAGTCCTTGACCATTTCAGGTGAACATTCAAATGCTTCTTCATTTGCAGCTATGGTTGCTTCATCGTGGGATTCACTAACAAATTGGTTATCTTCTTCTTCAACTACAGGCTTCTCTTCTGCTACTTCTTCAACATGCTGTGACATTGTTAGTTGCTTGCGGGTGAAAACATGAAGTTGGGAAACAATTTTGGCTTATTTTTTACAAAAAAAACTGCTGATTTTTATGTTTTTCAACTTCGACCTCTTCAAACCCATATCTCCCTTAGGAATTTCAACTTGAAGTAAACACAAAGGTTTTAGAGAATTAAATTAGCTTTCTATTCGTATTTTATTTTTTTTAAATTATGGACAAATTTGTTGTCAACATACGTCATATACTTGAAAAGTTTAGGTATGGATAATGAGTGACCTGTGTTGACAACAATTTTTTGATAGATGGTTATTCATTTTAGGGAAAAAAATTGTAGTTTCATAATCTACACACCCTACACTAGATCCTGGACTATATTTTGAGTTTTTTAAGACTTGGGAACTATTTTTTATTATTTATCGAAACAACGTACGTTCAGAAAATGGTGCATTATCAACACATGTTTTTGTATTCACATTTTCTTTCAAATGTGACTCTTATTGGAAAAAATAAAAACAACCCATTGAAGAGGACACTTCAAGGAACATCCTTGTATTTTTAAAAAAAAATTTGGCATAGTCATTGTGATGATATTGAATTTTCATTGTGACTGATTTTTCAGTCACTAAATTTTTTAATGATAAAGTTTAGTAAAAAATAGTAATCCTAAATGAAATTAAAAAAAAATATAGTATGGGAAAGTAGATTGAATGATGTATCTACTGGTATAAAATACGACATGTAATTCTCATGTTTTGCAATGGTCCGACCTTGTTAAAGTGACACATTTCTGAATTCTGCAAAAATAGTGCTGGAATTGTTGACCAGAAACTCTCGGGCAAGAAAATGTCTTCCAAACTCTAGGCAGAGATTTTAGTTCAAACTCTCATCCGAGATTTTTTTTTAAAAAACAGCACATCAATTGGTTCAAACTCTCAGCCTAGAGTTTTTTTAAACTCTCAGCCGAGAGTTTGAACTCTCAAAACTCTCGGCCTAGAGTTTTAAAAACTCTAGGCTGAGAGTTACAGGTTGACTTTTTTCCCCTATTCATCCGCGTGCCCTCTTTCCCAGCTTCACGTTTTTGTCACAGAATTGTTTCCTTCACCCTTGCACATGTCACTCCCCTTTACTTCAAATTCATGTTTTAAAGTTTCCCAAGCATCCTTGGCTATTTTAGGTGTTGCTACCTTCGAAAATATATTTTCATCCAAGCCCTGCTGAATGAAATACAAAGCTAATTCATGCTTCTGCATTTTTTGGTCTCCTATCAGGGCCTCAAAGGCCTCTAGATCCAGGGGATGTACAAATTCATTCTAACCTAAATACCATAAATCATTTCCTTTAAGAAAACTTCTCATCTTGATAGCCCAAAACTCATATTTTTTACCTGAAAAATGTGGCGGTACTAGGAGAACTCTGCTGCTCCAATTATCCTGGATCTCCTCTTTGACTTCAACTGTATTAATAAGCTCCTATGCAATGGGAACTCCTCCATATCTATGTGCAAAATACTTTGTATTTGCCCTTGTATTTCTTCTTTTAATTTGCTTGATTCTTCTTTGGTAACTCATTTCTCAACTCAACTCTTCTACCCAGTTTGTGAAGGCTCCTGCTCTGAGTTTGCTCAATTCTTCCACGGGCTACTACCCTTCAATTTGCCTTACCGGCTGCACACAACTACCAACAAAACTACTGCCACCAGCTCACCCTTCAGTGTGTGCAGCTCCCTACTTTAGGATTTCACGCCTCCTTCTACTGAGCCACAATGGGATTCGGCCTTCTCCTACTACAGTTGGTGGGTTACCTTCTTACCATCGCAGCGATTCCTTAAAGGACATGGGGGCACCCAACTTCTCAAACCACTTGAGCACACGCTCAAACGGTGGTTGGAATCTCCATTTCAAGATGGCAACTCCCATTAGCAAATTGTGACTTCCACATATTCTCACATCTCTCCAGCTTTCTCACTCGTCAAGGTTCCAGCCGCACACAATAGATCTCCAACACCCACCAGGATTGACATTCCATCCAACTTCAAAACATCTCTGCAGCGACGGTAGTGCTACCAATCAATTCAGACTGAGGCATATTTTAACAATTTTTAACCTAATGAAATGAACCTTAGTGGAAAGAACCCACGGGACAAACACCGAGACCACTACACAAACAATGCAGCTAATAGAAGTTCGACTGCAAACCAAACTGCACTCTCCAAAATTGTTTACATCACAAACAAGCTTACATTGTAGCCTCCGTTTTCTGTAAACCGAAAAACCTTTTTTAGACGGGGGTTTCAACCCACAAATGCCAATGGTCTAGAAAAGAGCTGCAAGAGGAAACGACAGCTCGAACACACTGCTACAACAGCTGACCCAAGAACTAGGGTTCCTTTCAGAGAAAAAATGACCTTGTCTTGATACATTGGACAAGCTACATTATGTAGCAGGCAATCTTGGCACTGACAGAATCTCTATAAAAGAGAGCTTCACGAATTTTGGCTTCTACCAGGGGATGAATGGCGGAGATAAACTCAACACCTTCACAGAGCATACCTCACACAACAGTTCTCACACAACAGCTGGCTCCTTTGTTTAGGCTAGTGACTTCTAAGATGGCGGAGAATAAGCTTGACGCCTTGGTATTAGCTCTGATACCAATTAAAGGAGTAGGCACAGCAAATAGAGTGGGCGACTGCCCAAAAAAAACTAGAGGTCCAAACTACCAAGATAATACATTTATACAAGTGGCGAACTTTTTCGATCATATCAAAAGTCTAGAAACATCTGTCGATTTTGCGATGAAGATACATAGCATTAACTAAAACAACTAACATTTGTGTGATCACAGGGCTCGAGGTATGATGATCACCTGAAACCTAGGCTCTAGGGGTGAGGTGGCGGTTGAGAATTAATTCCAACACATCGGAAGATACTTCAGTGGTGGAATCAACCCTCACCCGATCTGAAATGGGATGGCAGTATTGGAATCAGATCTATTTGTATGCGTGTACCTTAGTAAGAGACCGTCCAAAGTTGATCGCCCTCAGGGTTGTATTCGGAGATTTAAAGCTTAGCGTCAAAACTTTGAGTATTCCAGATATTTCGGAATTGAGCATACTAGCATCCTGTGAACGTAATTCTTGTTGATACCCTTTCCCCGGGTTCACGAGGACTGTAGCAATGACCACCATTTAGAATAAGGATTTGCAAGTTAAGTGTGCAGTGATGACCGGTGATTGAGAGTTAAACCACTTCTCCGAATTGAGTTTCCTTGTTTATCTCTTCTAATATACCTGACCTTATCAACTGTCTACTTAGCTTTGAAAGAGATGGGTGTTCCAGCGAAAGGTTGCAAGAAGATCCCAACAGAGAGTCATATCCCTCGTCATATCGTCTACCCACTGGGATGGCAGCGAACTTTATATCCAAGGATAGTATTTGCCACCTGTCCTGTAAACTACCCCCTATCGACCAAGAACTATGAGTATCGTAAGGTCAACTAGCAGGCGTAGTCACTTATGATTTCTCTGTAAACTATAGAACATAGTGGTATGATTATTAGTTGGAAGGAATGATCTGTAATATCGTTATGTTCAGAATGGCAGCGTGAGTGAATGATTAATGGTCACTCACTCATCGTTACAAATGACGGTGTATATGTAGTAAGAATTGATGTTTTAATATGGCTAGATCTTAACCAGCGCATAGCGACATGTGAGATTTAAATAAAATGTTGATTAGAAGAAGTATCTACCTTAACCTGAGCTAAACTCTCTGATCGCACTATTGCTAAGTATAAATCAAATTCTTGAAAATGTTCCCTTCCCGTGCTGAGAAATCCACCTTGGTTAAACCCCCCTCAACGCAATTGTCTTAGATCGTCTGCAGTGGATTATCTCGCCAATTCTTCCGGGTTCGATATGTCTATTTGTTAGGGATCGAAAGATGGCTCTCCATTCTAAATTGTCATAACAGAATGTTGGATTGTATATGTGCAGATCTACTTAGGTCTCACACCGACTTGTGATTAAATTATTTAGAATTAAATATCTTAATTCTTAATTTAGCAATCCAGCTGCTCAGTCGAAAATACATGTAATGTGTTGAAAGATAATTACAGGAATTAATATCTCCATTTTCTTTAAAATCAAAATGATAATTGCCTTACTTATATACAATTCGAAGATCGGATCATCAGATTTGCACGTGCAGTTCATTCTTTGGGTGTGTGGGTGCCCCATTATTGTTTCTCTCCTTATTAGTGGTGACGTAAGCATGACCAATCCATGTACATACCTAAGCCTTGCCCAGTTGGATAAGTTGAGAATCCATCACTGCACACATTCAATAAGCGAATTAATACACATTCAATAAGCAATTTGAGAAGAAAGATATGAATAGTAGTATTGAGATAAAAACCCTTATTTAGCAATGCTTTCTAAGATCATGGTACCAAGAAGATATAGAGGGCATGCAGCTTTGACCATCGTTAAGTTTCGAATCAAATGAAATTGGAATAATTTAAACAATGAAGTTGTGGATTAACCTTTGTAAATCAAGATGACCGAAGACTAATGTGACCTCTAATTCACGGAGATTACTATGGCAACTATAATGTTTAGACGCATTCTCCGCATGTGGCAGTAGTATAGATATTCTACGTGCTTTGTTTTGGAAAGGAACAAAAAAAAGTGTGAATCCATGAAGTATAGAGTAAGTCTGCCTTGTTTTGAAAAGGAACAAAAACAAAAAGTTTAAATCCATGAAATATAATCATAGTTTCCTTGTTTAGTACGTGATATTCAATGAAGGCTTGTCTAGAAGTTTTCTATAAACTTGTTACAATGAAGAAAATGGTTATTATACAATATTACTATTAGTTAATTGCTTTATACAGTATTTTGAACATAAACCAGGAATATATTAAAGAAAAACGTACAACTGTTTAAGGAACTTTTGAGTAGAGATAATTGTTTTTGTGTTATTTATTAATTAATGAAACATCGAATATCCAGCACTTGTAGACCAATGCAAGTAATCTCTACATGTAGTCTTTTTTGTATTAAATAAACTTGGTTTATACTGCAACAGCTGAAACTAAACGTTTTTATATCATTAGGTGTGGATGTTATTCTTTTTCTATAGATGGGATTATTTTCCATATGATTGGATTACCTTGTCCTGCTTTTTGGAATAAGGATATTATGAATTAATCCGCTGGATGTAAATCATTGGATGAGTTTACGAGCATCATATTCGATATCAATATTTTTGCACAAGGGGAGAAACAAAAAGTTAATGGAAAGAAATGAGCAGTAATCAATATTTATGTACAAAGATATGTGGTTGGTATGCATTCATGAAGTCCATGATTTTTTAACGTTTTCAAACTGGACGACATCTTAAGCATTTAAAGATATAAAGATCCTAGTTTTATTTACATTTATAGGTAGTTTTGGTTATCATTTATTAACATAAATATTTGATTAATCCAAAACATAATAATTTTTTCTAAATACACACCCATTACAAAAATTTGCAAAAATGATAAATACAAGGATCGCCAAAAAATCAACTGAATGGTGATCGCAAACTTCAGCTATAACACCTAATGATGAGTGTTTCAAACAAAAGGAACATTCAAGGAAACTAATTATACCTTTGGATATATGTTAAAAGGGAATTTATTTTTAAAATGCTTTGAGATTTAAATGTTTCACGCAAGTAGCCTTATGGTTTTAAGATCCAAGATGATGGATCCTTGTTTGAAGGATTCCCAGAGCTATTGCATAAGGAAAAACACAGTCGGTTGGAGGGAATTTGGCACTAAAAAAAGCCATTTCAACACAGCAAAAGATGACAGCTCTCCCACTGCATCAACAAACATATGCGCGTAGGATGTCGAAGGGCCTTATGAGCTCAAAGGCCGCAATAACCACGTCGTTGTCCAGATGGAAGGCGTTCATAATTAATGGATGGCCTCTTCTTGTAACTGAATATTTCTATTTGAGTTGTGAGAAAACATGTGGAAAGCTTCTCAACTTCACCATCTACGCTTCTATGGATTCAAGTTTGGCAAACAATCCTTCCTCACACATCTTTAAAAAAATTACATGAGTTACATCTTATATACACAAGAATACATTATTTAGAAAATTACATTAGACAATATCATTTGAACACATTAAAAAACAACTTATTGTATATGTATATCAATTTAAAATATAATATAATAAATATATTTAGTTTTTAAAATTATACCACTCGAAGATGACAGGTTTTTTAAATTTTAGAAAATAAAAATTTTCACCATTACAAGCGTTTACATAATACAAAATAATATATCTTTGTTCCTAGCATGAAATTGAGTTCGAAATATGCTTGAACACTTTCTTAAAGTTATTTTTAATCAACATTTTTGAAATGAGCCTTCAGATTAAAAAAACAAATTATTGTATATGTATATCCATTTAAAATATAATATAATAAATATATTTAGTTTTTAAAAATTTTAAAAATAATTTTTTTCACCATTACAAGAATTTACATATTACGAAATAATCTATCTGTGTTCCTAGCATGCAATTGAGTTCAAAATATGCTTGAACACTCTCTTAAAGTTATTTTTAATCAATAGTTTTGAAATGAACCTTGAGAAATGGACCACTCTTAGAAATTTAAAATAGTGAACAGTTCATAAATATCCCTTAGAAATAGAAAATAGTAAACAGTTTATGACGCAAGTCTCCTTAGAAAGACAAGGTTCTTTCTTAACGATACACACCACACACACATTCACATAGACAATATGCAAACATGCCAGAAGCTGGCTTATATTACTTCTCCGAATCGGTTACAATGCAAACTGCAAAGAAATGAAATAACTAACTAGCTGTTGGCCTCAACCATTACAACAGAAGTAACTGTGTGCTATCTTAGTGTGTCGACCTCACCCTCTCTTGGTTCATTGTGGAGCTCTAAGCTATGGCTCAATCTTCTTAGCTCTGTAGATGTGAGACTCTTCTCTCCAATCTACCAAAATTCTCTCGTGTTCTTCTCTGCCAAGATTTGCTTGACTTTCTAAAATGCCAAGTCCCTCAACTGATCGCCACTCCCTGGTCTTCTACTCTACTGCTACTGTTCCTGAGATCGTTGTTCCCGAGATCACTCTGATCCTTGAGACACACATCCTCTTGCTGATGATCTCCCCCGATCTTGCAGACCTGCAACTATCAGCGCCCCAACCATGCTGCACAGCCTCTTCGTGTGACGACATATTTCATGTCTTCACCCACCTACAATAACTGTCATTAACATCCTTAGCAACCTCGAACTATTGCCAAGTACTCTCCTTGACTTCCATGCCTCCTTCTCACAGGCTACAGTAAACCATCACGTCGGCCATACTGTCTGTCAGCTTCGACTTATCCATCGGCTTGATTTACACTCTTCAAGCTTCACCAGTCTGCCCCTTCCTCGTCTCTTGGCTTACACCCAAACCTGTCAGATTCGTGCTTTGACACATGTCAACCATCGATGTTCCGCTTCTCCCTTCATCTATCGACCCCAACATGTCATCTCTCGACTTTCTCCGAATCTGTGGGTCGCATACCCGACTGCCCCTGCTTGACTTATTGACTTAGACAAGTCAATATGCTCTTCCACACCAGTGGTCATCGGCACCCGTTCTGGTCAGCTTTCCTCATGTCGACTAACTTCGACTGATCTGCCTAGGCCCCGATACTCCTGCATCAGACTCCCCAGGTGAAAGAGAACTCGACTAATCCGTTAGTCTCCTGAACTCTTCTTCGAAAATCCACGTCGCCTCCTGCAACTCATCATTCTCCTATCACACTAAGTATTTCTTCTTTCACAAACTGCGCGTACACCCAACTTCGCGTTCCTCTATCACCTATGTGATTTCTTCACTTTTTCGATCTGGAATCTACTTCATCCAATCGATCTTCGACATCTCTGCGCTTCCACTGCTTGAACCTTCTTCGAACTTGCATAGATCTAAGACATTGAACGTTGGTGAAATGTTCAAGTCATTTGGCAGCTCCAACACATAAGCGTTGTCCGAAATCTTCTTTAGAATCTTACATGGTCCAATCTTTTTCAACTTCACCTTGTTATATGTCCCTGTTGGAAATCTCTCCTTCCAAAAATGTGCATAGACCAAGTCTCCTTTGCTAAGCGACTGTAGTCTCTTCTTCCTGTCTACTCTTAACTTATATGCCGCGTTACTCTTTTCTATGCTCCTCCGCACATCTTCATGCACTTCTTTCATATGCTTTGCAAATGATTCCACATCTGCACTTTTCCTGGTTTCTGTCGGTAACTTGACAAAATCCACCACTCCATGTGGGATTCTTCCCTGAACAATCTAGAATGGGCTCAAACTTGTCGACCGATTCATAGAATTGTTATATGCAAACTTTGCTTGCGCCAACACATTTTCCTACTGCTTGGGTCTGTCGGCCATCAAACATATCAAAAGGTTTCCCAAACTTTTGTTCACCACCTCGGTCTATCTATCTATCTGCGGATGATATGTCGAGCTAAACTACAACCTTGTGTCCAGTTTCTTCCATAGGGTTCTCCAAAAATGTCCCATAAACTTGGTATCTCTGTCCGATGTGATGCTCTTCGATAACCCATGCAATCTGACTATTTCTTTGAAGAATAGTACAACAATGCTCTTGGCGTCACTTGTCTTCCGAGACGGAATAAAGTGTGGCATTTTTAAAAATTCGTCGACTACAACACAAATTGAGTTGCTCCCTTGCTGCGTATTCAGCAATATTAGCACAAAGTCGATGCTCAGGTGCTCCCATAGGGTATCTGGTACAAGTAATGGTGTATACAACCCCATGTTCTAACTTCTCCCTTTTGTCAACTGGAAAACTCTACATTGTCGAACCCACTTTCTGACATCTCCTATCATTCCTAGCCAATAATACTTTTCTTTGACCAATTCCCAGGTCTTGTCGATGCCAAAATGACCTGCTAATCCGCCACTATGCAACTCTTAGATTAGGTTCTTCCTTACTGATCCTCTGGGAATACAGAACTGTTGTCCCTTGAATAGATATCCCTCTTGGATAAAATAATCCAAGTATGGAGTTCTGTCGACACTCGATGGTTCACGACAAGCTCCCCACGCTTTCGCAAAATTTTCGTCGGTCTCATACTCTGTATTCACCGACTCTATTCCCATTTCATGAACTATCGTCATGTTCAACAATGCAACTCTTCGACTTAGCACGTCGACAACCTTGTTCAACTTTCCCGACTTATGTTATAACATGAATGTATATCCCTGCAGGAATTCGACCCATTTCATGTGACGCTGATTTAAATTTGACTGAGTGTTCAGATACCTCAATGCTTGGTGATCTGTGTATAACACAAATTCCTTGGGAAACAAATAATTCCTCCACTTCTTCAATGCTTGGACAATAGCATAGAATTCCTGGTCATAGACCGAATATTTTCACTTCGCATCATCCAACTTCTCAATGAAGAATGCAATTGGTCGGCCCTCCTGGTTGAACACTGCTCCAATTTTTGTTCCACTCACGTCGCAATCGACCTGAAAAACTTTGTTGAAATCTTGGAGCGCCAACACTGGGATCTCAGTGACCTTTTGCTTCAACTTGTCGAAAGCTGGTTGGGTTGCTTCCGTCCACTTGAACTCGCCCTTTTTCATGCACTATGTCAAAGATGCACAAATCCAACTGAATCCCCGAATGAACTTCCGATAGAAACTGGCAAGTCCATGGAAACTCCTTACTCCAGTCATACTTGTTGGATCCAGCCAATCCAATATTTCCTTCACCTTCTCTGGGTCCATCACCAACCCTTGACCCGAGATTATGAATCGCAAGTATACCAGTTCTTCCTTCATGAAGAAACATTTCTGCAGGTTCACCATTAGCTTCTCTTCCTGCAACTTCTGCGATACCTGTCGAATGTGCTCCAAGTGTTCTGTCTTGGTTCAACTGAAAATTAGAATGTCGTCTAGATAGACTACGACTAAATTTCCCAATTAGAATGGCTTCAGTACCTCCTTCATCAACTTCATGAATGTATTGGGTGCATTAGTTAATCCGAACGACATGACTAACCACTCATACGGCCCTTCTTTCGTATTGAATGTTGTCTTCCATTCATCCCCCTCTCTAACTCGAATCTGGTGATAGCCGCTCCTCAGGTCTATCTTCGTGACGTACCTCGCTCCACTAAAACAATCCATCAAGTCGTCCATTCTCGGCAATGGGAACTAGTACTTGATCGTGATCTTGTTGATAGCTCTGGAGTCTTTACACATCCTCCATTATCCACATTTCTTCGGTGCTAATACTGCTGGTACCATGCATGGACTCAGACTTTCTCTAATCAACCCTCTGTCCAAAAAATCCTGGACCTACTGGTTGAGTTCCTAACCCTCTGTTGAACTCATCCTATGCGGTGCTTTGTTTGGCAGACTCACCCTGGAATCAAGTTGATCTGATGGGATATGCTTCTTGTCGGCAGAAATCACGTCAGCATCTCATCGACTACTATGCTCTAAAACTCTTTAAGCATCTTTCCGAATTCGATCGGAATCTTTTCCATTGTTGTCTTCTCGAAACATGGACCCTTCGGAATGATAACATAACACCCCGACTGCTTTTCCTCCTCCACAAGGAATTCTTTCACTAAGCACATCAGCACTCGCTTCTCCCAAAAGTTGCTCTCGTCGTGTCCACCATCGGCTCGCTCCTCTGACCTCGGCTTAAGAGTCCTCTTAACACCATTTTTCCACACTGTGACTGTGCAAGCTCGATGTCATGTCCTAAATTTGGTATTGGGTCATAATGGCCTAAGCAAATTGGCCCTATTCATTAGATTTTGTCAAATTGATGCTGAAGGTCAAATAATTGCCAAGGAGGAAAATTACTAGTTTCCTAGGTTTGGGGTGGAAGCTTTCGGATTTGGAATAATGGGGATAATAAATGATATTGGAACATTAAAATGGCATAAATATTTAATAACAAAGATAAATAAATATATACAAGTGAAAATCAAAGTGGCATTTGATCATGAAGACACATGGAGGAAGTGGGACCCACACAAGCTAGAATTTATGTGCCACATGGCATCCTCTTCTTGCAATTTCGAATCCATGGGAAGCCTAATGTTCTTGGGATGAGTTATAAGGTCAATAATACTTGGCATGAGTCAATGAGGTCGAAATATAGAGAAAGAGTAACTCCCATGGAAGAGGAAGAGGCAATTTGGAGATAGTGAGACACTTGGGCTAGATTCCCTAGCTCTATGACAACAATGATGAAGATGGTATGACAACTATGACACAAATAAGACATGAAGGCTGACATATGACATATATGACATGTCAGGGCTAGAAATAGACTCCAAGAGGGTGCTCAAGGTTTTTAGGGTAGCTAAGATACTTCCACATGTGATTTGGTGGAAGTGGGAGACTAGAAATTGTTGTACAAGTGGTGTTCTTTGGAATCTCTTCCCAACTTGAGTTGGCATGAGTCTCTTGGAAGGAATTCGACCCATGGAGGACATTAGAACTTTATAAATGTCAAGAACAAAGAAAGAAAACAGCTTTTGATCATTTTTAGAATTTTCTATTGCATTTGTAAAGAGGGAGAGCTAGTGGATGACTAGTTTCGTGCCTTAGCCAATTTTGAGGGTGAAAGATTCTCATCCAAGTTGGTAATTGGAAAGGCCATTCATACCTTTCATTTGGAGCTTTAATGGAGTCTTTATTTGCAGGTGTAAACTACAGGGCATCTCATGGTTTCTTCTATTGCAGCTCACTCCTTCAACCATTTCCAGTTTTGATGGCATATTCTTGATCCTTGAGGAAGGGTAGTTTTGGTGAGCTATTGTACTCTTTGGGGGAGCTTCTAATGCCCATTTCTTTTTTAATATGAATTAAATACTCTATTCTTTATCTCCATAAATTTTCAGTTCTAAATTCCAAGTAGAAATGTATAAATCTCATTTTTAATGAAAGAACAGTGACATTTCCCCACTACCTTGTTGTGAACCAATGTAATGTTGATCGATTTGAATGGATAAGTAAAATACTGATGTTTTATTGATGAATAGAATTTTATTGATGTATTACACAAGTTTTATGTTCAGTGCTCAAGCATTTGAAGTCATTTTACTTAGTTTATTTACATTTGGAGAAGATTTGGTGCCATTTCCCCAAGGGTCGAAATAGTGATTTTTGTTGTTGTTTGGGAGAGGTTTGGAACAGACTTAATAAATAATGAATGGTGCATTTTGAAAATTAATAAAATCCTTGAGACATACCCTACCTCTGTTCATATATTTGAGTGGGTTTGGAGGCATTTGGGAAGCCATTTTCAGTACTTACCCCAAGGGGATTTGAACCCCAAATTACTAGTAAAATTGCATACTTGATCCAGAATCTTAAGAGAGTTTGCAGAGGTCTTTTGGTGGCCATATCTCATCCCTGGACATCATATTCAATTCCTAATATAATTCATACACCTTCCGTGAATATTTGAAGGCATTTCGAGTCAATTTGAGACCTAGAGACCAATACTAGTCAAAGGGAAATTACTAGTAATGTTCCCTACATTAGCCATAATTGAAAGAGGATTTGCCGAAGTATTTTAAAGGTCCAAAATAATCCCTAAAAAACATATTTATGTTCTAACATCATCCATATTCCTTCTCAGAATATTTGGGAGCAATTGGAGCAATTTGGAGACCTAGAGCTCAAAACTAGTCAAAGGTCTAACTAGGGAAAAAAGTGAAAAATTGTCATTTTAATAAAACTCCTAACAAGGGACATTACAATGGTATCATAGAATTGTACTTGCACCTATGAATTAATATCATACATTGAAGAATAAGTTGCAGCCATGTATTACTATTATGAGGAATCCTATGAGTACAATTCTTATAAGGAATATGCAGATGCTTATGAGCAATATGAAGCATAATGTGAATGGTTTGAGGAAGAGGTGCCATCTTGCAACACTTCTTACAATTTCAGGAGGAATGAAGATTATGATTATGATTATGAACCTACGTATGATAAATATGAGTATGTCACACCACCAAAGGATAATTATATGGATCAGTTACAAAGATGGAGAGCAACATATAAAACCTTTCCCCAACAATATAAAAAATATCAAGCATATTTTGCTTCGAAGGAAGATACACCAATGGCCATGTCTTTTGAAGACTATGCTCATGCATTTTTTGCAAATAGGCCCAAACATGAAGACGTGGAGTTAGTAAAGAAATGTTTATGCCCTTCTTGTAAAGAGACATCACAACATCATGAAGAATATTCTATTGAAAATATGGAAGATCATTTCGAGACACCTTCTAGCTTAGACATGAACCAAAGAGTATCTATTGATGGATGATTAAAGTATGAAGGAGTACCTACTGATGGGTGCTCACATCTCTATGTTGGTGACATAGAGATCAATTTTGAAAGTGTTGCTGCAATCCCAAGTTCCATTAAGCATTATAATGAAGACCTTGTAGCAGTTGAAGAAGAACCAAGATCAACTTCCCCATCACCACTTGAGCTTCATGAAGTTGGTCCAAGAAAAAAAGAAGAAGATGAGGAGGTTCATTTGCAAGAGCCTCATTTTCTTGAAGGGTCATTAAAGATGAATGAAAATAAGATACAAGAGTCCCTCAACATTCTCCATGACACTTAAGCATTGGTGTCAAATTTTTGTTTGAGAGCTACTTTATTGGAGGAAACATCCTTCCTTGAAGACATGGAGAAGATTCATAGAGCAATGTGCCACATCAAAGGTAATTTTATGTCTTTGTTTTTTGATAGAAACCATTTGTTTTAGCTTAATGAATTGTTACATGATGCATACTTGAAGAATAATGAGGATAATCATAAGCTCACAATTCAAAATCAGCAACTTCTTGAAAAGTTGCAAGATACTTATTTTTCTTCCTATTTTTCAGATTCTCAAATGGTAGATTGTTTGGAGGATTCTCATGACATGGTGGATCATGAGAAATGTGGAAATTTGAATTTTCTTGATGTGTTTGAAGATGAACTTGAAGAGATCCAAACACTGGATGTGGTGGAAGAGGAACTTGAATTGTCTCTTGATGAAAGTTATGCAATTTTTAAAGAAGAGCATGATTCCTCTACATTGGAACCAAACTATGACAAAGGTTTCACACTTTTGAAGGAGCTTCATTATACTACCCATATGGATCCTTCCCATGATGAAACTTCTGCACTTTTTGACCATTTGGGTGAGTTAGTTCATTCTCCTACATCCTACAATTACATGCTTTGCAGCATTAGTCTCAATGAAGTATGGGTGAAAGGGTTCTTTTTTATGGTGCCACATGAGGAGTATGGCACTCCTAGATTTACTTTTTATGATGACATGGTTGGAGCACATTCTTATTCACATTTGCAGCCGCATCCTTTGTTACTTTATGATGATGCACATCTACATGGATGTACCTATGATATGCATTTGAGTCACTTGAAGACTCATGGTTTTTCTTGCTCAACACTTGGTTCATTTGATGTTGGAGGAACTTAATCCAACACTTGGGTGAATAAATTTATGATTGGAGAACATTTTTGTTGGAAGCCACATACTTTGATATATATTTATTATTCTCACATTCATGGATGTATGGGTGATACTTATTTGAGTCCTTTGAAGTCTCCTTGTTTTTTTTGCTCATTATGTGGTTCAGATTTTAGTGGAGATTCTTCATTCACTTCTTGGATGAAAGAATACATGGATGAATATTTTGATGCATATCACATCCTTTTGGAGCAGCATTATAGGACATGGGATCCTCACCTATGTCATTGGATCATATTTGATGGGTCACTTGAAGATTGTATGCACTTGGAAAATGGTGGTTTACTTGCTTTGAGGTATAAGCACTTTCATGACTCTTTGATGAAGCACCTCCTTGATGTACATTTTCATTATGGTGTTATGTACTTTGATGATATATATTTTGTACTCATGATGTTTGGAAGAATGCATACAAGAAAATGGGATCTAGGAATCCTCTTATCTGATGGTATGGGTTGGAGAGCACTCTTAATTGTTGGGGTGCAATACAAGTAATGGGACCCTGGAATAATTTTTATCTCATTGGTTTCAAATTTTTTGGGGAAACAAGCAGTATGGGAGATGGATTTACCACTTAATAAAGTGATTTTTATCAAAGTAGTGCAGCAGCAAGCATGGTGTTTCCTCTCTAAAATCTTCATGGAAACTCAAAGACTCAAGGTTGGGCAATTCAACGGCAACTTCAAAGAATTATACAGAAAGCAGGTTCTTCAACACCCATGTTTGAAATTGCTTGAGGAAAAGAAATATTGGGAAGGGGGGATTTTTCATGTCCCAAATTGGGCATTGGGTCACAAAGGCCTAAGCAAATTGGCCCTATTCATTAGAGTTTGTCAAATTGATGCTAAAGGTCAAATAATTGCCAAGGAGGAAAATTACTAGTTTCTTAGGTTTGGGGTGGAAGCTTTGGGATTTGCAATAATGGGGATAATAAATGATGTTGGAACATTAGGATGGCATAAATATTAAATAAAAGAAATAAATAAATATATACAAGTGAAAATCAAAGTGGCATTTGATCATGAAGACACATGGAGGAAGTGGGACCCACACAAGCTAGAATTTATGTGCCACATGGCATCCTCTTCTCGCAATTTCGAATCCATGGGAAGTATAATGTTCTTGGGATGAGTTATAAGGTCAATAATACTTTCCATGAGTCAATGAGGTCGAAATATAGAGGAAGAGTAACTCCCATGGAAGAGGAAGAGGCAATTTGGAGCTAGTGAGACACTTGGGCTAGATTCCCTAGCTCTATGACAACAATGATGAAGATGCTATGACACCTATGACACAAATCAGACTTGAAGGCTGACATATGAAATATATGAAATGTCAGGGATAAAAATAGACTCCAAGAGGGCTCTCAAGGTTTTTAGGGCAGCTAAGATGCTTCCACATGTGATTTGGTGGAAGTGGGAGACTATGAATTGTTGTACAAGTGGCGTTCTTTGAAATCTCTTCCCAACTTGAGCTCGCATGAGTCTCTTGGAAAGAATTAGACCCATGGAGGACATTAGAACTTTATAAATGTAAAGAGCAAAGAAAGAAACCAGCTTTTGATCATTTGTAGAATTTGCAATTGCATTTGTGAAGAGGGAGAGCTAATGGATGACTAGTTTCTTGCCTTAGCCAATTTCAAGGGTGAAAGATTCCCATACAACTTGGTAATTGGAAAGGCCATTCAGACCTTTCATTTGGAGATTTAATGGAGTCTTTATTTGTAGATGTAAGTTATAGGGCAGCTCATGGTTTCTTCTATTGCAGCTCACTCCTTCAACCATTTTCAGTTTTGATGGCATATTCTTGATCCTTGAGGGAGGGCATTTTTGGTGATCTATTGTACTCTTTGGGGGATATTCTAATGCCCCATTTATTTTTTAATATGAAGTAAATACTTTTTTCTTCATATCCATATATTTTCAGGTCAAAATTGCAAGTAGAAATGTATAAATCTCATTTTTAATGAAAGAACAGTGTCATTTCCCCACTACCTTGTTGTGAACCAATGTAATGTTGATGGATTCGAATGTATAAGTAAAATACTGATGGTTTATTGATGAATGGAATTTTATTGATGTATTACACAAGTTTCATGTTCAGTGCTCAATCATTTGAAGTCTTTTTACTCAGTTTATTTACATTTGGAGAAGATTTGGTGCCATTTCCCTAAGGGTCGAACTAGTGATTTTGGATGTTGTTTGGGAGAGGTTTGGAACAGACTTAATAACTAATGAATAGTGCATTTGGGACATTAATAACATCCTTGATACATAACCTACATATGTTCAGAAATTTGAGTGGGTTTGGAGGCATTTGAGAATCCATTTTCAGTACTTACCCTAGGGGGATTTGAACCCCAAATTACTAGTAAAATTGCATACTTGGTCCAGAATATTAAGAGAGTTTGAAAAGATATTTTGGTGGCAATATCTCATCCCTGAACATCATATTCAATTCCTAATATAATTCATACACCTTTGTTGAATATTTGAAGGCATTTGGAGTCAATTTGAGACCTAGAGACCAATACTAGTCAAAGGGAAATTACTAGTAAAGTTCCCTACATTGGCCAGCATTGAAAGAGGATTTGCTCAAGTATTTTAAAGGTCCAAAAGCATCCCTGAAATGCATATTTATGTTCTAACATCATCCATATACCTTCTCAGAAGATTTGGGAGCAATTGGAGCAATTTGGGGACCTAGAGCTCAAAACTAGTCAAAGGTCTAACTAGGGAAAAAAGTGAAAAATTGTCATTTTAATAAAAATCCTAACAAGGGAAATTATACTCGACCATCATAGATCATTTTCTGATCATACTGCCATGGTCTCCCTAACAACAGATGGCATGAGTCCATTGGGATTACGTCACATAGTACACTGTCTTCAAATCCTTTGACTCTGAAGTTGATAAAGAACTATTTGGTCACCTTTACATGATTTCCTTTCTTAAACCATGAGATCTTGTAAGGGTGTGGATGTTCCTGGAATTTCAGGTTTTTCTTTTCGATCACCTCTGTCGACACAAGATTCTTAGTTCTTCCACCATCAACTATGGTCTTACAACGCCAGTCGCCGATTCGCACCTTGGTTTGAAAGATTTCCTTCCGCTGTTCCAACTCTTGCTCGTCATGTCTGTCGTCCAGAACCAGTGTGTTCCTAGATGTCATGGCCCAAATTTTCTTCTTACCATCCTCACTACTGTCGAATGCCAATTCTACCCTCTCGTCGACTTGCTCATCCCTTCGATATCTTGGTTTCGACTCTTCTACAACATGTAGGTTCTCAAGGAACTCATATGCCTTGGGACCTACTTCGCGACACTTGTAACAGATTATTGCTGGTATGTTAGCTCCTTTTCTGTCGGATGGACCACTTCAACCATACATACCTCGACCGCAGTTCTCACGACCATCGCATATTTTCTCCTGCACTTTCTCTCTTGTCGATGTGCCTTCCGTCCTTCGACTTTCTTTGACAGATTCCTTCCTGTAACTGCTACTTTGGCCTTTCACGGAAACAGTCTTCGCACCCCGACCAGTCATCCTACCTCTGGTCACTACGGATTTCCTCGATAGTTTCTCTTATGCCTTCATAGCTAACTGGTAGGCTTCATCCACTACTCTAAATCTTGACATGCTCAATTCATCCTGAATGGCATATTTCAAGCCGTTCATGTACCTAGCGATAGGTTCTTCTCCTTCGTCAATCTGACCCAACCTTATCGACAGTCTGTAGAACTCTTCCCTGTACTGCTTCACGGTCATCTCTTTTTGTCGAAAGTTCTGTAACTTCCGGAACAAGGAAATCACGTAGTCATTTGGCAAGAACTTACCTTTCAGCTTGGAGACCATCCTATCCCAAGACTTGATTTTCTCCTTGCCTTTCTTGACTCTGTCATCCTCCACATCGTCCCACCACAATGAGACATGACCCTTCAACCTCAAACACGTAGTCTTAACCCATCTAGGATCCTCGATCTGCTCTATGTCGAAATATTTCTCCATCTCTTTGAACCAGTCGATCAAGTCTTCTGGATCTAGACTTCCTAAGTAGGTATGTACATCTAGCTTTGTCTGAACTCTCATATCCATCAGAAGTTTGATCATTTTGTCTTCTCGTTCTTCTCCCATTGCTTCCTGTGGTTCCACTTCTTCGACTTCCTCATCGCAGTGGTCTAATGCATTGGGAATACATCCATGCCTTTAGATTTCTTTGATCGATGCGACTTCATTTGTCAAAGTTTGCATTGTTCGGACGCACTTGTCAAACATCTCACAATCAACTATGACTGTTGCGCCACCCGCTCTTCATCCTCATACATTAACACCTTTGTGATCCATTTCCAATCTTGCCTGAAACTCCCACTTTGTCCAATTGCAACCGAACTTCAACAAGTCATGCACAACTCTTCCCAACCTTAGCTGGAGCTATTCAACACACTTGCAGGCTCGATATCACTCAATGTTCTTCTACGCACAGGGATTCACTTCCCACTATGATATGGCTATCCTTCAAATCTCAGGATGCTATGGCTCTGATACCAACTGACGCAAGTCGCCTTAGACAGACAATGTTCTTGCTTAACCATACACACCACACACACATTCACATAGAAAAGATGCAAACAACATGCGAGAAGCTAGCTTATATTACTGCTCTAAATCGGTTACAATGCAAATTGCAAAGAAATGAAATAACTAACTAACTGTCGGCCTCAACCATTACAACATAAGTAACTGTGTCCTATCTCAGTGTGCCGACCTCACTCTCTCCTAGTTCACTACGGAACTCTGTGCTATGGCTCAATCTTCTCGGCTCTATAGATGTGCGACTCTTCTCTCCAATCTACTAGACTTCTCTCATGTTTTACTCTACCAAGATTTGCTTGACTCTCTAAAATGCCAAGTCCCTCAACTGATCGCCACTCCCTGGTCTTCTACTCTACTGTTGTTGTTCCCGACATCACTCCATTCCCTAAGACATGCATCCTCTACTTGACGATCTTCCCCGATCTTGCATACCTGCAACTGTCAGCGCCCCAACCATGTTGCACAGCCTCTACCTGTGACGACATCTGTCATGTCTTCACCCACCTGAAATAACTGTCATTAACTTCCCTAGCAACCCCGAACTGTTTCCAAGTACTCTCCTTGACTTCCATGCGTCCTTCTGACAGGCTACAATAAACCATCAAGTTGGGGATACTATCTATCAGCTTCGACTTATCCGTTGGCTTCATTTACACTATTCTTGCTTCTCCAGTCCACCCCTTCCTCCTCGCTTGGATTACACCCAAACCTATCGGAGTCATGCTTCGAAACATGTCAACCATCGACGTTCTGCTCCTCCCTTCATCTGTCGACCCCAACATGTCGAATCTCGACTTTCACTGAATTTGTCGGTCACATACCCGACTGCCCCTACTCGACTTATTGACTTAGACAAGTCAATCTTCCCTTCCACACCAGTGGTCATCGGCACCCCCTCTGGTCGGATTTCCTCATGTCGACTAACTTCGACTGATATGCCTAGGAACCGATGCTCCTGCATCAGTTTATAAATATTTAATATTAGATTAGTTATTTATGGGAACTTATTTTATCGTCATGATACTTGTATTATGGAAACCTGAGTTCAAATTCCTCCAATCAACGCAACTATAAATATATCCTTGTAAATATTTGTATAAATATATCCTTGTAAATATTTGTATAAATATATCATTGTAAATATGTTTAAAAATAAATGAATTAGTAATTAATTATAAGTTGGAAACCTACACCTCATGAAGCCCACTCTTACTCTAAATCAACAATGTCCAAATTTCTAAAGGTATGCAGGAAATTGGCCACTTAAGCTGGAAGGAAATTTTGGAGAGTATCTTGAACAATTTAGCTTATAGTATAACATAAGGAAAGTAGTCTGAGCATATCTTCATTGGTTTTTTCAACTATGTTTGAGTCTGTTAAAATACTTTAAATGGTAAATTGGAGGTAAACTACTAAAGTCATGCTTTATTTGCTCTACACGGGAAGTAAATTTACACTAGAACACAAAGATTGTGAATGCATGTACAATAGTTTGTTAAATTTAGTGGTTGAGATAAGAACACATTCATGGAGATAAGAACACATTCATGGAGATAAGAAATTGGGAATTCAACCTAGTTTCTTCTGTTATTTGCTTAAGAGGGTGATAATATCAATAATACTATTAGTGAAAATTGCTTTAATTTGCTCATGTTATTTTTCTTTTCTAAAATTACTACAGTAAAAATCTTTGGTGATGGAGAAAATATGTATAACTACCGAACGTACCATTATGTGACAAAGCCTGTAATTATCATTCGTTCATCTCACTTCTTCAAAATGAAAGGAAAAGCATAAAAATTAAAGAAATTGGAAGCAGGATGGATACTTAATGAGCCTTGCCTATTCTTGAAGATCAAATAATTGTCCTCTGCTACAATTTATCCAGTATATAGTCTAGTCTCACAGCGCCACAGAACTCCTGTTTGATTTCCTCTGCGTGAGCTTACTTTCTGGCAAGATAAACGTGCAGATACAGAAAAAAAATTCCTGAATAGTCTGTCGCAATTAGAATTTCAAATTCTCCAAGAAGTACTTGAAATAAAATGATACGATGACAGTTAGCACAAGACAAAGTTAAATCTGTTGTTTACAGTACAATGTAATGTAAAAATGCATGCAAGCATTATAGCTCAACTTTAAAATTCAAGTTCTTTAGGTGGCATTCAAGGATTTGACGAGATAACACCAAAGCTCATGGAAATGACAATGCAAAGTAATCTATTTGATCTTTGTGTTTTTCTAAAGGCATAAGAAATTATAAGATCATCACTATTTATCCTACATTATTCAATAAGCATTTTGACCTGGAAGAAATTAAATCATATCAAGATTACAAAAAGTTAGAAACCCCAAAAGGAAAACAATTTTTAAGTTTTAATCATGTTGAAGAAAAGTGAGATCACTTTCATAAAGGGAGAAATCATGGATTTATTACTTACGTGCCTCAAAGCTGTTGAGAATTTTCTTTCTAGACACTAGTAGAATTGTAGAAATCTGGCACGTATTATGTACAAATACATAAAACTGAAAAAGTATTTTCTTTAAAGAAAATGATATATGAGCTTGCACATCCCCATTATTTCCAGGTACTTCTGGATAGGCCTTTTCCTTATCGATTCATTTAGTTTTTACTTCGTCTTTTTCATGCTATAATCAAATGGGTTGAGGCCCATTACCAATATTCTTACATGTATTCAAAATATTGTTAACAAAATCATGGGTCGAAACACTATGTTTCATCCTGAGCATAAACATTGAAATAAATCTCTTAACAAATAAATAAAACTATTGCATACATAGTGTAATCATATGATAACATGAACCATAAACAAAAATCAATATCAGATAATCGATTGCCGAGTTCACCAAATTTGTAAATATATTAAAGAGTATGAGAAATATTAGGTTCGAATGTGTGTATATAAAAACGTTCAATATAGATAATACGTTAACAACCTGAGTGGCTAAGCCACTTCACCTAGCAATCCTTCTAGGAGAAAACTGTTTTGAAAACTAGAGCTATCAAGTATGAGCTATCTTGGGTTCAAACTCTCCTCATGGACAAACCATGTGCAACATTCAACTTATCTAGAAGTTCTTTCATCCTCAGAGATGACCTTACTTATGGCGCCGACCTCATCCTTGGCGAGTGTAGCTGTTTCTTGGATTTTCCCTTCAAGGGGCGGCCATCACCTGCGCATTAATAAGGGTAAGTCAATATCAAGTTATGCAATAAATAATTTCCAGAACAAGTACAGTTTTTGGACGCATGCATTCAACACCATGCAACTTGCACACCACACTCCTAGCCATCATCCACTTGCCTTGGCTTCGCTCCCTGCTTGCCTTGCTCCCTATATCATGCAATATACAATCAACAATTAAATATCGATATTGCTTAATTTTGGGCTGCCTCGAAAAGAGGAAAAATAAGGAGTGCAAAAAAGTGATTGGCCCTGAGACAAAATCATATAAAAAGTTAGGCTAAAATACATTGGTTTTTATGATAACTAATACTTATTATGACAAGTTGGTTCCTATAGTCCCTGTTGCTTGGCAGGAACGAAATAATCTCTCTTTGTTCCTAGCATGCAATTGAGTTTGAAATATGCTTGAACACTCTCTTAAAGTTATTTTTAATCAACATTTTTGAAATGAACCTTCAGAAATGTACCACTCTTAGAAAATGAAAATAGTGAACAGTTTATAAATGTCCCTTAGAAATAGAAAACAATAAAAAATTTATAAATATTTAATATTAGATTAGTTATTTATGGGAACTTATTTTATCGTCATGATACTTGAATTATGGAAACCTAAGTTCAAATTCCTCCAATTAACACAACTATAAATATATCCTTGTAAATATTTGTATAAATATATCATTGTAAATATGTTTAAAAATAAATGAATTAGTAATTAATTATAAGTTCGAAACCTACATCTGATGAAGCCCACTCTTACTCTGAATCAACAATGTCAAAATTTATAAAGGTATGCAGGAAATTGGCCACTTAAGCTGGAAGGAAATTTTGGAGAGTGTCTTGAACAATTTAGCTTATAGTATAAGCTAAGGAAAGTAGTATGAGCATATCTTCATTGGTTTTTTCTATGATGTTTGAGTCTCTTAAAATACTTGAAATGGTAAATTGGAGGTGAAGTACTATATTCACACTTTATTTGCTCTACACAAGACGTAAATTTACACTGGAACACAAAGATTGTGAATACATGGATAAAACTACAGTAGTTTGTTTGTTAAATTTAGTGGTTGAGATAAGAACACATTCATGGAGATAAGAAATTGAGAATTCAACGCAGTTTCTTTTGTTATACGCTTAAGAGGGTGATAATATCTATAATACTATCAGTGAAAATTGATTTAATTTGCTCCTGTTATTTTGTTTTCTAAAATTACTACTATAAAAATTCTTTGGGGGTGGAGAAACAATGTATAATTCCCGAAAGTACCATTGTGTGACAGAGCCTATAATTCTCATTCGTTCATCTTAGTTATTCAAAATTGAAAAGAAAAATATAAAAATCGAAGAGGAAGGAGGATGGATAGTTAATGAGCCTTGCATGTTCCTGAAGATGAAATAATTGTCCTCCGTTACAATTTCTCCAGTATATAGTCTAGTCTCACAGTACCATAGAACTCTTGTTTAATTTCCTTTGCGTGAGCTTAATTTCTAGCAAGATAAAATTGCAGATACACAAAACGAATTCATGAATAGTCTGTTGCAATTAGAATTTCAAATTCTCCAAGAAGTACTTGAAAGAAAATGATACGATGGCAATTAGCACAAGAAAAAGGTAAATTCGTTGTTTACAATACAATATAATGTAAAAATACATGCAACCATTATAGTTCAGCTTTAAAATTCAAGTTCTGTAGGCGACATTGAAGGATTTGACTAGATAACACCATAGTTCATGGAGATGACGATGCAAAGTAGTCTATTCGGTCTTTGAATTTTTCTAAAGGCATAAGAAATCATAATATCATCATTATTTATCTTACATTATTCAATAACAATTTTGACCGGGAAGAAATTAAATCGTATCAAGATTACATAAAGTTAGAAACACCAAATGGAAAACAATTTGTAAGCTTTAATCACGTTGAATAAAAGCGAGATCATTTTCATAACGGGAGAAATCATGGATTCATTACTTACGTGCCTCAAAGCCACCAATAATTTTCTTTCCAAACACCACCAGTAGCAGCAGATTGTACAAATACGGCGTGTATTATGTACAAATACATAACACTGAACAGTTATTTTCTTTAAAGAAAATGATCAATGAGCCTGCACATCCCCCTTATTTCTAGGTACTTGTAGATAGGCCTTTTCCTTATCGATTCATTTAGTTTTACTTCGTCTTTTTCATGCTATAAGCAAACAGGTTGAGGCCCATTACCAATATTCTAACATGTATTCAAAATATTTTCAACCAAATCATGGGTCGAAACACTTCGTTTCATCCTAAGCATAAACATTGAAATAAATCTCTTAAGAAATAAATAAAACTATTGTATACATAGTGTAATCATCTGATAACATGAACCATAAACACACATCAATATCATATAGTCGATTGTTGAGTTCACCAAATTTGTCAATATATTAAAGAGTATGATAAATCTTAGGTTTGAACCTGTGTATATAAAAACATTCAGTATAGATAATACGTTAACAACCTCAATGGCTAAGCCACTTCACCCATCAATCTTTCTAGGAGAAAACTGTTTTCAAAACTAGAGATATCAACTATGAGCTATCTTGGGTTCAAAATCTCCTCATGAACAAACCATGTGCAACATTCAACTTGCCCATAAGTGCTTTCATCCTGAGAGATGACCTTTCTTATGGCTACGACCTCGTCCTTGGCGAGTGTAGCTATTTCTTGGATTTTCCCTTGAAGCGGCGACCATCACCTGCGCATTAATAAGGGTAAGTGAATACCAAGTTATACAATAAATAATTTCTAGAACAAATACAGTTGTTGGATTCATGATATCAACACCATGCATCTTTCCATGCCACACTCCTAGCCACCATTCACTTTCCTTGGCTTCACTCCCTGCTTGCCATGGTCCCTGTATCATGCAATATACAATCAACAATTAAATACCGATATTGCTTAATTTTGGGCTGCCTCCTCAAGAGACCAAATAAGGAGTGCAAACAAGTGATTGGCCCGGACACAAAATCATAAAAAATTTAGGCTAAAATACATTGGTTTTCGTGATAACTAATACATATTACGACAAGCCGATTCCTATAGTCCCTTCTTGACATGGAAGAAGGGACTAATAAGTGAGATATTTACCTTGAATTATGTTTAAGGGATTAATTTTTTAAATGAAATTTCACATACCGATCGTAATCATACTTGGATTTATGTTTATATATATTGTCCCAAAGAATATATATACGTCGTATGAAGGACTTGGGAACATGAGTATTTATAATAAATTATGTCAAAAAGAAAACACATATATATATATTCTTTTGAACAAAATTAAATATATATATTGTATTTATAGTTAATTTTGTTTAAAACAAAATATATATAAATATGTTGTTTTTTTGTTCAAAAGAATATATATATATACAGACTTGGAAGGAGAGTAATTATAGTTATTTATTATTTTGAAGAAAACTAATATAGGTTGTATAATGGAAGGACTTTTGAATGTGAGTGTTTATAGACATGTATTATTCAAAAGTCATGGATATATATAATTATTACATAGAAATAGATTAGTGTAAAGATAGAAGAAATAAATATAATGTGAGTGTTCACATTTCTAATTGAAAGGAATTATCGCTAAATAAAATAAATATCATGCATGAACATGAACATCTAGAATTGGAATGAATAAATGAGTTATTACTTATGGACACATATTCATTGCACTAAATCATTGATTTTAATAGAATTATAAGAGTTTGGAATAAAGTTAAGAACCATTGTAATAGAATTTAGCAAAAGAAAAATTTACAAATTTAGCAGTGATTAGAACGAGGTCCTATAGATGAAGGGTTAGAAACTAATTCAATTATGAATTTAAGCTTGTGGGTAGTGAGTTGTTGTAACGCTTCAGAGGAGGAAAATAAATTTAAACATGATAATGACTATTATAGCCACTTAACTTATAGGTCACAAGTTAAGTGCCATGAAAAGTGTTGACACAGATCTGTCAACAGGGTTCTACTTCGCACTGTCGTCAACAAACCTCAACTCCGAATCTCGTAGACATCGGTCCAAAAAGGTTTTATCCTTTCCAGCAATGCCCACGGAGCGAGTGAAGTCTCACCTGATATATCTAAGGGGATGCAGGAACCACGTTTCCACAGTTATAAGAGGACAAGCATCAATTCACATTCATTCACTATGCAACTCGGAGATTGACATAACCTTCATTCACATCAAAACATAACCATCATGAACCTTATCATTTCACAGTCGACAAATTAATCAAATCTACACAGTAACAGTTTATCGAAGCACACTTAAGAGATCTTAGATACATAACACAACTGCGACTTCATTTATAAAACATATTGAACCATCAGCTACTGCGATAATCCATATTCAATCATACTACGATAATTCACAAAGAGACAATGACATAGACCAATCAATCCTTCTCATCATTCATGAACTTGTCTCATACATTACAGAATTCTCTAGAATACCCATCGCAATAAAAAATCATAACAAAAGATGCGACACACATCAAAATCCAGATGAATGCGTTAGATACACAAGATAGATCAATTCAATCATTTTATAATCTCATGCTTCAAAGATAAGATAGATAAAGATGCCCTTAGGCTTACAATTCTAGTCCTATTTATAGCCTCAGTTGGCCATTACAAATTGGTCCAATGACCCATTACTAACTAATTTCTTAACTAATTATTCCGCACTATCCACCTTCTTGCGCTCCACGATTGGTCCTTTATCCTTGTCGCCGACCCTTCCATCATTGAATGTACCGCACTTGTGCACTTTGAACTCGTGCCAACAAAACGTTATATTTTACTTGTTCTCCATGCTAATTGCTACATGTTACCTTCTTTAGTTAAATGAGTTGTCTATGTGTTATCCATGCATGAGTTACTAGTTATCCATGCATCAGCTACCAGTTATTTTTTATATTTCTTTTTTTTATAATTGTTTATTTGGAATTTTGAATGACAACCATAAAATCAATCTCGACAGTACATTTGTCTCATCCTCCTTAAATCTAGGAAAAGCATAGATGGTAGTCCACCCCAAATTCTAAGATATAAACACCTATCAGTGTAATAACAAAATGCGGATGCACAAATCCAGTAATAGAAATTTAGTACAATAAACTTGATTATTACAAAACCTTTTATTTTCTTTAACAAAAAGATCTTCAATGATCTTCTCTGATAAATTTTAAAGTTGGTTTATCACCGGAATTGTTTTAAGACGACATGCATGTTCAACAATGTGCTCCTACCATATTTTTACACCGATACATGTGTATATATCTTAGAATTTGGGGTGGACTACCATCTATGATTTTCCTAGATTGAAGGAGGATGGGACAAGTGTACTGTCGAGATTGATTTTATGATCATCGTTCAAAATTAGAAATAAACAATTATAAAAATAATAATAATAATAACTAGTATTTGATGCAAGGATAACACGTATCTCATGGATGCATGGATAACAGGTAGTGACAGACAACCTATTTAACTAAAGATGGTAACAGGTAGCTGGGGCATAAACAACAAGTGATTACAACTAAGCATGGAAAACAAGTAATAGATAACTTGTCCATGGCACTTAACTTGTGACCTATGGGTGTTCACCGGCCACAAATTAAGTGGTTGTGCTAATTATTCAATTATTGGAGTTTATTATGAAAAAATATATAAAATTAATTGATAGTTATGAATGGATAACTAATAGTTGATGATGCATGGATAATTGGCAGTTTCACAAATGGAAAATGACTAATTAAACCTTGTAACCTGTCTAGATTACACAAATAACTTGTTCTTGACACTTAACTTGTAGCCTAACCACAAATTAAGTCACTCTGGTATATATAATTAGAAAATAAGTGATTGAAACTTCTAACCTCTCTTTACCAACAATTAAGTGAATCCCAATATATAATTAAACTGATAGGTCTTTATATCTTAGAATTTGGAGGTGGACTACCATCTATGCTTTTCTTAGATTGAAAAAGGATGAGACAAATGTAAGTGTAATTCAAAATTCCAAATAAACAATTATAAAAAATAGTAATAATAACCCAAAGACTAGTACAAGCGAGTTCTTTTAATAGTTGAAGAGCAAGATTAAAGAGCCATGTCTGCAACCTTGAAATATGGAAATCCGTAGGCTATATAAAGCCATTGACATGAAAGTAGAGTATTACAAGAAAGCGTGTGGTGGAGGGATGAGGAACAGGAAATAGACACGAACCCATAGACCGAGCATGTGATAAAAAACTATGTCTTTTGTACAAGACCTGCTTATAACTTTCTCTTAATGGTTAAATATCCTTCTTATTCATGAGGAGTCTTGGCGCTTAAAGTGTCGTGCTATCTGGTTAAAAGCAGGTGACCTGAATACTAAATTCTTTCACAAATTTGCTGATTCTCGCTGAATCCAGAATTCCATTTAGGACTTAAATGATCACTCGGGTAAGAGGATTTGTTCTGAATCTGATTTACATATGGAGGTGGTTTGTCATTTTCAGGATATTTATTGTGACCCTAAATCTACATCATTGCCAGAACAGTTTAAGGTCATTAAGGAACATCCTCGTATGTTCTCAGCTGAGGAAGGTGATAACATATATGAGGCTGTCACTATCAAGGAGATTGATAATATTTTTAGGGCCTTTGATAGGACAAAAGTCCTAGTCCGGATGGTTGGACGGTGGAACTTTTTATCACCTTTTTTGATATTATGGGGGAGGATTTGCTGGTTGCGGTGGAAGAATCTCGTAAGTTGGGATTGGTCTCTGGGGCTATTAACTCTACATATATTGCTCTTATTCCCAAATCCTTACATTCGGATAATTTTAATGACTTCAGACCCATCGCCTTATGCAACCTGATTTATAAAATTATCTCAAAAGTTATTGCCCGGAGGATCAAACCTATCATGTCTAAATTTATATCTGCTAAGCAATATGGTTTTTTGGAGGGCCATTAGATATTGGATGTGGTGGGGGTTGCTCAGGAGGTGTTTCATAGTATTAATCAGCATCGCTTGAATGCTTTGGTCCTCCAACTTGATTTGATGAAGGCTTATGATTGTGTGGATTGGACCTTTCTTAGACTGGTTCTCATTCAGATTGGGCTCCCTTGGTAGGCGATGAAATGGATTTTGGCTTGTGTTAGTTCTGTCAACTACACTATGCTTATAAATGGTAAACCTTTTGATTTCTTTAAGGCCTCTAGGGGGCTTCATCAGGGCTGTCCACTCTCGCCTTTATTATTTCTACTTGTTATTGAGGGGCTAAGCCTCTCCATCGAAAAAGCTAGATTGGATGGTCACATTTTGGGTATTAAGGTGGCCCGGGGAATTTATGTTACTCATTCTCTATTCGTGGATGATGCTATGCTTTTTTGTATGGGCTTGGTGGCGGAATGGAGGCAGTATAAAAAAATCCTGGATCTATTCTACAATGTCACTGGTATGTTGGTTAATTTTCTCAAATCCCGATTCATTCACTCGGGTTTGGTGGAGGATATTAAACTTGAGATCGCCTCTTTCCTTCTGTTTGAATTCAAGCTGTTGAATCATGGCACCAAATATTTGGGATTCTATATCAAGCCATGCGATTATCATTCCACGGACTAGTCTTGGCTGCTGAGGAGATTTGAAACTCATACTGAGCATTGGTGCCTGTGCTATTTATCTATGGGGAGCAGACTCACGTTGGCTAAATCGATTCTGCAGAATCTTGGGGTGTACTGTTTTTCTTTATGCAAGATTCCCAAATCAATCATTCATCATTTAAGACGATTGTTCTTCAATTTTCTTTGGTCAGGGGTTTGGATTCAGAGAAAATCCATTTGATAAGCTGGTGTACGCTGGCTACCCCCTGGGAATTGGGGGGGTGGGATATAAAAAACTTGGAATTGTTTATTGATGTGCTCCACGCTAAAAGCCTTTGGCATGCTCTCTTTGCTGACTCGATCTGGTGTCTGATCATTCGAGCTAAATATCTTAAAACCTGTTCTGTGGTTGACTGGTTTCGTAGAGGCCGCCCGGTTACTTCAGGTGTCTCAAATGTTTGGAATGGACTTATGTGCTCATTCTCTATTATCTCGAATTGGCTTTCATGGTTCCCTGGCAATGGCAGGAATATTCGTCCTGGCATCGACCCTATCCTTGGAGGCTCGCCTGATTTTCGTTTATCTTTGTTTCTGTTGGCTATTGTACATGCAAAAGGTTTGTTTAGATTATCGCATGCTGCTATTTGGCCACAGGATGGTGGTCATCATTCGACTTGGATCACTGCCCAGCAGCTTGGTCTTCAGGGCAACTTGATTGTTGAATTGTCCAAATACACCACATTCCTAAACTAGGGGAATATTCAATTGTTGGATGTCCCGGATAGGTTGGTGTGGTCGTGGGATCTTGCACATAGATCTGTTTCTACTAAACTTGCCTATAATTCATTATTTGCTGGCATGCATAAGCTCGAGATGGGATGACATAAGTCATTGTGGAAACTTGACATCCCGCTGAAAATTAAATGCTTCATCTGGCTGGAAATGAACAATCAGATCTTGACTTGGGACAATCTGTGCCACCGGGGTTTTCCTGGTCCTAGCAGATGCTTTTTGTGCTTCTCACAGATTGAATCAGTTGATCACTTATTTTGCAAATGTAGTTTTGTTCTGAACCTCTGGCAATCGATTTGTACCTTGGTTGGTAGGGGTTTGATTTGGCAATCCAATACATTTTAGAACTACATGGCTACTTGACTGATTGACTCGTCCGATTTTGTCTCCCTTCCATGTTTTATGGTCTTGGAGGTTTGGCTGTCGTGGAACAGTGGGGTGTTTGAGAACATCCCTCCTTGTTTGGAACAGTCTGCTTGTAGAACTGTTGCCGCTTTTATGGAATATCAGAGATTATTTGCTGCTCCGGCCCATGCTCAAATACTTCCTTGTCATCGTAGGTACAACCCGCTGGTTTTCGTCTACCCTTGTGGTTTTTTTGATGGTGCTTCGGACTGGGGTTCGGGCTCTTGTGGCACGGATGTGATATTGCACCTCTCTATCTGTCGCTATTTTCATATCTTGATGCATTTTGGGGTTGGTACGAATACCCGGAGTGAGTTATGTGCTCTCTGGTTATTATTACTGTTTGCTTGTCGCCTTGAGGTCTCGTCCCTGGTGGTGCTAGGGGACTCTCTCGCTATTATCTCTTGGGTTCTGGAATTTTCCCCATTGGACATTATGATACTTTCCTTTTGGAAGGATGATATACGCTCAGCTATCAATGGTTTTGAGCACATACATTTTTCCCATATTTTCTAGGAATGCAATCAGGATGCGGATTCTCTCTCCAAGTTGGCATTGACATCTTCGGATGGTCTCATATTTTGGGAGGAGTGGCGGGATGACTCTCTTATCTCACATGGTTCTTTGGATGTACCCTGAATCCTTTTTTGGTTTACTACTTATATTTTTGCTGACTTCTTTCTGTTTATGGTTCTTTTTCTCCTGTAGGCACTTAGTTTTTTGGGATATCCAACATCCTGTTGGATCCAGTGGCCCTTGTGCGGGTTGTCATACTTTTGATTAGCTTTATTGTTATGTTATTTATTGGAGGGGTTGGTCCCTTTTTTGTTATTTATTATGGAAGATCGTCGGCAGATATATGTTTTACCCTCTGTTATTGGGGATGGTGGTACGGGGTACCTATCCTTTGATATTTAGATTTTCTGTATGTAACTGTTGCTATGGGGATATGTCCTATGGATGACATTGATGGGGCTACTTGACATTATGTGTATGGAACTATTTACTATTTCTCTTATTGATAATAAGTTATATTTTACTTGGAAAAGAAAAAACTTTCTCTTAATGGAGGAAGATTGGAGGTAAATTAAAGATTGGAAGAGGTAAATTAAGGTGCACAATTTGTACAATGTTCAATTTGTGCTTGCAAAAGTAAATTCATATATGTACAAATTCACGCTGAAGAATGTGAATACATTCGCTTTCATTTCGTTTGATTCATTATTAGTGACATTTCACAATCTTCTTTTGGTGTTCAGTATTAAAGTCTTCGTTATCCCTCTTCATTTTCATAGTTCAGCATGTTTGATTATTATATATATGAAAGCTTTCTTGGTTATTAAAAGATAGCTGGCAAATGAAAACCATGCCGATAAGAATCACAGGTTGAATTATAAATTTTGAATGCCCAACTAAAACAGTAATGCTAACATTCCGCCTGCAATAATTTGGTATTTGTTTTGACTAGACAGTTGAAAGTTTGCATGGATTTGGACACATACACGCTTTTTGTTTTTCTCTCTGCTGGATTGACAGTGATGGAAAGACGCTTTTCCTCTTTCGACAGAGAGAAACAAAAAGCTGCAGCTGGAAAATATTGTGAAATCAGATCAGATTCTATGCCAATACTTTTTCTATCAGATTTAGGAGGTGGGGAAAAGAAGTATACCACAGATTCAAAGAGAAAAAAAAATAAAGACCACCATTTTCATTATATGACCAGTACTTTTTTCCTTTTTTCTTTTTTTAATTCATTATATGTTGTGAATTTATCAGTAAAGTATAAATTTTATATGGAATGTATTCATATGGACTTGTTAGGTAGAAAAGATGTAATAAAGATATGGACCTGTTATGTAGAAAAGATGTAAGAAAGATCAGGATATGTGGAATGATATTATTCTTACCGTCTTTGTTTTTTTTCTTTTGAATCACTGGTATACTTCATTTTCCCATCGGTTGAATCTCTACTAATGTGTCAAGATCTTGCTTTATTCTTTGTTGGTATTTGTTTATTTTCTTTGAATCCGGAGTATACTTGTTCTTTTCGCAGGCTAAATCTCGGTTTTAATGATATCGGATTAGTTTAATTATAAAATTAATTTAAGTCAAAATTCATTATTATTCAGTGTTAATTTTTACATTGAAATGAACAATATTTTATATTTTTTTAAAAGATGTTATGCAATGATAATTAATATTTTTATTATTATTTTGTTCAAGATAATCTAGCAATATGAATTTGCCCATAAATAATGACTTTAATTTTAAATTTGTTATATGAAAAATCATGCAAACAGTACTAAATTTTGAAATATAATTATATAATTGGATTTAGTTATGGTTTAGAAATATAATTATATGATTGGATTTAGTTATGGATTAGAAGAATTACTATAACAGTACACACAAGTTGTTTATATCTAGAAAATTTGGCATTCATTTGTTGGACTGAAGAAAAATTCAGCTACTAGTTTGTATTAGGGGCTTAGTAATATCAGAAGTATATGCGATTGTTTATTACGCTATGAACATTGTGTTAATGGTTCTTCTTTGCAGTCATGTTATGTGATTTTATCATATTATGGTAATCATTATCAAATTTTAAAGCCATTTTTTATTAATGTAAATTGTTTTTCAATTATTTTATTCTAACAGTTCAGGTTTCAAGTTTTTTATGGATTTATTTGATTCAATTAAGTTTTGATAGAAAACTAAGTTTTGGGTATTAGGTTTGCTAATTTGAAAATAAATATTTCGAAAATATAAAAATTGATATGATTATCTGTAAAGATTCATCAACTACAAGTTAAATAACTATATTATTTAAAAAATAAATGATTGAACCTTGCAAGACACCATCTAAAAAATAAACTATGTAATACGTATTGTATTCATATTAAAGTTTTATTTAATCGATGCTGACAACTATTGTGTAACTTGAAAATACAAAGGAAAACCAACAAGTTGCTTCAATCCCTGGACATCATTACAGCACAACTACAAACAAAAGTGACACCCAACAAAATGAATCAACACGACGAAAAAATTGAAACGTGCCATCATCAGCGACCTCATTATGCGTCGCTGCGCGCAAAGTTATGTTCGCACAGTAGTATCATAAACTGTTACCAACCGGTATTGCATGACGTTAGCTGCAAAAGTTCAATATGATTTCTTCTTTTATTTATCCAATCATAGAACATTCATATATATATAACTTTAACAACACAACAGCCTTTATCCTATTTCCCCGAATTTTCTACAAAAGAAAATTCCAAAACGTAAACATATCATACGTTGTTTTCAGTTCCTTTAATTCTTCATCAAGAAAACGTAAAACATCCGCTTTGGGAAAGAATGTATAAAATTTATAACTATCCATATAATACAAATAGCATGTAGAGAAAAAGTAATAAATAATTTATTCTCACCAAATACAATGTATACAATTTGACTGCAATCCAACGTTATACATTACATGCACCATATAATTTTCAAGGTGCATGGCTTCCCACTACATATTATTGCCATATGTCAATATCTCATAGGCTCTTAAATAGCAACTTGTTTTATGCAAAGAAATCGAATTACATTATACATTGTAATGTAATTGTATGCGCACATATATATCGTGTAATACATTTATCTCCTGCATTGCATACGTCATTGGATCAAATATCTGTACATATACATCCCTGCATATGCCTATGTATGCGCACATATATATCGTGTAATACATTTATCTCCTGCATTGCATACGTCATTGGATCAAATATCTGTACATATACATCCCTGCATATGCCTATGTAAATGCACCATAGCTGCAGCCTGCAACCTGCGAACCTTGTGCAGTCGACCTATCTTTCAAGATAGAAATGTACTTTTTATATCTGATTATTCACAAAAACCAATAAAATCAATAGATACGCAAAGAAATTTAGTAGATACGCGGGTATTCCAACAGCATTAGTCATGTGGGCACAGGTTTTCTCACTGCTTTATAGTTCGGATGTCGTCACTTAACTTTCCATGCAATATATTACAAATTTGGGACTCGATTTGTCAATCCGGCTCGGCTCTCCTATTCCCGACCGCTTACCACTGCTGTCTTGTTTTTTCCGCTACAACACTGACTGTTGCTCTTAGCATGGCGCTACAGATCACACGACCCCATGCTCTTATGCTTCCTTTCCCTGTTCAGGGTCACATCCAGGCAATGATGCAGCTCGCTAAAATCTTCTATGCTCGAGGCTTCTATATTACTTTCGTCAATACCGAATACATACACGACCGCCTACTCACATCCGGCTCGGTGGATTCCCTTAAATCTCGGTGGATTACTATGGGTTGTTTCTTTGATGCCCATGATACAACACCTGTTCCTACATGAAATGTATTCCCAGATGTGCTTTTTCTATCATCTATGCTGCCTCCATTGTCACTGTTAGTGTATGAGTTTGAAATTTTCTGAAGTGGAATACAGAATACCAAAGTCTCTTGTTCAACTTACATACCTCAGAATTCTTTTACATACTTGCCAATGCGATTCTTTTGGTGACCTCATGAATCTTGAGATTAAGCTGACTCCATACATGATGTCTGGCCTTGTTGTTATAAGATACATAAGGCTGCCAACAAGCCTTTTAAACAGCATAGGATCTACATTGGATCCATCATCATCCTTGTTTAATTTCAAACCTGTTATCACTGGTGTTGGAGCTGTTTTGCTATTTAACATCTTAAACCTGTTCAATACATCACTTGCATACTTTGACTGAGATATAAATATCTCTTTTTCAGACTGCTGAACTTCAATGCCCAGAAAATATTTCATAAGGCCCAAATTTGTCATTTCAAATTCACTTTCCATGACTATTCTAAATTCTTCTATGCCAAAATCATCAGTAAATATTAAACCATCTACATACAGGCAGACAATTAGTTTATTACCGTGTTGGTTGATTTTTGTGTATAGCGTTGCCTCATATTCACTTCTGTGAAATCCATTTTGAATGAGGTATGAGTCAATGCGACTGTACCAAGCTCTAGGAGCTTGCTTCAAACCATAGAGTGCCTTCTTCAGTCTGTATACTCTGTGTCCTTGTCCTAGAACTTCATAGCCTTGTGGCTGATCCACATATACTTCTTCTTCTAAATATCCATTTAGAAACGCGGACTTAACATCCATTTGATAGACAGGCCATTTCTTTTATGCTGCGATGGCCAAAATTGTTCTAATAGTGTCCATGCGAGCTATAGGTGCAAAAGTTTCATTGAAGTCTATGCCAAGTTGTTGAGTGAACCCTCTTGCTACCAATCTCGCCTTCTGCTTCTGCACATCTCTAGGAGCTTGCTTCAAACCATAGAGCGCCTTCTTCAGTCTATATACTCTGTGTCCTTGTCCTAGAACTTCATAGCCTTGTGGCTGCTCCACATATACTTCTTCTTCTAAATATCCATTTAGAAACGCGGACTTAACATCCATTTGATAGACAGGCCATTTCTTTTGTGCTGCGATGGCCAAAATTGTTCTGATAGTGTCCATGCGAGCTACAGGTGCAAAAGTTTCATTGAAATTTATGCCAGGTTGCTAAGTGAACCCTCTTGCTACCAATCTCGCCTTAAGCTTCTGCACATTTCCTTCAACATCGTGCTTGGTCTTATAAATCCATTTCACATTTATAACATCTTTGTCCTTAGGAATATCAACTAGTTCCCATGTTTGATTCTTCTCAATACATTCTATTTCTTCATTCATGGCTTGTGCCCAGACTTCATCTTCAACTGCTTCTTCATATGTTAGAGGATCATTAACTTGAGAAAATAATGCAAAACAAGAGAATGAATTAGGTGTACCATCCTCATATATCTCGCATAGACTTCTTGTCCTTGGCGAAGTTGCTAATGTCGAACTGCGTGAACTACTTGATAGAGTTTGCTACGCACTTGGTGTGCTTGTCGGGGTTGCTGCGACTTGTGTTGGAGTTGCTTGTGCTGAACCATGTTACGCAGTCCTTGGAGTAGGTGGTGCTGCGAAGTTCTGATTCATATGCGGAGTCTCAACCATGTCTTCTGCGATGTCATCATGTTCAACATGTGACATGATTTTCACATTCTTCTCAACAGTTCCATCCCATGCTTCATTTTCAACAAACTGAAGATCGCGATTGATAATAACTTTCCTTGCGATAGGATTATACAACTTGTATGCTTTTGTGTCTTCAAAATATCCAATAAAGATGCATTTTTGTCCTTTATTGTCTAATTTTCTTCTCAGCTCATTTGGGACATGTGCATATGCTACACAACCAAAAACTTTTAAATGCGAAACACTACGTTTCATACCTGTCCATGCTTCCTGCAGAGCTTTGTTCTTCATGCTCTTTGTCGGACATCAATTCATGATGTATACTGTAGTTGCCACTACTTCAGCCCAGTATTCATTTGACAGATGCATCACTGCCAACATACTGCGCGCCATCTCCATGATGGTTTTGTTTTTCCTCTCCGCGATACCATTCTGCTGCGGTGTATACCGCACAGTGAATTGCTTCTTTATGCCATGATTCTTGCAGAAATTTAAGAAATCATTTGAGACATACTCACCACCTCTATCTGTTCTTAATATCTTGATGTTGTAACCACTCTGCTTCTCCACAAGTGCCTTGAACTACTGAAAACAGTCAAATGCATCAGATTTATGCTTTAGAAAATAGAACCAAGTTTTTCTTGTGAAATCATCAATGAATGTGAGAAGATATGTGCATCCTCCCATGGATGGTGTTTGCATTGGTCCACAGATATCGGAGTGCACAATTTCAAGTGGTGTGTGAGCTCTGTATGACTTTCCGACTGGAAAAGTCTCTCTATGTTGCTTTCCAAAGATACAGCCTTCACAAATTCTCTCTGGCTTTTCAATTAGTGGCAATCATTTCACCATATATTTCATGTGCAGTAGCTTCAGCCCACCAAAGTTCAAATGTCCAAATCTGAAATGCCATAACCAAGATTCATCCTTTATTTTTGTTTGAAATGCAGCTTGCATTGTGCTGCCTTTTTCTTCCTTGTTGCTACAAACTTCTGCTCCTTTGCTTTCTGTCTTGAACGCAGGTTCAGAATTTTCTTTCTGACTTTCATGAACAACATGAGTATTTTTACCTTTGATTATTGGTGTTATCCTCAAAGGAAACAAGCAATTGCTTGTCACATGTACTTCAGCAATTAACTGATTGCTTAGATATATGTCCTTGATCACACAGCGCTTACCTACCATGTGAACTGTGTAACCTTTTTCCATCAGCTGATCAATGCTCATCAGGTTGTGCTTCAAACCTTGAACATAATACACATTAGACATATATTTCTGCTCCCCCTTTTTTGTTAGAATATCAACAGTACCCTTACCCAAAACAATGACTTGGATATTTTTTCCAAGTGTGACATCAGTTTGAACTAATTTATCTAGGTTAGAAAATAAACTTAAATTACTAGTCATATGATTGCTACAGCCTGAGTCTAAATACCATATGTCATTTGGACTTTATTGGACAACATTGCACTCCAGTGGAGATGCGCATCCTAAGAACAATGAGTTGTTCGCAGTGCTATTGTTGCTTGACTGCGCTTCACCTTGGTTTCCTTGGTCATATTGTTTCTTCCTGCATTCATATGTGAAGTGTCCATACCTCTTACAGTAATGACATTGAATCTTTGATTTATCATACCTTTGTCCACTTGGCTGATTGGGGGTATGATCCTGACCTCTTCTCGCGACATGTGCAGGACTGCTGCTGCGACCTCCTCTGAACGAACTTCGTTCTCTGCCTCTAGATTTTGATCTTCCTCTGCCTCTACCGCGACTTATTGATGACTGTACTGCGAACGCACCTTCCAGTGATGTTTCTGAACCGCTGATTCTATGTTCATGATTGAGTAATGAGGCTTGCAACTCATCAATAGTAAATATGGACAGATCTTTGTTTTCCTCTAGGGTCACAACTAAAGATTCAAATTTCTTTGGCAGAACTCTAAGAACTTTTTCAACAACTCTTTGGTCAGTTAGTGTTTCTCCATGAGACTTTATTTGATTGACTAGACCAATTACACGAGTATAGAATGAGTCTTAAGAGAAGAAGAGAGGATTTGCGTTTGTGAAATGAAAGTTCTCAAACGCAAATCCTCTCTTCTTCTCTTAAAATCCATCTCTGCGTATGGCACTCTATAAATAGAATGAGTCTACTGACTCTATATTTTTGATTGATAGAGATTCAAACTCTCTTCTAATAATTTGAAGTTTGGCAGTCTTTACCTTGTTGAAACCTTGATATGATGTTTCCAGCGTGTCCCACATTTCCTTTGTTGATTGCACTGTTGCTACTCTTGGGAGTATGGATTCATGTGTCACTTGATGTATGTGGAACAACGCCTTTCCATCTTTCTTCCTTTGTTCCCTTAGAACATCCTTCTCAGCTTGTGTGGGATTGTTGTATGCTGATGCATCTGTTGGTTCTGCATAACCAGTCTAGACTATGTCCCATACATCTTGACCTCTAAACAAATCCTTCGTAGTTAAAGACCAATATTCATAATTTTTACCAATAAATATTGGGGTTTGCAAATTACCCGAAGTGGAATCCATCCTTTAACTGCTTTTTCCCTTATGAATTGAATTCCTTCTTTCCGTAAACCAGGCTCTGATACCAGATGAAGGGAAAAAGGAACACTGCGCAGTAAAGAAGATTCAACTGCGCAGTAGATGGATACCTTCATTTTGTTTTCTTCGAACTTCGTGGACCATACAATAGAGAACTTCAATTTTATCTTCGCGAAATACTTTCCTCACTAAGAATTAACTTCGCAGTTTTAAATGCGGAGCAATTTAAGTTTTACTTCATGGCATTCACTTCACGGCAAGTAATTGCGTAGCATTCACTTTGCAGCAAGTAACTGTGCGATTTCGACTTTTCACTACGCGGTGAACTTCAAAGTGATGCGAAGTTAACTTGGCCGCAGTACTCTACTTCACGGTATCCTCAAATAATTCGTGGTTCACTTAACCAAACTTTATCATGTAAAATATTTCTTTAATACATAACAACTAAAACATCTTAACGCGATGTTACTCAATGTTAATTTAGAACTTTCACTGCGGTGAACTATTTGTAAATCTTGATTTTTTTACTGCGGGTAAATGTAAACAATATTCACGCGAGTAAAACTGGAGAAGATGTACGACTTGTCATAAATAACATTCTTGAGAATGAAACATAAAACTATAGACTTGTATATTTACCACAGTAAACTGCGCAACTCCTCAATTCATGGAAATGAGTTTCACTGCAATCTTTTACATTCACAGAGCTTGGGCTCTTGATACAAACTTTATGGATCTTCACTTCTACTCTGTGTAATTTCTCTCATACACATACTTCTCTGGGTTTTAACTAAGAGCTTCTATTTATAGAGTTTTCTATCAACTGACTTAGGAATGCTTCTTGTGGAAGCTACAGGATTGCATTAAACACTATAATAAATTATATCCTAGGGTTTCTTGATTTGCGAACTATTAACGCGGTTTCATTAATGAAAACATAACGTGTGCCGGATTGGCTGTGAACTAACTGACATACTGACACTGCGCGCTATGCGCTGACACAATCTTTACTGACAGGGTGACTGACAGAGCTGGTGCAGTAACTACGTGATCAGCTCATTTAATTAGATATTTCCAATAGAAGTTTCTTGGTGAGCTGGGCACATCATATGAAAGTGCTCTCACATCCTTTGGTAGGTGGTTTTCTGACTCATATCGGATGGAACTCGACACTGAGCAACCAACAAATAGTAGATTCGTTAGCCATGTTTGGCATATTGGACTAGCAATGGATGAAGTTGTGACCAAAGAACATGTGGAAGACATGGTTAGCACATTGATAAGTGGGGAGGAAGGGAAGCAAATGAGGAAAAGGATTGGCGAGTTAAGGAATGCGTCACTGAGAGCAGTGGGGAAAGGAAGATCTTCTTACAATGACATGGAGAAGTTTCTTAAGGAAATACAGATAATTGGACTGGAAAACTCTTGATCCATGTATTGTATATGGATCTAGATAAGGTTTCCACAATGTTTTGATTTGCTAATTATTTTTGGATTCACTGTGTTTTGTTGCAGGTTCAGTCTATCATCAAGATGGGCGAAAAGTAAAAACGAAAAACAATGCAGTTAAAATATTTATGTATGTTGGATTTTAATATAAAATATTCATATGTAATGAAGGTTTACTAAATCATATGTTTTCCTAATACAAAATGGTATTTGAGATTGATTAGGAGATAAATATGAATACCTCTATTGCATTTTCATTATGTTGGATAATTCTGTTCAATTAACACACTTAATATTAATTGTTATCTTAGTGTCCTACATTCTTTCGGTTGCCCCTCTAACATTTGCTCCTTGAGGGGAAAAAGTGAATGCCGGTAGGAAAAAGAGCAAAGTTTGTAACAATCTGAGATTACAAGACATAGGCACTCAACCCATAACAAAACATAATGTTAAGTTCATCAACACAGTGAGCCAACTACAATTTATTTTCTCACAATCTCTGTAGTAGTAAGCTCAACACTATAGATTACTACTATTTATCGAATATATAAGCAATTTAAGACTCAAATAATTTTTCATTTGCAAGTCTATTCATAGAATCATTTGTTTTTGGTTCCACATTTGTTAATGTTTAGAATGAGTATGCTATGTTGCAGATGAAGAAGGAAACGAATGAATGTATATGTACTTATACACTCTAGTGATAGTTGGACTTCAAATGGTCTTTCCTTGTAAATTATAGTAGTTGATTTGATATTCAAACAAATTACTTGCTGCCACTCTATTTCATCTAGCAATGTGAATGGGTAATCCTCTGGGTTCCTTCCATGGGAGAATAGAAATAAAGGTTGAGGTTTATTCAACATTCAATAAATACCATTGGAGTTATCTATCCCAACTACCTACCTAAGATAGGTTGATTCAACACCTTATATAGTATTAATGGGACTCTAGTATTGAATGGTTACATAAAAATATTGAACTAAGACACCATTTGAACCAAGGCATTAATTAATATGGGATTGGATGGATTTTTGCATCATATAAGGAGAAACCTTAATATCCATAGCACTAATAATGAGGAAATCTCCAAGAAACAATTCCATATCCATATTAGTCACTGCGGCAAGTGCCTCAACGTATAAACTTGAACTCGTCTTGGGGGGTTTGCTCCTTGGTTGTATCATTCACTGCATTGAGAGGGAATTCTCAGAAAAAATTCCCATGCACATGGAACTTCCTACATCGAAAGGGTATATGTGCATAATCGATTGGTTGAATCCGTTGTGAATCTTGGTGGCTTAGCATATTGCTTCCAACAAGGCTTGAGAGATGTGCATATATATGTAAAGATAAGCATATGTAGTGTATCTACCTAAGTTTGTTGCATCTGAGGCCTTGAAAAATATTCCCCAAGTGTTACCTATGCCTACCAAGGTATCGTTTTCCCAGTACTCTATAGGCAACGAGTCAAGCTTGACCAAGAACAATGCATAAGTAATGTCTTCTTTTTCAGGGTAAATTTTTTCAACCTAGTTTTTCAATATAATCCACTTGAGTTGAAGAAGTATGAGTCATTATCAAAAGTTGAATTTTTGTCTTCCATATTGTAAAAAATTACAATGAGAATCCCTTAGATCTAAGGCAGAGGTTATAATTCCCTTTGGGTTTCCATCTGGTATTGTTCTATCCCAGAAGGGATCATTCTTAAGGCCATAGGCCCATTTTTTTTTTCTATTACAGCATAATCCTTCATATATTGAATATTTTGGTTTAGACAGGTGGAAGTGATTTTGTACCTTGGTACTATCAATGGTTTTGTTATGCACTTTACTAGTCCTCTGGTGGCTTTCCTATGATGAGAAGCTCTGAATTCCTGCATCATCGACTCTTTCCCATTTAGTATATTTCCTACACCTACCATTCCTTCAATTAGTTGTGTTTGTTGGTTGTTTACCTCTTGTTGAAGATTCAATTTTTCACCAATTAAGGAGAGAGGCTATCTAGAAGCAACAACATCTCTAAAGGAGGGGGGGCAGATCCACCCCTTTCATTGATTCCATGGTGATCACAACTATGGTAACTAAAAGGCATCAAAATAGAAACCCTAATCTCAAATCAAAACTCTAGGAAAGCATAACAATTTTTCACCTAACAAAAGCATTACTCGAGTATGCTACGTAATTTTAATTCTTATGTTTAGTCTATATCCAATATTATATTTTCACTATAAATCATTGTGATTGTTCATGTTTAAGATACAATGATTATCATGGATAGTAAACCATCAAGGGATGGGCATAATGAAATTTATATATCATTTCCAAGGCAAGGAAACACCCCATTTCAACAATACTTGAAGTATTGGAATTATCATAGAAGTTATAGCATTTGTTTCTAGTTTTGATGTGATCAATGATTAATGGGGAAGCTATACTATGTTGCAATAATTTTTCTTTCCTGTTTAGTGACACCCATTATTTTCCAACTCGTAATATTATATAAAATATTTTTCAAACTTTACCTTAGTTGGAACCTTCAAATATATGTTTAATAAATTTCTAGCTAAATGTATTGATGATTGTCACTTAGTAAAAATTTTAAATGATCCATTTCACTTATAATGAACTCTTGAAAGAAAATATTTAAATAAATATGCAATGGTGGTGAGTTCAAGTCCTTTTTCCACATGAAATCACGAAAGGGAATAATTTTTAATTGATCTAGGTGGATTTTTTAAATTAAGAAAAATTCATTGCCTTTGATACTTACGGAAGTAGAACAATTGCAAAGATCTCATCTAGATGTTTCCGACAATGTTTGAATTTTCTCATTTGAAGTCTATATGCAAAAGTTATGCAATTCTGAAGTTTTTCTCAATAGGCAAAAAATTTGTAAGAGTGCCACGTTGCACCACTGAAAGGGTGACACGTGGCAATCGTACAAGTCATGTGCTAATATGGAAGTACCTCAAGCTGACATGTGGCATATAGTTTGCTGATATGGATAATCTTACAGCTAAGTTGGCATATGACATCACTCACATGTTGATTAATCCAACGAGGCCACATGGCAATCTGATTGGCCTTTGATAGGTTCTCCTTACAAAGGAAAAATTGGAAGTCGCAGGAATTGAACCCACAACCTATTGTTCACAAGCCACACACCCTTTCTGGCCCACCTATAGTTTGGTTCTTACCATGATATGGCACAACTTCTATTTTAAGTTTGTTGGAGTTGCATTTGGTGGTTAAAAGGGGCCAAGGGCTTAGCCCTCAACCCTAAATCGTGCCATATGGTTTTGGAGCAGTTAGGATGATATATCCACTATATGACTTGGAAAGGAAATTGGTTATGGTGTTGAACATGTCTGGGGCTTGGTCTTGGTGGAAGCACTATCTTTCGCACTAGATTCAACAAATATTTGCCATTTGAATCATGTACATTAAAATGACTTTTGTGGTTGGCCACATGTAATGGACATTGAAACAACACTTCGATGGTGTTGATCCCATGGTTATAGACCATATGTTATATTTTATGGCGATTTTCACGGTTGGCCACACTTAGCACCATTTGGTTGTTTCTTACTGAGTATGCTAAAGTTTAATGGATGTTGGAACAATATACCATGGTGGTGGTTTTCAATGGACTTATTTAGGCCATGGTTATGTTTGTTTCCATGAGAAGTGGGGGTGGTTAGAACCACCATGGTGCTATATAAGCATGCTTACCAAGAGCCAACCCAATAGGGAAGACAAGTCACAATGTAAGACACAAGTACAAAGATCAAAGTCATTCGAGGCGAAGTCACGGACAAGTCACTTGCAAAGCCGAAGTATTTAACACCAAGGAAAATCCATGTGGATTGAATAATAAAGGCTGAGGATCAAAGGTCCAAGCACACCACGAAGATGGGTCGACAACTTGGATAAAGTATTGATATGCTTTGAAATCATGTGTCCCTTTTTAATTCCTTTTAGATGGGTATTTTATAGTTCTAAACTGTTGGTAACCCATTATATAATAGTGCTTTATTTAATGGGCTCTCCATTATAGTTTTCTTGATATATAAAACTATTGAAGCCTAGCACTTTTAAAGGATGCCACACACACACACACACATATATATATATATATTGTAATGGTTTCCATATAAGTATTAATGGTAACGAAGGGAAATAATTATTTGCATTTATATGGTAGAGTGAGACCATAGATTCCACCACTTATGCATGGTTTATGGCATTGTAAGAAAGATAAATTTTTGGGAATTTTCATTTGCACTTGACTATAGCATCTTCCACCAAGTGCTTGTATTTGAAATTTTGACTTATCTATGTGCACACATGTTGTAGTGGTTTTGAGACCATAGAGTCTACCACTCGTGCACATTTATTCTGACTTGAAGATGAATGTTTCCATGTTATAACGGCCTTTGTAGCCACTTATTTGTGAGAGGCATTGTTTTCTTAAATCCTATTTGGAAACTTTGTAAACTTGTCCAAGTTTCATAATCTCTTTGGGACATGAGGAAGCCACTTATGCGTCATACTTGGAGACTCCATCTTCCCTATAGAGAAGGTAATGATCTTTAATCAATTTGCCCTCCTAGGGTTTTGATCATTTTCCTATTCTGGGGCTTCTTATTTTTTCTTGTGGACTTAGACACTCTCATATCTCTCATCAAGCAAGTAATCTAAGGTGTTAGGAAATCTCTATCTTCGTCTAAATCATTATCTTGGGCATCTTTAAGTTTTCCCATTCAAATCCCCCCAGAGTAGTGACTTAGTCATTTTTCACCTAGCACCTTCATCCTAGATCTTGTGCATCATTATGTAGCCATCAAAATAATATATTTGGGTTATCTTTTCATTCCTTAAAGGCTCACAATACAAAATCGTTCATCGGTGGCTATCCCTCATTGGTATAGGGTTTCATCAGTTATAGACCTTACATATTCTATAGTAGTAGTTTGATCCGATGTCTTACCTTTAGGTCTTTCCTTCTAGGTTAGATTTGGATCTCCCCCTTTGTCACTTGATCCTAAATGGCATAAAGCGAAGAGAATCTTGACTGGCGTGACAGCCGATCCATTACGGGAAGAATCTTAGGTCACCTCTTTAGTTTTCTAGCTCCTCTACCATCCTGAATAGGATTCATCTCAAAGGGGAAACTACAAGTTGTGTGATAATAGGATCCAACCAAATTGGTCCTTTTTCTCTTTAGTTATAGAGTCTCATGTGAAGACAGATTCTGAAGGTGAAATGATGAAAAACATAGCAGGACATTGAAAAAAATAAGCCCTACTAATTAAACTCAATCAGACTTTATATCAATACTGGATGGAAGTAGTTTAATCCAATGAAGTTTTCTGCACAACCACAAACATATCATGAACCATGTAATTAGACATAAGTTATAACCAACAATATTATTATTCAAAGCTTCATAACAGAATAGTATTACAATGATGATCACAGATACATCATGTCTTGCACAATATAGCAAGGGGCAGCAGGAGCCACACTACTAAATTCCAGCATATCAAACTCCTGGTGAACAACCAAAATCCACACAAAAGATAGAATCAAGCCAGTACACAAAAGACCTTTGGTTGCAACATTGATATAATAGCCCAATCTACAGAGTAGAAAGTAGATGGAAGGCACTATGACATCAAATAATCCCATAAACTCCTAGGATCTAAGCACTGTAAGCCTAGGGATCTAATCTACATTAATACAACCCCTTTATCTTCTTCATCCTCTATTTAAGTAGAAGATAAATGGATTGATTATTCCTGACTATGTAAAAAATGATCAATACCATTACCACAAAGTTGGTATTACAAATATTTAATGTTGATATTTGACAAACTCATGGACGATCATTCAACCATAATAAATCTACAGCCTTTGAAAATAGCTCTAACAGTAATTTGAGTCAACTGTGATCATCCCTTTAATGCATTTAAATAAAAAATATAGCCTCCACGCAAAGTTGGTATTACAAATATTTAATGTTGATCTTTGACAAGTCATGGATGATCATTCAATCATTCAGATGATCATCAATGTGCAACAATATTCAATAGTCAAATGCATCTATCATCGACGGTTACATTATTTGATGATGCACATTTGGAGTAGGGCTTGACTATCTTGGTCGGGGTCTGAATCGACTATCTCTATCCGAGTCTCACCCATCCACCAGTTGGAGTCTAGCATTGTTAGATAGTGGGTTCTGGCTGACAATAAATCCACGACCAACCCCAATCATCCATTCTTGGGTGGACCTATCAGATGCTCCAGTCACCAAGTCGACCGTCTACAGGATTTGCTTGCACATTCAATTGCTCTTTCCAACCGACCATACTCATCTCTCTTACCATTCGACCACACTCGTTTTTCTTAACTTGAGAAAATGTTTGTAAATAAATAGATTTTTTTTTGTCATACCGAATAGATTTGTGGTAAGATGGATATAGACATATTTATCTACATAATCAATTTAACTTTCATTTTTATTATATTTTATATTTAATTTTTTAATTGGTTAGTGTGTTGTATTAGTGTTACGAACATTTGTTACATTACACTTCTCCTTCACTTGCATTGGTGAATGTGCCTCTTAACTAAAAATTACACAACGTCACCTCCTATGAGGATGGGTGGTGGGGACCATGGATGTGCATTTGTGTGTCACGCCCCAAGATAATGGGTGGCGAGAGAGGCATTTGTGCATCACCCCCTCAAGGGTGGGTTGTTGGGGTGAGGGTATGCATCTATGTGTTACCCCCCAAGAGAGTGGGTAGTTGCGGTGAGGGTATGCATTTATGTGTTAGCCCCCAAGAGGGTGGGTGAAGAGTGTGTGCATTTTTGCATCACCCTTAGGAGGGTGGGTTGTACGGAGGTAAGAGTGCACATTTCTGCATATTCCTAGGAGGATGGGTAACTATGTGGTGGGGGGTGAAGATGTGCATTTATGAAAAAATGTGGGAGATAAAAGTGTTCCCTTTATAAAAGAACGTGGGAGATGAAGGTCTGCATGTGTGAGTTAGTTGCACACCTCCACCCTTAGGGAGTGAAGGTGGGTAAGGGAACAATTGCACACCTTCAACCCATCCTCCTAATGGGTGAAGGTGTGTAGAAAACACACCCTCACTACTTACACTCATGAAGGTGAAGTCATGCAACAAATACATTTGTACACACATTTACCATGCATTTTTTGGAGGGTGGGTGTTGAGGGTGTGCATGAGAGTGGAGGGGGAGTGTGTGCAGGTGTGTTAGTTGCACACCTTCACTCCCTCACCATCACCCTTGCCACTTGTAGGTGTGTGTGTTTGTTGCACACCTTCACCATTGGAAGTGAAGGCGCCCCTCACCACCCACCCTTTCAAGGGTGAAAGTGTGCAAAAAACACACACTTTCCCACTCTTGTGACCCTCACTACACATTTGTAAGGAAGTGAAGGTGTTTATTTGTCACCCTTACATACCTTCTCCATCCACTGCTTCAAGGGTGCAAATGTGCATTTGTTACATCCAATACACATCTCGAATCCCCCATCGCAAAAATGCATATCCTTAATATTTATTTATCATATTAGTTTATAAAAAATCTACAGAGATTCTCACAAAGTTTAGCTACAAGAGATACACCATAAAATGAGATTTTAAAATTGTAAATTCATTCATCTCTCATTTTTTTCCAAATATATTGTCATGTTTTTTTAATTAATGAAAACAATTATTCTGATTATTTATTTGATCATGTTGTACACAAGATAAACATATATTAGAAACTTTCTATTTTGTAAAAGCTTTGAAAGTAGGTAGGTTTACAATATTTCAGATAAGTTAGAATTTCTTTGTTTGAGTGTTTGGATGTGTGGGGTTGTCAAATTGAACTTAAACGACGACTCAAACTTGTAACCTTCTATATATTTTATATTGGATCCCACAACCTGTTAAATTTTGAGGATTAATTCACAATACTCTTGGATCTTTACTGAGAGAATAACATATACAGTATATCAATGCATAACAATCACAATAAGCATCACAAGCATCACAAGAATCAAAAGCATGAGAGATAAGAGACACAGAGTTTCCGTGGGGAAAACCCTAAGGTGAAAAACCCCACAACTTCCTTAGAGATAGAGAGAGCAATGGCTCAACCAAAGTACAACCAAAATACACTTGAGATAGTCTCCTAGTAGCAAATGATCCTCCTCCTCACTAGTGCGCCACTTTCTGAGTGAGAGAAGTGTGACTTTTCGAATGATCCAAATAGAGATCTCCTGATCTCTATTTATACTTAACCTGTTTTCCCAGTTACACTATGGGGCCGATTTTTCTATCTAGATACATCCACAATATAATATATATTTCAGGGCCGACCCCATACATGGTGGTCTAATAACCCATCGGCAAGTACACACACTTGCGACACTTATCAATCCACATGACGACACTTCCTTATAGAGGAATAACACATCTCTTATAAGGGTACAATAAATATATATGAAATACATAGATGAAATACATTTTGAAGTTACATATACGTCAACACTCCCTCTTAACTAGGAAGGTATTTCTCGACACAGTTCTGCTAGACAAGTCTTCTTCTCGAGATCATCGTCATCAATGCATCATCATTGCTGCTGCTATCTCAACCAATCTCTGACTCTACTCGTCATAGGAATTTCTATAGAGCTAGTCCTATTTCATACTGGATGTAGGCCCACCACCTATAGGTCTTCATCATCTGTGCAAACGGTCTGATAGAGGTGGCCTCTCAGGACTAATTTTATGTGCGGATGCAATACCGAAAAGAGTATCCTAGGAACATTTATGTGCCTAAGCACAACCGGAAAGATCTCCCAGGGCTGATTACATGCATCTCCTCCACAATACCTTTAAAGAGCATCCCAGGAACATTTATGTGCCGCAGCACGACCGGCAAGATCTCTAAAGAGCATCCTAGGACTTATTACGAGCATACAGCTCAACCTCTCGGATCTCTAGGACTGATTACATGTGGATAGACAAAACCTTTAAAGAGCATCCCAGGAACATTTATGTGCCGCAACACGATCGGTAAGATCTCTAAAGAGCATCCCAGGACTAATTACGAGCACATAGCTCAACCTCTCGGATCTCCAGGACTGATTACATGTCTTCGTAGTAATACCTCATCCCAGGACTGATTACGAGCACACAGCTCAACCTATCGGATATCTAAGGACTGATTACATACTACATAGCAATACCAGAAAGAATACCCCAGGAACATTTATGTGCCGCAGCACGACCAGCAAGATCTCCCAGGACTGATTACATGTTATTTGCACAACCTGCCACATATCATCTCTGACCTCCAAGTATCAACCTGATACTCATGATCCAACGGATCATCATCGCATGAGGCATCATCCTGATGCCCATTATCATACAGATCATCATCACTTGTACCAACCTGGTACATATCATCTGGAGCAACATCCTGAAGCTCATCATCATGATCAACCTGATCATACAATGCATCCACCTGATGCACACCAAGTATCTACCTGATACATATCATCATACATGATCCATCTGATCATACAGTGTATCCACCTGATACAAATACAAATACATGATACATATCCACATACATGATCTACCTGATCATACAATGTATCCACCTGATACATATACAGATACATGGTCCAAGCATCCAACATGATGCATATACAAATATATACAAATGATCCAACCGATCATATCTAGCATCCAACATGATGCATATACAAATACATACAAATGATCCAACTGATCATATCTAGCATCCAACATGATGCGTACATACACATAAATATAAATGATCCAACTGATCATATCCAGCATCAACACGATGTGTACATACATACAAATATAAATGATCCAACTGATCATATCCAGCATCCAACATGATGCATATATAGAGCAGTAACTGGAGCATCGTCCTGATGCTCATCACCCAGCGCTTACATCCACAGCCATGTGAAGGATCCTCCTTCCAACATGCTTGGAATGGCTTCAACAAATGTGTCCATCACTTCTTCCTCAAAGTGTTGTCGATCTGAAGAACACCAAGCCTCTCCCTAAAGTACTCGAACTTCACCCTAGCTAGTGGCTTCGTCAGCACATCTGCAATCTGCTTGTCCATCCCAACATACAGGAGCTTCACGGCTCCTCTCTGCACCATATCCCTGATATAGTGATATTTGATCTCTATGTGTTTTGACCTGTCATGAAACACTGGGTTCTCAGACAGCTTCACACAACTCTGGTTATTGTAGAATATTCCAGTAGCATCCAATGGGAGATCAAATAACTCAGACAGTAGCTTCCGTAGCCATACTGCTTCACAACTAGTTGAATAGGCTGCAACATACTCTGCCTTAGCTATACTCAGTGCTACGTAGGACTGCTTCCTGCTGAACCTAGAGATCACACCTGATCCCATACTGAAGCAACACCCAGATGTGCTCTTCCTATCTGCAACACTGCTAGCCCAATCTGAATCAACATAACCCTGCAGGTTAAACTTTTGATACGCTTAATACTTGAGCCCATAATCCATTGTACCCTTCAGGTACCTCAGAACATGCTTTACAGCAACCAGGTGAACACTCCTCGGATCCGTCAGGAACTGGCTCAATTTGTTCACAGCAAAGAAAATATATGGTCTCGTGTTCGTCAGGTACATCAAGGACCCAATCATCTGACGATACATAGAGACATCATTTGGCTCAGATGAAGCATCACATAGAAGCTTTAGATTCGATGCCATGGGTGTGGCCATGGCCTTGCAATCCATCATCCCAAATCTCTTCAGGATATCTATTATGTACTTCCTTTGACCAAAGAAGATCCCACCTGAATTCTGCAACACCTCCATACCTAGGAAATAATGCACCATTCCCAAATATTTCATATCGAACTCAACAGCAAGCTTCCTCTTAGTATCTGCAATCAGTCTGTCATCTCGTCTTACAAATAAGTCATCCACATACAGGAGTAGAATCATAGGATTCCCTTCCTCAACCTTGTAGTAGAGGTTGGAATCCGCTTTACGCTTGGTAAAGCCCAAACTAGATAGGAAACTATCCATCCTACCATACCAAGTTCTGAGGGCTTGCTTCAAGCCATACAAGGCTTTCTTCAATCTGCACACATATGACTCCCTGTCATGTATTTCAAAACCGAGTGGCTGCTCCACATATACTTCCTCTTCAACTACACCATTCAAGAAAGCAGTCTTGACATCCATCTAGTGTATTTTCCATTTCATTGCTACAGCCAAGGCAAGTACTATTCTGATGGAAGTATACCTAGCTACAGGTGCAAAATTTTCTTCATAATCTATTCCCTCTTTCTGAGAGAAGCCACGAGCTATGAATCTTGCTTTGTATTTCTCTACACTGCCATTTATAGCATGTTTGATTTTGTAGATCCATTTAGAAGTCACAATAGACTTTTCTTTAGGTCTTGGGACAACATCCCAAACATCATTCTTCATTATTGATTGGTATTCCTCAACCATGGCATCCTTCCATTGTTTCTTTTCCGTTGCTTCTTCATAACTGGAAGGTTCTTTGCTCATAATGTCTCTTCTTTGCTCTGTGTTCTTCTTCTGGAATGCCAAATCTTTCTGCATCTTGAATGAGCTCTCTAGCCCATGCAGGTTTCCTCTTGTGATAGTTATCCTCATGGGGTGGATCTACAAGTTCTTGTGGATCTTCAAACTCACAAACAACTTCTGGAATTGCTTCTATCATGGTAGTGTCTTGAAATCTAGTTTCCTTGGGTTCTTCATAAACTTCGATAGGTTCCTTCCTTGATTTGATGAATGCTGAGTTTTCATCAAATGTTACATCCCTGCTGACATCAATCTTCTTGAACCCTGGAAAGTATATTCTGTAAGCCTTCGAGCTTTCACTCTAACCCACAAAGATACCCTTCTTTCCTGAAGGATCTAGTTTGGTCCTCTTTTCCTTTGGGACATGAGTGTATACTGGACAACCAAATATTCTAAGATGGCTGACTTCAGGTTTCTTACCAGAAAAGACCTCTTCTGGTGTCTTGTTGTCCAATATCTTGTGGGGTGTTCTATTCTGCACATATACAGCTGTTCTAGCTGCTTCTTCCCATAGATGCATAGGTAGATCCTGGTCATACAGCATTGCCCTTGCTGCTTCCATGATTTTTCTGTTCTTCCTTTCTGCAACTCCATTCTGTTGAGGATTATAAGGAGCATTCAACTCCCTCTTAATCCCTAAATCACTACAAAGCTTCTTGAAGTCACCTGAGGTGAATTCTCCACCATTGTCGGATCTGAATGTTTTGATCTTCTTGTTAGTTTGACTCTCCATCAAGGTTTTGAATTCCTTGAACTTATCAAACACCTCATCTTTGTTCTTCAAGAAGTATACCCAAGTCTTCCTGGAGAAGTCATCAATAAATGAGACATAGTAAACATACCCACTTACAGAACTGGATGACATAGGACCACATACATCTGAGTGGATGATTTCCAGGATATCGTTTGCCTTGCTTTCACTGCTTGGGAAAGCCTTCTTAATATTCTTACCTTTTGCACATCCTTTGCAAACACCTTCATGTTTGGTCTTGATTTCAGGAAGACCCTCTACAGCCTTGCTTGCAATTGGAAGTGCCCTATAGTGCATATGAGCAAGTCTTCTATGCCAAAGTTCACTTGGCTCCATGGATTCATGCACCATGGCATCTTCAGGTTGTCCTTTTAATTTATACAAACCTCCCTCTTGCTCTCCAATCACTACTGCATCATATATGTTCTTTCCCTTTAGCCACATTAGGACTTGGCCATCCACAAATGCAACCCTCATACCTTTTGCATCCAATGCAAAGATGGAGAGTAAGTTCTTCTTGAGCCCAGGTACATAAAGGACTTCTTTCATCTTCAAAGATTTTGCAGAATCTAGGTTGTAGGAGGCTTCACCACTTCCTTTGATTGGGTATTGATAATCATCCCCAAGTTTCACCTTATGAGGTGATTCATGTTCAGATAGGTTTACAAAAGATTCCTTAAACCCAATCATGTGTTTGGAAGCCCCATTGTCAATCAACCAATCATTACAACCATGGGAGGTAGTACCTGTGAGAGCAGAGATTAGAACATACTCTTCTTCACTTAATGAGTCATCATTACTATCATCACTTTCTGCCCTAGCCTTCTTCTTTGGAGGTTCATCATCTTCGGCAGCATGAGCATGGTACCTTCTTGTGTTACCCTTCTTCTTCTTCCTGGAGTTGTTGTGGTTGTCCCTTTTGTTCTTGGGACATTCTGAAGCAAAGTGACCCTTCTCATTACAAGTGAAACACCTTAGATCTTTCTTGTCTTTTTGAAAATGATGAGAAGATTTCTTCTTATGATGGGATGACTCCCTCTTGAACTTTCCCTTCTTAGTGTGAGCTGTGAGAGCTTGATCTTCATTTCCCATCTTCTCTTCTCTTGCCACAAGCCTTGCTTCTTCTTGGGAACGTTCCTCCCATAATCTGCTGAAGGAGATTAACTTCTTTCTGGCACAGATCCCCTAGATAAAAGAGTCCCATGACCTAGGTAGGCCATTCAAAGTACTCATAACAATTTCACCATTCTCCACCATTTCATCTACAACTTCAAGTTGTTCCTTGATCTTAGAGACCTTGGAGAAATAGGATTGAATGGTTTCTCCATTCGACATCTTGACCCCTTTCAATTGATTCCGCAGGGTCATCTTCTGATTTATGCTCTTTCCTTCAAATAGCTTCATCAAAGAGTCAAACATAGCCTTGGGTGTCTTTAGAAAAGACACATGGGGTATGAGATGGTCTTTGATAGAATCAGCAATGATTCTCTTTACCTTGACCAAGCTTTTCTTTTGCAAAACCTTAGCCTCTTCATCCTCCGGGATAGGGATGTCTTCTTTTATATATGAGTCCAACTCATTCTCTTCCAGGATTAACCCAATCCTATACTTCCAAGCTCGGAAGTTATCAGCCCCTTCATGCTTATCCTCAAGCTTACTGTGGTGAGACATCTTAAAGAGTACTTCAAATGGAAATAGAAAAGATTTAGGTCTTACCACTTGAAATGCTGAAAACTAGATCTAGTCCCGTATTAGGGTTTGTCGAAAAAGCCCTAAAAATTCAAAATGTGAATTTCAACTTTTTGAAAGGATAGAAAGATGCGCCTTGATGAGTTGATCAGCCTAGTGTATTCAGAATTTGAGATCAGCAAATTTTTACCCTTTAGATTTGCCTTTTTGTCCTCCCGGGTTCACTAGGGAGAGCCCTGAATTAGGGTTTGAGTTTCTTGGAGATCTACCCAGCCAAAAATCTCACTCCAAAGCTCTAAACTTTGATTTTTGCAAGGAGCTTCCAGCTATGCCTTCCAATTTTAGAAATTCCTAATTTTGTGGAAACCCTAATTTTTAGGGCCAAATCTGAAAATGCTCAGAATTGAATTTTGATTGGACAGATGGATTCTCCTTGATGAGTAGAGTCAATCTACTATATTGCTTTTCCAAAAACTGTGGAGAGAAACCCAATAAACAAGAAACTCAAGTTTCCGTCACTGCAAAATGTCTTCTTCTCAGGTCAGCTCTGATACCATGTTAAATTTTGAGCATTAATTTACAATACTCTTGGATCTTTACTGAGAGAATAACATATACAGTATATCAATGCATAACAATCACAATAAGCATGAAAAGCATCACAAGAATCAAAAGCATGAGAGACAAGAGACACAGAGTTTCCGTGGGGAAAACCCTAAGGTGGAAAACCCCACAACTTCCTTAGAGATAGAGAGAGCAATGGCTCAACCAAAGTACAACCAAAATGCACTTGAGATAGTCCCCTAGTAGTATATGATCCTCCTCCTCACTAGTGCGCCACTTTCTGAGTGAGAGAAGTGTGACTTTTCGAATGATCCAAATAGAGATCTCCTGATCTCTATTTATACTTAGCCTGTTTTCCCAGTTACACTATGGGGCTGACTTGTCTATCTAGATACATCCACAATATAATATATATTTTAGGGCCGACCCCACACATGGTGGTCTAATAACCCATCGGCAAGTACACACACTTGAGACACTTGTCAATCCACATGACGACACTTCCTTATAGAGGAATAACACATCTCTTATAAGGGTACAATAAATATTTATGAAATACATTCCGAAGTTACATATACATCAACACAACCATTACGACTAGACCAATTTAACAAAGAAAAAAATGCTATGCAAAAAGAAGTGTAGATTAAGACATTCATCATACCTTATTTTGAGATTATCATCATTAGAAATATTAATGTGCCTTTGCCTTATCAGCATTTTATGATTTGTGGCGACTATTTGCATAGTAAGCATATAATAATATATTGTGTCTTCTCGTTTTGAAATGGTCATCATTAAAGGTTTTAGTGTTATATATTGTAGACATTCACTAACATATGGTTGTTATCTATGTGATATGCTATAAACAATTACTATAATAACTTGTTGTTTCATGCAAATTATAATTATTATACTGTACTTATATAAATACAAATTGAATTATCACATATCTATATGTATTTTATATAGTATATCAAGGATTTTGGGTGAATCCATGAAGATGGGTGTCTATTTTGGGGGTCCCGTGAGAAAATAAATCTGATTTTTTCATGTTTTCCAACTTTGGGTGAATAAAAGTGATATTTTTGTTTAGAATTTCACTTTTCACTAAAAAGAAAACTTTTAGAGAATTATGTTAGCTTACTATCCATATTTATTTCAATTTGTTATATTGAGATTTGATATGTCGATTCAGCAAATGTTTGATAGTGTGTTCTTATAAAATGAAAGGACTACAAAATAGCCATGTTTTGTCGCACACGTAAAATCATTGTTAAACTTTTTTTTTGCAAAAATAAAATATGCTACGACAATCTACAAATAATATACTACTGCATGACTATAAGTTTGTAACCAATGGATCTATATACTAATTATTATATTTTTTTGAATTCAATCAATGGGGAAACCTTGTCAATTTTCAACATATTTTTTGTCGCAAAACTTTTCTCTCAATTGAATATAAAACTAAAAAATCTATGAATACCCTTTTGAAGTAGACACACCAATTAACTACACCATAGTTTTTTCAATGTTTTTGGTGCTGTATTTTTAAAGTTATGGATTTTTCATTTCACCGCATTTTGAAAGAGATGAAACCAAACTCGACACCTGTTAAGAAAAAAAATAATTAAAAATATCAGATCTTACCTATACACAACAAAATATATATATTCAGAAAGTAGATTCAATAACGAAACTAATGGTACCAAGTCCGACAGTCGCTTTGTAGTGTAAGAGATTCTTTTACCTTCTGAAAATGGAGAAACCTGAAAACTGTGAGGAAAGGTGAGCTTTTCAGGTTTCAGAGGTTATTCGACCGAATAACCGTTTTTTGTAACAGCGACGTCACTTACAGCAAAGGTTATTCGGCCGAATAACCAAACGTAAAAAAAACTCGTCAGCCAAGAAAAAAAAAAACACGTTGTTGTCTAAACTTATATAAATAAAACTAAATACTTTCATTATTTTCGCATTTTATAAATTAACATACTAAAATATTAAAAAATTTATATTAAATATAATTTTGTAGAGTAGACATATGGAAACTATTAAGAATTGAAATGCTTTTTCCTCATTTTAAAAGAAAAGTTGAAATAGTATTATGTTTAATCAAATGCATTCTATTAGAAGCAAGTTTACTATTTTTTTGTCAATTTGTATAATATGCAAATTATTAAATATATAAAAACAATTGAAATAGATATAGCACCTTTGTAGTAGTCCTTGAATTATTGAGAGTGGATCTTGTACCATTCATAGAGTTGTTCTCATTGATTCTCCAACACAATTGGTTCACTCCAAGCATTCTCAATGTCATGGGGGAATGCTTTGCCAAAAAGATGGTTAGAAATTTATGAGAGGACGGAACGCTACCACAATTTCTGCCCTCTACCCATACATCTAAATGTCAACTTTCAAGGGCTCACCCTTGCAATCTCTAATATAAAAAAAAACCTAAAACTTAAAAAAGGAAATCGGCAATGATGGATGGGATCTTGTGATTCATGACCAATAGCTAACCAATGATTATTAGGGTCGACCTTGATGGACCATGATAATCCTCCACTTGATGTGAAGCTTATTTTGTTGATGACTTTGATATATTGATCTTCTTGTGTGTGCCAAAATGTTAGTCTTTATGTTTATAGAATATGGACTTTTATTAGCCATATCGTATGTCCAAGTGACAATTTTATCTAAAGTGTGTATGTAATTGTTTGACAAATGGTTTTTCTTATAACAAGATTAGAAACATACTCTTTCCAATCTTAGAGTATTACAATGAAGTGTAATCCTCTTAGAACATTCTAGAAAAGAACTTTGGTTAAGAAATTATGGGTAAATTTTTTTTTAATATGAAATCATCTTACACCTAGATCCAATCACTTGAAATAATTTAATTACTCAAATATGATGGCATACAAAAAAGCAAAACATTCTTTTAGAGCATTCAAACTTGAATAGGGGAATATCACTGCTCCACTCAACCATCAATGAAAAAATATATAAAACACTCTATATGTTAAATATATTAAATGTAATTTTTTATAAAATACAACATATGGATAATTTTTTTGAAAAGTATCTATGTTAAAATTTTGAAATATTTATGTTTCTGGTCGTCCAAAAGGCGTCGATTAGCTTCCTGCGTAGATGTCTTAGCCTGAGCGACGTATGTCGGATTGACCGATTCTCTGGTCAATCACATGGAATGCCTAAGTGTGTAGTAGAAATATCGTCATGTAGGGAATGGACAGCCAAGATCTCATCTAAGATCTAGATCTACGATCTAGGCGAGTGTTGTCGAGCAGAGAAATGCATAATGTGTCAAAGTTGTGAATTTCATCGAAGACGAACCGGTCGAAATTGTTGGTCCTTCGAGGATGATCCTGTCGAGATCACCGACATGTCAAGATGACCTTGTCTGACTGGCAACCGATGGCAGCATTTGACATTGGCTATTCACAACTACATTCAAAAACATTAATGTCGTTGTTCCAGCTTCTTTTAATCGATTCTTTTAATAGTAGGCTAGGGCTAAAAGTCAACCAGCATATGTACCACATTCGATTTCTTTATTCCTTGTCAGTTGACTCACGCAGTCAAGTAAGGTATTCAATACTGACATTTCTTCAACAAATACGATCTCTCTATCCTCGGTGTTGCTTGGGTTCTCCCGCAAAAAAGTGTTATCATTTAAGTCGATCAATTATTAGGAATCAATTGATAAGCCCACGCTCGATGGAACATTGGATGGCGTTCATAAATTCGACGACATATTCTTTGTTGCAACATATTATATATCCACTCTTTGGAATTCTCCGACATCGACTGCTTTCATTCAATAAATTTATTGATAGTCAATACTTACATCCATCAATCAGACTGGTCGATAGGCGTTGTTGAACTGCTATTCATTCCATTGATGACAACCTCTATGTTCTGGTCATAATTCTCAGGTAGCATCCTCGACAGCATAAAGACACAATTCCCATGCTTTATTTCAGAGCTTCTTTGTCCTCATTTTCTTATGTAGAAACTCGTCGACCCTCAACAAAATATGGAGCCACTATCTATCATCCAGTCGAGCCTGTTGACTATCATTATCTTTAAATTTTGAGATAGTGCTATGTAAAATAATACGAAAAGCTTATGCAACCAGTTGGAGGACTCAGGCAAAAAGAAGTGCAAAGCAGTCAATGACCGACCGTTCCAGTCATGGGCATAGACGGCCATTATGCTGTGGATTAATGCAATTGACCGAAGTAATTGCTTCTGTGGAAAATGAAGGTAAAGTCCGAAGATAGGTCGAATGGATGCGTTGGCCAAAGAAGGGTTATACCACAGTAATTTTGTCTGCGACGTGAAGGTGGAAAACATAATTCCTTATGGGCTTAGGGTTCTGAATAGGTAGAAAGAAAAAAGATGGTGTATATACTAATTGAGTCAAGGATTCAAGTTCATCAAAGTGCTGGACAATCACAAGTGTCCACGAACTTTTGTTCTGGCTAATTAATAGAAAATGGAAAAGAAAGATTGCAAAAACTAAAAAGCAACACATGTAAAAACTAAAAACTAAATTGGCCTTGATGTGATGCTTTTTAGTTTTTACAATCTTTCTTTGCCATTTTATATTAATTAGCCGGAACAAAAGTTCGTGGACACTTGTGATTGTCCAGCACTTTGATGAACTTGAATCCCCTACTTAATCAATATATACGCCGTCTTTTTTCTTTCTACCTATTCAGAACCGTAAGCCTATAAGGAATTATTTCTTGCACCTTCATGTCGCACATAAAATTATTGTGGTATAACCCTTCTTTGCTCAACGCATCCATTCGACCTATCTTCGGACTTTACATTCATTTTTCACAGAAGCAATTACTTCGGTCGATTGCATTGATCCATAGCAGAATGGTCGGATATGCCCATGACTTGAACAGTTGGTTGCTGACTGCTTCGCACTTCTTTTTTCCTGAGTCCTCCGATTGGTTGCATAAGCTTTTCGTATTGTTTTACATGCACTATCTCAAAATTTAAAAATAATGATAGTCAATAGGCTCCACTGGATGATAGACAACGGCTCCATATTCTGTCAAGGGTCGACGGGTTTCTGCATTAGAAAATGAGGACAAAGAAGCTCTGAAATAAAGCATGGGAACTATGTCTTTATGATGCTGGGGATGCTTCCTAAGAATTACGACTAGAACATAGAGTTTGTCATCAATGCAATGACCAGCAGTTCAACAATGCCTATCGACTGGTCTGATTGATGGATGTAAATCCTGACTATCAATAAAGTTGTTGAATGAAAGCGGTCGATGTCAGAGAATTCCAAAGAGAGGATATATAATATGCTGCAACAAAGAATATGTCATTGAATTTATGAATGCCATCCAATGTTCCATCAAGCGTGGGCTTATCAATCGATTCCTAATAATTGATCAACTTAAATGATAACACATTCTTGCAGGAGAAGCCAAACAACACCGACAATAGAGAGATTGGAGTTGTTGAAGAAATTTCAGTATTGAAGACCTTACCTAACTGCATGAGTTGACTGACAAGGAATTATGAAATCGAATGTGCTGCATATGCTAGTCGACTTTCATCCCTAGCCTGCTATCAAAAGAATCGATTAAAAGAAGATGGAAAAATGACATTAATGTTTTTTAATGTAGTTGTGAATAGCCAATGTCGAATGCTGTCATCGATTTCCAGTTAGACAGGTTCATCTCGACATGTCAGGTATCTCGACAGGACCATCCTTGACCGGCTAGCAATTTCGACTGGTTCATCTTTGACGAAATTCACAACCTTGACACATTCTGCGTTTCCCCACTCGACAACACTCTCCTGGATCATAGATCTAGATATTAGATGAGATCTTGGCCGTCCATCCCCTGCACAACGATATTTATACAACACACTTAGGCATTCCACGCAATTGACCATAGAATCGATCAATCCAGCGTACGTTGCTCAGGCTAACACATCTACGCAGGCAGCTAATCGTAGCTTTTTGGTCGAAGACTCATGGTGCGGCTTGTCCATTTCGATGACCAGAAACATAAATATTTCAAACTTTTAACATAGATATTTTTCAAAAAAAATATCCATATTTTGTATATTATAAAAATTTACATTTAATATATTTAATATATAAAGTGTTTAATATTATTTTTATTGATGGTTGAGTGGAGCAGTGATATTCCCCTATTCAAGTTTGAATGTTCTAAACGAATTTTTTTCTTTTTTGTATGCCATCATATTTGAGTAATTAAATTATTTCAAGTGATTGGATCTAGGTGTAAGATGATTTCGTATTAAAAAAACTTTTACCCACAATTTCTTAACCAAAGGTCTTTTCTAGAATGTTCTAAGAGGATTACACTTCATTGTAATACTCTAAGATTGGAAAGAGTATGTTTCTAACCTTGTTATAAGAAAAAACATTTGTCAAGCAATTAGATAAACACTTTGGATAAAATTGTCACTTGGACATATGATATGGCTAATAAAATTCCATATGCTATAAACATAAAGACTAACATTTTGACCACGGGGGGTTCACTGAATGAACTTGTTACATATCACGATCGTTCGCATGATATTAAACAATATCCCTAATTTCACTAAACATTGGAAAATTCCTCCTAAATTTTTATTGTTGAACCCCCTTCCCAATATGCCTTTCCAATTAAGAAAACCCCTAGTTTCACCAGATATTGTATGTATCCATTTTTATCAACCCATTTTTTGTCATAACCAGAAAATTTCCGAAAAATTTAAAATTTTTGTGATAGCAATAAATGTTGTTTTAAAAGTAGTTCTTCAACTGTCTGTTTTAACTTTCTTGATAGTGAGTGTGTATGAAGATTCTTTATTGTACTTAAGTGTTATTATGAGTTATCTTAATTGTTTGCTAATTGTTTTTCTGCTTTCAACCGCAAGGGGGAAGTTGTCAATGTCGACCTGGCTTACTTAGCTCCCGAGCTAATGCATCCAATGTCTTTCATTTACAGGTATGCAGGTAAAGTATGGTAATCATTTTAATTATATTTGTTGTACCAAAAAGATCAGTAAAACTTTAACATACGCGGCAGGTGGTCAAATAAGCAAGGTAGAAGTTTTGTCCCTATACACTTCAGATATTCTTACTGCTAGAACGTCGATGATTTTGTATAAGCGTATGATAAATATTTATACTTTAGTAGACTGTCTTAAACTCCTCCATGAGGTATTGTTTGTGATATTCTTACTGTGTTGTATTAACACCTTTTTATCTATCGTTATATAATAACATGGAAATAAGGAATCAAACTACTTGTCTAACTGTCTATTACTGCGTAAATATGAATAAACTTACGAGGATCTAGAAATTGGTAATGTGTAGATTTCTTATTACTTACACCGTGTAATAGTATGTCAAATTCATAACTTCTTTGGTACTCCCTTATGGATTGTTTAAATTCAACCACTATCCCTTCTTTAATATAATAAACATCCATGCCTTCAGCTATTTAAAGTGACAATGATATAATGAAATTGTAGATTGTAAAATTTATCTTTATCTTAAGATTTTATAATTCCATGGATTTTCGATGAGCTCCTTGCCACTCCTTATAAGACTAGGCTTTAAACAAAAATATTGTTACCCTATTCTAAGTCATTTCAACTTACCTTATCTATCTACCCATACTAATATATATATTAGGTTGATCCTTCCCTATATGTTTTTGAATAACTCCCTTTTAATGATCCTCGTGTCATTATTCCATTAATCATGTTGTAAAATATCATTGTCAATCATTGACATACGTATATATGAAATTATGGTGATAGGCTATATGGAATTTATAGTATTGTTATCATTATGCAATGTATTGTTATCATTGTGCAAATGTAATGATCCCGAATGTGGCCTCACGACTTATAAGAGGAACACTACTCATACTATGGTTTTAAAATTCCTCCCTGCGATTTTAATTGAAACATGGATCATGAATTTGAACGCATGCAACTATATACTTTCCACCCACAGCATGCAAGAATTTAAAATCTACGTGTATCATTCTCTGCCAAGTATCGAAAGTATTTAAACGCTGTCTCAACCCTAACTTCGGCATTTTCCCCAGCCTTTGGGCTTGTCCTCTGTGGAAACCCTCCTGTCCGAACCCTAAGTCTTCTGAGATGTTAAGAGCTCGGCTCTTCTGTAGCTTGAACCTATTCGTGCTTGCTTGACTCTTTACAAGAGGATAGAATGTGTTGTTGTTAATGGCAGATGTAGTCGGGGAAGATTCGTAAGGTTTTTATTCTTTTTCTATCAGCGTTGCCCCTGTCGTAGCATTTCCATTTCTCCTAGCTGGGTCTGGTTGAAGTTTCAATGTATTAGCTGTTTGTTAATCTGCCAGCTAGAGGCATTAGTTTAACTTAGTTTTAAGGGGTTTTACAACTTTATTAACTTCTGTACAATTGCAATCCTTTCGTAATGGTTCATGGCCGACCCTGAGAGTCATTGTTGTTGTTATTTGGCATTTTAATAGGTCATTAAGACCGTAGGGTTTAATACCACCTGCTACCCTGGTTCGGTCTCCACTGCCTACAGTGTTCCTAAGATGGGCTTGTTAAATTTCTCAGAATATGATAGCCTGTAATTTCTGAGAACCATTACCCTGGTGCAGACATTTTGGGATTCCCTTCTTCAGTTCGCGGCTGTCAACCCAGCTTCTGTTGGTGGAAGAATTTGGTAAGTTTCAGGCCTTCTTTTCGTATATAGTACGCAGATTTGTTTATATAAATATTTCAACAATATTCAAGAAATAACTAATACTTTCAAATGCTTGCAGGTCTTAGCTCCATCCGAAAGAAGCATGACTCCCATTTCGACTGTTTGTTGCTTAACCGGTAAGCCTTGTCTATTACCATGGCCATTCCTCCTTGTTGGTTATTGTGTGGTTTTAGACGAGGAACTATCTTTTTGACTAGCACTGTGCTGTTAGCCCTGAGACTGACTACGGTCGTTTTGTAATTAGATTATGTTGCTAGAGGTGTTTTAGGGTTTTAGTATTGTAATTAATGGCTATAAGCTGGCTTGAAAAACTGGGTTACGGCATCGTGGTTGTTTATTACTATACTTGTAATTTGTTTTAGGTTTAACACCTGTGTACTCAGAATTTATTTTAATATAACTTGTGTTTAAAAAAAATAAGCCTGATATATGTCCGCGTTGTTCTTTGATATTCGGTGTTCTATATGGTAATGATTTAATCATTGTTGTAAAAATAAAATAAATAGGTTTAAGAACTCTGCTGTAAGTTGGATTCTATGATATCAATAGTTTTACTCCTGCGCTTTCCTTGTATCATTCGTAACTTAAAAGAGAAGGACTTATGACAGTCATACTGTAGATTAGAGTAGATGTTTGGTGGGTGCGTGTCCAAAGATTTATGTTAAAAGTTTTTGTATATATAATGACTGTGACTGTGGATAAAATTTATGCATGAACTTAGTTTTTAGGATACTATGTTTGAAGTCTCCTGTAGGTTCAATCTGATATATAAGGCATTTCATTTTTCTGTTTCAATCTGTCGAAACATTGTAGTCTGGCTACGGCCGTGATAGATTTATTGTCCACTCTCAAAGAGAAATACTTATAATAAATTTATTCTTATTACAGTAAATAAAATACTAGGGTTTGTGTTCGTCAAGGCAATCATAGTTGGGTTCGATAGCTATCTATGTAGATATGATTTTCTATATTTGAAAGTGTAGCTTATTGTTAAGACAGGTCTCTGTCAAAACTGTGCATTCATATGCAGATTTCTTTGAACACGATGATGAACTAAAAACTATAGTATTTAATAGAAGATTAAGACTAAATACTAAACATGCTATTAGGTTTGAGCTTGGCCTCGAGTTAGTTTTGATTCTGTCTTTATTTGACTCTGTTTAAAGTGTTAATAACCAGTCAATTTTCACCGAAGGTTTCTAGTTATAGAACAATAGAAAAATAGATTCTAAACAAAGTCCCAAGGTCGCAATTCTTATGTTAATTAACTACTCAGTTCGTTTTAGTCAGAATCTGAAAAATTATTTTTAAACAAGTACAAAACCTTACTGTACAGTTATGTTTCTAATTCTAGGTGAAATTAAAATAGAAGTTGAGCTAAGTACTTGATTCATCCATTACTGTGATAGCTCATAACCTGAACACTGCTTTAGCTAGGGTTTGCACCTATCAGATCATCTACGAGAATTAAATCTTCTGTGGTTATAAAAGACCTGCAATATAACTTTACAGCTAACAATAATTACTATAACAAACTAAGTTAAAAATTACAAAATTTCTAGGACTTACAGTATTACTACTGTATGGCACGCATTGCAATCACTATCTCTGCACGATAATAAAAATTTGATAAAATACTAAAACATAATAATTACAACTATCACTAAAAATCAGGGATCTGCAATTTATAATGAGTTAAATACTACTAAGACCTAATAAGTTAACATAACATCCTATTATTTAAATTTAATAAACAACAGGAATAGGTAACAGAACTTGTTCAAACTGAGGTCAACAACAGCAATGGGAGACTGTTCCTCCCTACCAACTCCTCGAGAGTGCCCAAACAGCACTTCTCAGGACCCCCGAGCTTGCTCTGGTCTAACTAGCTAGAACTAGGTACAGCCAACAATTCCCTCAGCCCAAACAGCTACACTGGAACCAAGTTACTGCAGCATCCCAAATCAAAACACTCCCTTACTGTATTGTCCCTCTTCCTCAATGGAACTCCTGAATAGCATTCACCTGAATGTATTCTCCCTCTAGAACAAAAGCTGACCCCCAGCTCAGTTCATTGAGTACTATTTAAAAGATTGCGTAGGTCTTAGTTGGGTTAGCTGTCATTAATGAGCCACCTGCTCAGATTCCACTTTCTTGGGGAATCATGACCCCAAAATATAGGGAAGTTGCCACCTGCAACTTAGGAAATGTTTGAGGATGCTGCCACTTGTCTTTTGTCCTTCCACCTAGTTCCACCCACCAGTTAGACCAGTAACCTCTTTTAACAGCTCTCCGATGCTGTTGTCTCCATAATTTATTTATTAATAATAAAATATTCAGAATTTACATTCCATTTCTGGTGACTCTGCTGAGTCATCAATTCCTACTTAGCATTAAATTAAACATAATGTCTCAGGAATATTTATAAAATAATTACATTATTTTGCAAAATTGGGGTATGTGACATACACGCCCCCTTAAAATGTAACATCGTCCTCGATGTTACTTATTCTTCATCTTCAGCCACCTGCTGGAATAGATGTGGGTATGCTTCCCGCATCTTACTTTCCAGCTCCCAGGTAGCTTCTTCAGGACTAAGGTGCTTCCATTGCACCTTCAGCTGTCCAATTATGCGGTTCCGCAGAGTAATTTCCCTCCTCCCGAGGATACAATCCGGTTCCACCAGAACTTCCCCTTCTGGTTCTACCTGTACAATGTTCCAATCAATAACATGAGTAGCATCATGAACATACTTTTTCAAATCAGAGATATGAAAAACATTGTGTACTTTTAAATTTGGTGGTAATGCTAACTGATAAGCAACTTGACCGATTCTAGATAAAATTTCAAACGGACCACAGTAACGTGGCGCTAATTTTGCACAACTTCCTAATCTTAGGGAGCTCTTCTTTGGCCTTACCTTGATGAACACATGTTCACCTACCTGGAACTCTTTAGGAGTTCTTTTCAAATCTGCTTGACTCTTTTGCCGATCCTGGGCAATCTTCAAATTTTCCTGCACTTGTTTCACAATTTGTTCCATTTCTTTCAATAAATCAGGTCCTAACACTAATCTATCTACTGGATTACTCCAAGAGATAGGAGTGTTACATTTTTGTCCATACAAAATTTCAAAAGGACTAAACTTAGCTGATGATTGATAGCTGTTATTGTATGCAAATTCTGCTAAGTGTAAATAATCCTCCCACTTACCTGGTTGATCTTTAACATACATCCTTAACAGATCTTCTAATACCTGATTAACTCTTTCAGTTTGTCCGTCCGTCTGAGGATGGAAAGAGGTGCTGAAATTCAGAGTTGTGTTTAATCCTTTAAACAAAGCTCTCCAAAAATTCCCTGTGAATTTAGGATCCCTGTCTGATATAATAACTTTTGGAATACCGTGTAACCGAAAAATCTGTTTTAGAAAGATATCTGCTATGTTTGCAGCCTTGTAAGTGGTTTTAACAGGAATAAAGTGTGCTGATTTACTTAATTTATCTACCACTACCATGATTGAATCATTTAGATGCTGATTTTTGGGTAATCCCGTGATGAAATCTAGGATGATTATTTCCCACTTCCAGCTAGGTATAGGTAAAGGTTGCAGCAATCCAGCTGGATGTTGGTGTTCTGTTTTCACTTGTTGGCAGTCCAAACATCTAGCTATATACTCAGCTGTTTCAGATTTCATATTAGGCCAAAAATATTCTTTTCTCAACATGGTGACAGTCTTTTGGTAACCTGGATGCCCTGAGTAAGGGGTTTTATGAATTTCATCTAGAATTAACAGTTTAACTTTAGGTGCATTTGGAACATACATCCTGTCTTTAAACAGTAAAAATCCGTCTTCATTTAAACTATATCCTTTTATCACACTTTCTGCGGGTTGTTCTTTGGCTACAGTTTGTAGATATTGATAATTTTCATCTGATTTTATCCCTTCAGCCAACTATTCATTTAAATCAGAGGTGTAAGCGCTGCTAGCTGATACAAAATTTGGTTTTGCATTTCTGCTCAAGGCATCAGCCACCTTATTTTCCTTTCATTTTATGTGTTGAATTTCAAAATCGTATTCACTTAAGAATGCCAAGCACCTGGCTTGTCTTGCATTTAAATTAGGCTGATCTAAAAGGTATTTCAGACCTTTATTATCCTTTAGTAAAGTGAATTTTCTGCCTATTAGGTGGTGTCGCCACATCTTTAAAGCATGGATTACAGCAGCTAATTCTAGGTCATAGGTGGCATAATTCTTTTCATGAATTTTCAGCTTCCTAGATTCGTAAGCAATGACATGTCCCTCTTGAGTCAGCACTCCGCCTAAACCATCATTACAAGCATCGGTGCAAACCACGAAATCTTTATTTGGATCCGCTATTCTGAGAATAGGCGCAGTTGTCAATAAGGTCTTAAGTTTCTTAAAGCTTTCTTCACACATCGCATTCCAATCAAACTTATTGCCTTTCTTTTGCAGAGAAGTGATTGGGTTGGCTATTTTTGAAAAGCCTTCAATAAATCTCCGATAGTAACCGGTAATTCCCATGAAAGATCTAACATCTGTTACATCTTTTGGTACTGGCCATTCTTCAATTGCCCGAATCTTTTCAGGATCAACTGAAATCCCTTCCTTAGTGACTACATGTCCTAAGTACTGGATTTCGTCTTTAAAGAAGTCACACTTACTGAATTTCGCAAAGAGCTGTTGCTCTCTTAGTTCTTGTAAGACTATACGTAAGTGTTCTTTATGCTCCTCCTCATTCTTGGAATACACTAAAATATCATCGATGAATACAACCACAAATTTATCTAAGTACTTATGCATTATGTTATTCATTAAGCACATAAAGACAGCTGGGGCATTAGTAAGCCCAAATGGCATTACGACAAATTCGTAATGTCCGTACCTTGTTCTAAAAGCTGTTTTGAAAATGTCTTCTTCTTTAATTCTCACCTGATGATAACCCGATCTCAGGTCGATCTTAGAGAACACTGTAGCTCCACGTAGTTGATCAAACAGATCATCTATACGAGGTAACGGATACCTGTTTTTAATCGTCATCTTGTTCAGTTGACGATAATCTATGCAAAGTCGCATAGTTCCGTCCTTCTTTTTAACAAAAATCACTGGTGCCCCCCAAGGGGATACACTGGGTCGAATATAATTCTTGTCTATTAACTCCTTTAACTGAGTTTTCAATTCGTTAAGCTCCAAAATATCCATACGATACGGGGCTTTTGAACTGGGAACAACACCTGGTACCAGCTCAATTGTAAAGTCTAGCTCCCTCTTGGGAGGTAATTCTGGGATTTCCTCAGGAAAAACATCAACAAAATCTTTGACTACAGGGATGTTCTCTACTGTTTTCTTGTTGTTTTCAGACTTATCTGTCTCATCTGTAATAGTTACAGCATAGGTCTTACACCCTTTTCTGACTGCCCTTTTAAGTTGTAAAGCAGAAATCTGCCTAGCTACTGTTTTCCTAGGAATACCCCTGACAGTTACAGGCTGTCCATTACTGTTTACACATCTTAAAGTTTTGTCAAAACAGTTTAAAACTACCCTATGCTGTTCCAACCAGTCCATTCCGATAAGTATGTCATAAGAGCCAAGTGGCAAGATGTTTAATTTAACTGTATTTCTAAAATCATTCATATTTAAGATACATTCTTTTACATAACAGTTTACTTTCCTTTTTGCCCCAGTAGCTAGTTGTATAGACCAGGAATTATCAAATCTTTCAACAGTCAAATTACATTTTTCTACTAACTGGGGTGAAATATAACTAAGACTAGCACCCGGATCTATTAAAATAGTTACAGGGGTTTTGTTAATCATACCTCCTACTTCCACCATGGATGTTTGATAGTCAGCTTGGCGGTTTTACAACACTGCATTGATTCGGGGCATAGTTCCTGCAAAGTCTCCAACTGTCATTTAATCTTGAACAGTATGAATATTGTTGATTTGTTTCTTTCTGTTTGGGCAAACTGAAGCATAATGTGGGCCATTACACTCCCAGCACTTGACAGGTTCCTTTCGCTCAAAATTTTTATTGTAGTTTCCATGATTATTAGGAGCCTCCTTGCTGCTTTTGTAATTGTTGGAATGACTGGCAGCTCCATTTTTGTTTCCCTGGAAGCTTTTACCATTAAAGTGGTTTCCGTTTTTGCCATTCTTGAAACTTTTATGTGAGACAAACTCCTTTTTCTTGTACTCGATCTGATTGCTGTTCTTTTTGGCTTTCCAGCTGGCTATCCCCTCTTTCTTTTTATTCTGTTCATAACAGAAATTAGCTTTTCGCATAGCTTCTTCCAGTGTTTTGGGGTTGTCATATTCAATTCTGTCCTTGATATGATAGGGCAGACAACTAAGAAACCGTTGTATTTTTGGTTTCTCTTCGACAAAATACGGCACATACCGTAACAGGCTTAAGAACTTACTGTTTAAGTCCTTCATTGTCATAGATCCTAGCTTTAGTTCATAAAATTCCTTGGCCCTCTCCTCATAATACTGTTCAGACAGAAATTTCTTCTTGAAGTATCTTTTAAAAGTACTCCAATTAACTTCTCTCTCTTTAATCCCCTTGACCCTTTTCAGATCTTGCCACCATATGTCTGCCTTTCCAGAAAGGTTGTAGATGGCCATTCGTGCCTTCAGCTGATTGGAGTAGTTATAAATCTGGAAATATTTTCTCATCCCGGATAACCAGGATTCTGCCTCTTCTCCCGTTTCAGATTCTCCATTGAAAGTTGGAGGTTTTATCTTTTTAAACTCCCCGGAAATCTCTTCATAAGGCCTGTACCTTTTCCTTCTGCTGTGCAGCTCAACTTCGCTGCTGTCACTACTAGTGCGATAACTGTGTTGTTCCCTTTTTTCTTCAGATGACGAACTGCTGTCAGATTTAGCTGGTTTCGTCTTTTTTGAACCTCTTTGATGACTAACTTCTTCTGATCCAGCTCGTTTGCCCCTTCCTTCTGTCTGAAATTTTTCTAATAATAATTGATTGAGCTGCTCTTGTGTTTTCAGAATCCTTTCATTATCTTTCTTGACTGTTTCTATCTCTGTCTTTAATCCTTTTATGGTCTGCAACAGTTCAGTGGAATGAACGATTACCTCCTCCTTTTCAGGTTCTCCTGACATCTGTCTTGTCACAGTGTTTGGAGATTCCTCCTCAGCATATTCTCCCAGTTTTTCCATACCTGCCTGAAAAATTCAGAAAAAGGAAATTTTCTGTTCTGTTCATGAAACAGAAATATAAGTTAGTACTTTATAAATATGTAAATTTTCTTTTATGTTCAGTGTTTTGCGGAAGCTAGTGGAGTCACATCCAAGCCTAGTGTCTGAACCTGGCTCTGATACCATATGTCATAACCCGAAAATTTCCGAAAAATTTAAAATTTTTGTGATAGCAATAAATGTTGTTTTAAAAGTAGTTCTTCAACTATCTGTTTTAACTTTCTTGATAGTGAGTGTGTATGAAGATTCTTTATTGTACTTAAGTGTTATTATGAGTTATCTTAATTGTTTGCTAATTGTTTTTCTGCTTTCAACCGCAAGGGGGAAGTTGTCAATGTCGACCTGGCTTACTTAGCTCCCGAGCTAATGCATCCAATGTCTTTCATTTACAGGTATGCAGGTAAAGTATGGTAATCATTTTAATTCTATTTGTTGTACCAAAAAGCTCAGTAAAACTTTAACATACGTGGCAGGTGGTCAAATAAGCAAGGTAGAAGTTTTGTCCCTATACACTTCAGATATTCTTACTGCTAGAACGTCGATGATTTTGTATAAGCGTATGATAAATATTTATACTTTAGCAGACTGTCTTAAACTCCTCCATGAGGTATTGTTTGTGATATTCTTACTGTGTTGTATTAACACCTTTTTATCTATCGTTATATAATAACATGGAAATAAGGAATCAAACTACTTGTCTAACTGTCTGTTACTGCGTAAATATGAATAAACTTACGAGGATCTAGAAATTGGCAATGTGTAGATTTCTTATTACTTACACCGTGTAATAGTATGTCAAATTCATAACTTCTTTGGTACTCCCTTATGGCTTGTTTAAATTCAACCACTATCCCTTCTTTAATATAATAAAAATCCATGCCTTCAGCTATTTAAAGTGACAATGATATAATGAAATTGTAGATTGTAAAATTTATCTTTATCTTAAGATTTTATAAGTCCATGGATTTTCGATGAGCTCCTTGCCACTCCTTATAAGACTAGGCTTTAAACAAAAATATTGTTACCCTATTCTAAGTCATTTCAACTTACCTTATCTATCTACCCATACTAATATATATATTAGGTTGATCCTTCCCTATATGTTTTTGAATAACTCCCTTTTAATGATCCTCATGTCATTATTCCATTAATCATGTTGTAAAATATCATTGTCAATCATTGACATACGTATATATGAAATTATGGTGATAGGCTATATGGATTTTATAGTATTGTTATCATTATGCAATGTATTGTTATCATTGTGCAAATGTAATGATCCCGAATGTGGCATCACAACATATAAGAGGAACACTACTCATACTATGGTTTTAAAATTCCTCCCTGCGATTTTAATTGAAACATGGATCATGAATTTGAACGCATGCAACTATATACTTTCCACCCACAGCATGCAAGAATTTAAAATCTACGTGTATCATTCTCTGCCAAGTATCGAAAGTATTTAAACGCTGTCTCAACCTTAACTTCTGCATTTTCCCCAGCCTTCGGGCTTGTCCTCTGTGGAAACCCTCCTGTCCGAACCCTAAGTCTTCTGAGATGTTAAGAGCTCGGCTCTTCTGCAGCTTGAACCTATTCGTGCTTGCTTGACTCTTTACAAGAGGATAGAATGTGTTGTTGTTAATGGCAGATGTAGTCGGGGAAGATTCGTAAGGTTTTTATTCTTTCTCTGTCAGCGTTGCCCCTGTCGTAGCATTTCCATTTCTCCTAGCTGGGTCTGGTTGAAGTTTCAATGTATTAGCTGTTTGTTAATCTGCCAGTTAGAGGCATTAGTTTAACTTAGTTTTAAGGGGTTTTACAAGTTTATTAACTTGTGTACAATTGCAATCCTTTCGTAATGGTTCATGGCCGACCCTGAGAGTCGTTGTTGTTGTTATTTGGCATTTTAATAGGTCATTAAGACCGTAGGGTTTAATACCACCTGCTACCCTGGTTCGGTCTCCACTGCCTACAGTGTTCTTAAGATGGGCTTGTTAAATTTCTCGGAATATGATAGCCTGTAATTTCTGAGAACCATTACCCTGGTGCAGACATTTTGGGATTCCCTTCTTCAGTTCGCGACTGTCAACCCAGCTTCTGTTGGTGGAATAATTTGGTAAGTTTCAGGCCTTCTTTTCGTATATAGTACGCAGATTTGTTTATATAAATATTTCAACAATATTCAAGAAATAACTAACACATTCAAATGCTTGCAGGTCTTAGCTCCATCCGAAAGAAGCATGACTCTCATTTCGACTGTTTGTTGCTTAACCGGTAAGCCTGGTCTATTACCATGGCCATTCCTCCTTGTTGGTTATTATGTGGTTTTGGACGAGGAACTATCTTTGTGACTAGCGCTGTGCTGTTAGCCCTGAGACTGACTACGGTCATTTTGTAATTAGATTATGTTGCTAGAGGTGTTTTAGGGTTTTAGTATTGTAATTAATGGCTATAAGCCGGCTTGAAGAACTGGGTTACGGCCTCGTGGTTGTTTATTACTATACTTGTAATTTGTTTTAGGTTTAACACCTGTGTACTCAGAATTTATTTTAATATAACTTGTGTTTAAAAAAAATAAGCCTGATGTATGTCTGCGTTGTTCTTTGATATTCGGTGTTCTATATGGTAATGATTTAATCATTGTTGTAAAAATAAAATAAATAGGTTTAAGAACTCTGCTGTAAGTTGGATTCTATGATATCAATAGTTTTACCCCTGCGCTTTCCTTGTATCATTCGTAACTTAAAAGAGAAGGACTTATGACAGTCATATTGTAGATTAGAGTATATGTTTGGTGGGTGCGTGTCCGAAGATTCATGTTAAAATTTTTTGTATATATAATGACTGTGACTGTGGATAAAATTTATGCATGAACTTAGTTTTTAGGATACTATGTTTGAAGTCTCCTGTAGGTTCAATCTGATATATAAGGCATTTCATTTTTCTATTTCAATCTGTCGAAACATTGTAGTCTGGCTACGGCCGTGATAGATTTATTGTCCACTCTCAAAGAGAAATACTTATAATAAATTTATTCTTATTACAGTAAATAAAATACTAGGGTTTGTGTTCGTTAAGGCAATCATAGTTGGGTTCGATAGCTATCTATGTAGATATGATTTTCTATATTTGAAAGTGTAGCTTATTGTTAAGACAGGTCTCTGTCAAAACTGTGCATTGATATGCAGATTTCTTTGAACACAATGATCAACTAAAAACTGTAGTACTTAATAGAAGATTAAGACTAAATACTAAACATGCTATTAGGTTTGAGCTTGGCCTCGAGTTAGTTTTCATTCGGTCTTTATTTGACTCTGTTTAAAGTGTTAATAACCAGTCAATTTTCACCGAAGGTTTCTGGTTATAGAACAATAGAAAAATAGATTCTAAACAAAGTCCCAAGGTCGCAATTCTTATGTTAATTAACTACTCAGTTCGTTTTAGTCAGAATCTGAAAAATTATTTTTAAACAAGTACAAAACCTTATGTATAGTTATGTTTCTAATTCTAGGTGAAATTAAAATAGAAGTTGAGCTAAGTACTTGATTCATCCATTACTGTGATAGCTCATAACCTGAACACTGCTTTAGCTAGGGTTTGCACCTATCAGATCATCTACGAGAATTAAATCTTCTGTGGTTATAAAAGACCTGCAATATAACTTTACAGCTAACAATAATTACTATAACAAACTAAGTTAAAAATTACAAAATTTCTAGGACTTACAGTATTACTACTGTATGGCACACATTGCAATCACTATCTCTGCACGATAATAAAAATTTGATAAAATACTGAAACATAATAATTACAACTATCACTAAAAATCAGGGATCTGCAATTTATAATGAGTTAAATACTACTAAGACCTAATAAGTTAACATAACATCCTATTATTTAAATTTAATAAACAACAGGAATAGGTAACAGAACCTGTTCAAACTGAGGTCAACAACAGCAATGGGAGACTGTTCCTCCCTACCAACTCTTGGAGAGTGCCCAAACAGCACTTCTCAGGACCCCCGAGCTTGCTCTGGTCTAACTGGCTGGAACTAGGTACAGCCAACAATTCCCTCAGCCCAAATATCTACACTGGAACCAAGTTACTGCAGCATCCCAAATCAAAACACTCCCTTACTGTATTGTCCCTCTTCCTCAATGGATCTCCTGAATAGCATTCACCTGAATGTATTCTCCCTCTAGAACAAAAGCTGACCCCCAGCTCAGTTCATTGAGTACTATTTAAAAGATTGCCTAGGTCTTAGTTGGGTTAACTGTCATTAATGAGCCACCTGCTCAGATTCCACTTTCTTGGGGAATCATGACCCCAAAATATAGGGAAGTTTCCACCTGCAACTTAGGAAATGTTTGAGGATGCTGCCACTTGTCTTTTGTCCTTCCACCTAGTTCCACCCACCTGTTAGACCAGTAACCTCTTTTAACAGCTCTCCCATGCTGTTGTCTCCATAATTTATTTATTAATAATAAAATATTCAGAATTTACATTCCATTTCTGGTGACTCTGCTGAGTCATCAATTCCTACTTAGCATTAAATTAAACATAATGTCTCAGGAATATTTATAAAATAATTACATTATTTTTCCTAATTGGGGTATGTGACATTTTTAATACCCCCTTTATATCATATTATCAAGTTGTAACAAATAAGAACCCTATCACATCTTAGTATAAGAAAACATGATACTAAATAAAATAATAGTATAATGCTAATAATGATCACACCAAGATTGCGGTGGTGACTAATCAATTTGTAGCATTGGATAGTGCAAGACCCAATGAAATAGTACTAGGGAAGGCAAAATGCATAAAAGGAAACCCATTCAAGAGATCAACATAACCAAGAATGTAAAAGGCTGATAGTCCAATAGTTAGTGCAATGTTTAGAAAATATTAGAATTGCAAATGTTTCACACACCACAGGCTACCAATCTACCAATTTTATATCATGTAAATATAAGTATAACCGTAGAGATCTCATGTTTTCTATAAGCTTAATAAATTAAACTCCATAAAAATTCAAAATTAAAACCCTTTCGTGGATGGAATCACCTACCTTTTTATCAAAACAAACATCATTGATGTTTGAACCCAAATGAACATAGAAAAAATCCTCTTACTTTCCAATAACACTGCATGATCATGTGCATAGCTTGGATTTGGGTCATTCACGAGATGCAATGAATTTCCTCCACTTTCTCTACATGTATTCTTGCAATCAAGGGAATTAACAACATTTAGTTACTTTTTCATAGGTTATATCTAGTGTTTTTTTCTTTACAAGAGAAGGAAAAATATCCATTGTTAGGTTTCAAGCATGCAATAGTTATAAAGATACATCGATGGTGAAACTTATATGATACCATTTCATGGTACAACGATAACACATATGGTATGTAAATAAGGATTTAGATTTTCACCTATGTTCATGTCAGATCCAATACAATATTAAGATGGATTCCTTGCATATAAGAATTAAAATTACATCATGAATGTGCCAAATATAACTCAATCTAACAATTATTCATAACTGGCAATGTGAAAATGTTAAAGAAGAATATGAAAATTTGAAAGAAATAATTAGTCAACAAATATTGTTCTAACTTTTCTCGGTTCCAGTGAGCCAATAAATATTGATCTCACTTTTCTTGGTTGTCATGGAGCAAGGTTTGATTGAATCTCAATACCCACCTAAACCCCAACCTAAAAAATGAAGAGTTAGATCTTTTACTCGAATGCCCACAAAAAATACATTACAATTGTTCAACTATGGAACTCCCAATTAGCTACATCTCTTAAATTAAAGATGAAAAAATTCAAACCAAGCCTAAATAAGTTATTAAATGAGGATTGCTCAAGCCCATTAATTTAAAGAGACTTCCATCGATATTATAATTGGTACACTATTATCATATTTATGCAAAACTTAGGATCATAAACAATATCAAATAAAAGTAGAGGGTCCTTAAGTTTTATGTGGTTATGAATTGAGCCCATGATTTGGAGGTATGAATCCATCCCACAATTTGAAGGTTATTCCTTAGCCCACCCAAATAAAAAAACCCCCAATATTTATATTACTATGTCAAATTCAAAACCCCCCTTCACCCCTTAATACGGGGAAATATATTTTTGAGTTTTTTAAGAGTATTCAAACCCCCAATATGAATGGGCGTGATATGGTATTGCCTCACTAGTGAACCCCCCGTGATTTTGACACACACAAGAAGATCAATATATCAAAGTCATCAAAAAAATAAGCTTCACATCAAGTGGAGGATCATCACGGTCCGTCAAGGTCGACCCTAATCATCATTGGTTAGCTATTGGTCATGAATGACAAGATCTCATCCATCATTGCCCCATTGCCTTATTTAAGTTTTAAGTTTTTTTTTATCTTAGAGATTGCAAGGGTGAGCCCTTGAAAGTTGACATTTAGATGTATGCGTAGAGGGAAGAAATTGTAGTAGCATTCCCTCCTCTCATAAATTTCTAACAATCGTTTTGGCAAAGCATTCCCCCATGACATTGAGAATTCTTGGAGTGAACCAAATGTGTTGGAGAATCAATGAGAACAACTCTATGAATGGTACAAGATCCACTCTCAATAATTCAAGAACTACTACAAAGGTGCTATATCTATTTCAATTGTTTTTATAGATTTAATAATTTGCATATTATGCAAATTGACAAAAAAATAGTAAACTTGCTTCTAATAAAATGCATTTGACTAAACATAATACTATTTTGACTTTTCTTCTAAAATGAGGAAAAAGCATTTCAATTCCTAATAGTTGCCATACATCTACTCTACAAACTTATATTTAATATAATTTTTTTAATACTTCAGTATGTTAATTTATAAAATCCTTCATATACTATATAAAATACAAATAGATATGTGATAATTCAATTTGTATTTATATAAGTATAGTATAATAATTATAATTTGCATGAAACAACAAGTTATTATAGTAATTGTTTATAGCATATCACATAGATAACAACCATATGTTAGTGAATGTCTACAATATATAACACTAAAACCTTTAATGATGACCATTTCAAAACGAGAACATGCAATATATTATTATATGCTTACTATACAAATAGCCGCCACAAATCATAAAATTCTAATAAGGCAAAGGGACATTAATATTTCTAATGATGATAATCTCAAAATAAGGTATGATCAACATCTTAATCTACACTTCTTTTTGCATAGCATTTTTTTCTTTGTTAAATTGCTCTAGTCGTAATGGTTGTAGGATGAAGTGTTATCCAATATAAAATATATACAAGGTTACAAGATTGAGTCATCCTTTAAGTTCAATTTGACAACCCCACACATCCAAACTCTCAAACAAAGAAATTCTAACTTATTAGAAATATTGTAAACCTACATACTATCAAAGCTTTTACAAAATAGAAAGTTTCTAATATATGTTTACCTTGTGTACAACATGATCAAATAAATAATGAGAATAATTGTTTTCATTAATTAAAAAAACATGACAATATATTTGGAAAAAAATGAGAGATGGATGAATTTACAATTTTAAAATCTCATTTTATGGTGTATCTCTTGTAGCTAAACTTTGTGAGAATCTCTATAGATTATTTATAAACTAATATGAGAAATAAATATTGAGGATATGCATTTGCGCAATGGGGGATTGAAGGTGTGTATTCGATGTAACAAATGCACACCTACACCCCTGAAGTAGTGGATGGAGAAGGTATGTAAGGGTGACAAATAAACACCTTCAGTTCCTTACAAGTGTGTAGTGAGGTTCACAAGAGTGTGAAAGTGTGTGTTTTTTGCACATTTTCACCCTTGAAAGGGTGGGTGGTGAGGGGCACCTTCACTTCCAATGATGAAGGTGTGCAACAAACACACACATACAAGTGGTGAGGGTGATGGTGAGGGATTGAAGGTGCGCAACTAACACACCTGCACGCCCTCCCCCTCCACTCTCGTGCACACCCTCAACACCCACCCTCCAAAAAATGCATGTTAAATGTGTGTACAAATGTGTCTGTTGCATGCCTTCACCCTCATGAGTGTAAGTAGTGAGGGTGTGTTTGCTACACACCTTAACCCATTAGGAGGATGGGTTGAAGGTGTGCAATTGTTCCCTTACCCACCTTCACTCCCTAAGGGTGGAGGTGTGCAACTAACTCACACATTCACACCTTCATCTCCCATGTTCGTTTATAAAGGCACACTTTTATCTCCCACATTTTTTCATAAATGCACATCTTCATCCCCCACCACATAGTTACCCATCCTCCTAGGAATATGCAAAAATGTGCACTCTTACCTCCCTACAACCCACCCTCCTAAGGGTGATGCACAAATGCACACACTCTTCACCCACCCTCTTGGGGGCTAACACATAAATGCATACCCTCACCGCAACTACCCACTCTCTTGGGGGTAACACATATATGCATACCCTCACTGCAACTACCCACCCTTGAGGGGGTGATGTACAAATGCCTCTCTCGCCACCCATTCTCTTGGGGAGTGACACACAAATGAACATCCATGGTCCCCACCACCCATCCTCCTAGGAGGTGAAGTTGTCAATTTTTCTGTCACTTCTTCCATCCAATATTCTCCATAATTTTTCAGTCACATTCTTTCCGATATGCATTGTATCAAATAGATGAGCAATTTGTAGGTGCTCATAGTAGGGCAACCTACTAAATTGTCTAGGATAACTTTTCATTCCTTGTGGAATCCCATTAATTCCTTCATGATCACATGAACAACAATCATGAAATTACATAAATCAATGTCAATTACAGTAAACAACACACAATATAAAAAAATACAATATAAAATATCATATATGATGATTCATTATACGTACCTTGACGATTTCTATTATATTGCAACTTCCATAGGTGAGGTGTCATTCTTTGCGGTTTTAATGCAGTCTCTTTCTTTCCATTGAAAAGATGTTTTTCGGTAGTTCGATACCTGTGATTCTTAGAGAGGAAGTGCCTATACTCATCAAACACCTCCTTTCCTAAACTTTTTGAACGACGAGATTTGATCTTAGGACCACAAACTGGACATGCAATTTTTCCCTTTGTCTGAAGGCCTACATAAAGAGATGGAATATCTATGTCAACTATAATTATATACAAAATGACTGGATTATTTAGAAAGACATGTGTGCGTAGTATATTAACTAGTAGGTCATATAATTTTTTGCAAATAAAGTGGAACTTATAATTACATACCACAAAAATGGGTTAACCCTATGGTATCATGTATTGTCCATACAAGCATTGCATGGAATTGAAATTGCCTTTGTCGTATTGGTCTAGATACGTCATACATGGTGATGCCATTCCATAACTTAAGTAGATCGTCAATAAGAGGTTCGATATAGACATCCATATCTTTGACTTGGTACTTACCTGATTGATTTGAACATATAAAAAATATAATTATGAGACATACCATTTAGATTATATATATTAAACCATATTGCACAATAGAAAAACATTAAATATATATATGATATTATGCGACAAAAATACAACAAAGGAGATACTACTACATTAAAAAAAAAACTACAGGGTTTGTACCTGGAACAATCATTGACAACATTATGTGCTCCCTCTTTATTGTCAACCATGGAGGAATGTTGTTGTTGATAACAAAAATAGGCCACACCAAGTAAATGGATCTCATCTCTGCAAATGGATTGACACCATCTACTGCCAAAGAAATTTATATCTCTAAACACAGACCCATCTGCAGGCATCTGAATAATGTCGTCTTGAATTCTGTTCTGTGCATGGTAATCCATAAACTGCATTATGCTTTTGCACCTTAACAGTCGTTCCAAACATGGAATAATGGGAATATAACATAGAACCTTGCGCGGCACCTTTTTTGTTACTTGATCTGTGCGATATCTACTAATATGACATTCAGGACATTCTGTTGCAAATTCATGATGATTGTACTATAGAACATGGTCATCAGGGCATGCATGAATTGCTTCATAATGCATTCCAATTTCTTTTGTGATGGCAGATAAATCTCAATATGTGAAAGGTAAAATATTTGACGGTGGTAACAAATATTCACCTATCATGCCACAACAAATTAAAATAAAAATCTAGTTAATATAATATAGAAATAATATTAATGAAACAAATTTCATTCGTAATAATTTGACTTATATATGAATTAACAATAAAATACACAATCATATATATTTTGTGATGGGATATATTACGTACCTTAACATCCGTGTGACTGATGTTTGAAAGACCATTCATAGGCTTCAAGTTCATTATCAACAATATACCAGAGAGAAGATTTGTCTTGGAGCCCTCATAAAGGGGTTCGTATACCTTATCAAGAAGAGGTATATCATGAATATCATCAAAATTTTCATCATTTTCATGATCATGATCATCATCATCATCATCCATTCCAACACTAAATGAATCATTGATTAAAGTATTTGTAACATCATCTTCAACTATGTTATCAGTATGATCATCTTCTTCAATGTGATCATTAACTTGTTCTCCATTAATATTCATAGCTCCATGTCCCTCCAGTACTTGTTTTGGAAGCACTTCCTCCGAACAATATGTTGTAGGATGTCTTTCCTTTATAATTATATGAAACAATCAATAGATAAAAGTTAATATAAGAAATTCAAACGCAAAATGTACAAATGCAAAATGCAAAATGTAAACATTTATGTGATGCATTTAAAATGTAACAAATATTTTTACTGTTGGGATGAAAAGAACAATGACCAATTGTACTAGTGTTGGTCAAATAGGTGCATCCAAACTATCCAAGAGACATAATAATTGACCCAATTACTGAGCAAAGCTACTAAAAAATAACTCAAAATTTCTCATACTATCCACTAAGGTAAGTTAAACGATGCTATGGTTTCTATTGAGAAAATATAAGAAAAATTACACCATGCCAATATAGTCGTTATTTTTATTATCATGATGGAAAGTGTCACAAATCTAGGGAGTTAAGTGCTTTCCCAAGTGAGTGGGTTAGTCTCACTAATGAACAAATAAATGAGTTACTCTAATAAATATTAAATTCAACATGCACAAAAGAAAAAAATTATTATAATAAATATTAAATATTAAAATAATATTTATTGTCCATGTTAGTCCCCATCTATTGAAACCACAATCAATAGATATATAAGTTAATATAAGAAATATTAAAATAATACATAAATTTACAAAGCAATCAAAATAAAAACATATATAATGCAAAACTTACAAATAGATGGTATTCATGTCCCCCCTCAACGTGCCCATGCTCCCTACAATGTTTTGTGGTTGTTGTGATCAAAATTCTTCTCCTCTTAAAGCCCCTGCATTGACTGCATGGACAATAGCATTTCCCATCACCCTTTCTTTCAACTCCTTCCCACAATCTAGCAAGCAATTCTCGATTTTGTTCATCTGGATCAGGAATATTGCTAGTTGACATTTTCTCATAAAGAACTTGAATGAAGATTATCGATCTTAGAAAATGAAGCTCCACACTTCACTCGCTTGAATGACAAAAACAATGCAAATAATGAAAAACAGTCCGCTGAATAAAAAAAATTATGCAAACCGTCGCTTGTATGGAAAACATGTCGGAATGTTTCGATATTTATAGATTTTAAAAGTCATTGGTCTGTCGAATATCCGATGACTAAAACCTAGTTACTGTTGGTGATTTGATGTCGGATATCCGACATCGTCAGGTTTCAAAAGACGTCGGATGTCCGATGGCCTAGGTCTTAACATGATGTCGGATATCCACAGAGCCATCGGATATCCATAAGGCCATCGGATATTCCAGGGGTCTCGTCGGATATCCACAAATTCGTCGGATATCCGACAGGTCCTTCTATCAATTTAAGAAAAAAAATCAAATTTTATAACTTTTAAGGTGAAATCTGACGACACAGTCCTTTTCGTTGGAGGTCATTGGATTTTCTCGTTGGATTTTGGGTTCAAATCTTGTAGTGCCACCCTTGAGGGGGTGATGCACAAATGCCTCTCTCACCACCCATTCTCTTGGGGAGTGACACACAAATGCACATCCATGGTCCCCACCACCCATCCTCCTAGGAGTTGAAGTTGTGTAATTTTTAGTTAAGAGGCACATTCAACAATGCAAGTGAAGGAGAAGTGTAATGTAACAAATGTCCATAACACTAATACAACACACTAACCAATTAAAAAATTAAACATAAAATACAATAAAAATGCAAGTTAAATTGATTATGTAGATAAATATGTCTATATCCATCTTACCACAAATCTATTCGGTATGACAAAAAAAAATATATTTATTTACAAACATTTTCTCAAGTCAAGAAAAATGAGCATGGTCGACTGGTAAGAGAGACGAGTATGGTCGATTGGAAAGAGCACTTGAATGTGCAAGCAAATCCTGTAGACAATCGACTTGGCGACTGGAGAATCCGATGGGTTCGACCAAGAATGGACGATAGGTGCTGGTCATGGATTCATTGTCATCCAGAACCCACTATCTAACAACACTAGACTCCAACTGGTGGATGGGTGAGACTCTAATAGAGACAGTCGATTCAAACCCGGACTGAGATAGCCAAGCCTAACTCCAAATGTGTTTCATCAAATAATGTAACTGTCCATGATTGATGCATTTGACTATTGAATATTGTTGCACATCGGTGACTGTCTGAATGATTGAATGATCATCCATGAATTTGTCAAAGATCAACATTAAATATTTGTAATACCAAATTTGCATGGAGGCTACATTTTTGAGTTAAATGCATTGAAGGGATGATCATAGTCGACTCAAATTACTGTTGGAGCTATTTTCAAAGGCTGTAGATTTATTATGGTTGAATGACCGTACATGAGTTTGTCAAATATCAACATTAAATATTTGTAATACCAACTTTGTGGTAATGGTATTGATCATTTTTTACACAGTCGGGAATAATCAATCCATTTATCTTCTATTTAAATAGAGGATGAAGAAGAGAAAGGGGTTGTATTCTTGTAGATTAGATCCCTAGGCTTAGAGTGCTTCGATCCTAGGAGATTATGGGATTATTTGATGTCATAGTGCCTTCCATCTACTTTCTATTCTGTAGATTGGGATATTATATCAATGCTGCAACCAAAGGTCTTTCGTGTACTGGCTTGACTCTATCTTTTGTGTGGATTTTGGTTGTTCACCAGGAGTTTGATTTGGTGGAATTTAGTAGTGTGGCTCCTGTTGCCCCTTGCTGTATTGTGCAAGACATGATGTATCTGTGATCATTGTCATAAGACTATTATGTTATGAAGCTTTGAATAATAATATTGTTTGTTATAACTTATGTCTAATTACATGGTTCATGATATGTTTTTGGTTGTGCAGAAAACTTCATTGGATTAAATTACTTCCATCCAGTATTGATATAAAGTCTGATCAAGTTTAATTAGTAGGGATTATTTTTTACAATCTCTTGCTATGTTTTTCATCATTTCACATTCAGACTCTATCTTCACACGAGACTCTATAACTCAAGAGAAAAAGGACCAATCTGGTTAGATCCTATTATCACGCAACTTGTAGTTGCCCCTTTGAGATGAATCCTATTCAGGATGGTAGACGAATTCCGTTAATGAGATTCAAGAGATGTAATGAAGCTGTTAGTGAGATCACTTTGAATTTTGGGATATAGATTTTTTTAGTTCAATATATTTTAACATTAACATCATGGAATACAACATCAATAAATAAGAATTATATTGGTGTGGTTCTTATTTAAGGGACAGCACACAAAGATGCTCCCCAAAAGCATTGCAATGGGGCCGTGCTAGCGGCGAAAAACTAAACGCACGCACGCAACTAAGGAAGCATGCACACGCCATTAGGTTTGGTACCGAGCCGAGGCGCATTTGCGCTATTACATGTGCGCATTTCTAGCGCGTACGCACTCAAAATCGCACACACACCCCTGTTAAGATAATTAAAAAAAATAGGGCAGAGGCATTCTATTTCCTTCCATTGCGGTCGAGCCTCACTCACCCATTGCGTGCTCGGAGCTACAAACCACCATTTCCACTCGAAATATCTCTCACTCCATCCACCAAGTGATCATCAAGTGCATTGGATAGGTATGATGCATGTTTTTTGTGATTTTATTCATTTTTTTTCTAATTTTATTTATTTTTGTTTGTTTATTAAATTTTTAATAATTCCCAAATTAGTAAAATAATAGAGAATTTTTCATTTGTAGAGTGTAAACCCATACAATGAATGAAAAAACTGTTAACATGGAGTCTGGTGGAACACAAGAAAACACAAATCTTGGAATCAATGAAAACCCTCAACAAAATCAAAATGCCCAAGAAAATCAAAACCCCCAACAAAATTTCGACCAAGACGAATTGAACCATTATGTAAATGAAATGAGAGTGCACACTAGAGAACTAAGAAACAAAGTGGAACCATCTCGAGTGTCCCTTTCCACCTCAATTTAGAGCTCAATTGACTCCCTCATCCATGCACATGCACATCCCCCTTATTTCCAGCTACTTCTAGATAGGCATTTTCCGTATCGATTCATTTAGTTTTTACTTTGTATTTTTCATGCTATAATCAAATAGGTTGAGGCCCATTACCAATATTCTTACATGTATTCAAAATATTGTCAACCAAATCATGGGTCGAAACACTGCGTTTCATTGTGAGAAAAAAGATTGAAATAACTCTCTTAAGAAATAAATAAAACTACTATATACATAGTGTAATCATATGATAACATGAACCATTAGCAAAAATCAATATCAGATAGTCGATTGTCGAGTTCACCAAATTTGTAAATATATTAAACAATATGAGAAATCTTAGTATCGAACATGTGTATATAAAAATGTTCAATATAGATAATACATTAACAACCTGAGTGGCTAAGCCACTTCACCCAGCAATCCTTCCAGGAGAAAACGGTTTTGAAAACCAGAGCTATCAAGTATGAGCTATCTTGGGTTCAAATCTCCTCATGAAAAAACCATGTACAACATTCAACTTACCCAGGAGTTCTTTAATCCTCAGAGATGACATTTCTTATGGTGATGACCTCATCCTTGGCGAGTGTAGTTGTTTCTTGGATTTTCCCTTGAAGCGGCGATGATCACCTACTCATTAATAAGGGTAAGTCAATATCAAGTTATGCAATAAATAATTTCTAGAACAAGTACAGTTGTTGTACGCATGCATTCAACACCGTGCAACTTGCACACCACACTCCTAGCCATCATCCACTTTCCTTGGCTTCGCTCCCTGCTTGCCACGCTCCCTGTATCATGCAATATACAATCAACAATTAAATACCGATATTGCTTAATTTTGGTCTACCTCGAAAAGAGGCCAAATAAGGAGTGGAAAAAAGTGATTGGCCTGGAGACAAAATCATACAAAAATTTAGGTTAAAATACATTGGTTTTCATTATAACTAACACATATTACGAAAAGCCGGTTCCTATAGTCCCTGCTGCTTGGCAGGAACGAAATAATCTATCTTTGTTCCTAGCATGCAATTGAGTTTGAAATGTGCTTGAACACTCTCTTAAAGTTATTTTTAATCAACATTTTTGAAATGAACCTTCAAAAATGTACCACTCTTAGAAAATGAAAATAGTGAATAGTTTATAGATGTCCCTTAGAAATAGAAAACAATAAACAATTTATAAATATTTAATATTAGATTAGTTATTTATGGGAACTTATTTTATTGTCATAATACTTGTGTAATGGAAACATGAGTTCAAATTCCTCCAATCAACACAACTATAAACACATCAAATATGTTTAAAAATAAATGAATTAGTAATTAATTATAAGTTCGAAACCTACTCCTGATGAAGCCCACTCTTACTCTGAACCAACAATGTCAAAATTTCTAAAGGGATGCAGGAAATTGGCCACTTAAGCTGGAAGGAAATTTTGGACAGTATCTTGAACAATTTAGCTTACAATATAACATAAGGAAAGTAGTCTGAGCATATCTTCGTTGGTTTTTTCAACGATGTTTGAGTCCCTTAAAATAATTTAAATGGTAAATTGGAGGTGAAGTACTAAAGTCACGCTTTATTTGCTCTACACAGGACGTAAATTTACACTAGAACACAAAGATTGTGAATGCATGGATAAAACTACAGTAGTTTGTTAAATTTAGTGGTTGAGATAAGAACATATTCATGGAGATAAGAAATTGGGAATTCAACCCAGTTTATTTTGTTATTCGCTTAAGACGGTGATAATATCCATAATACTATTAGTGAAAAGTGATTTAATCTGCTCCTGTTATTTTGTTTTCTAAAATTACTACTATAAAAATTATTTGGGGATGGAGAAAAAATGTATAATTCCTGAAAGTACCATTGTGTTACAGATCCTATAATTCTCATTTGTTCATCTTAGTTATTCAAAATTGAAAAGAAAAACGTAAAAATCAAAGAAATTGGAAGGAGGATGGACAGTTAATGAGCCTTGCATGTTCCTGAAGATGAAATAATTGTCCTCTGCTACAATTTATCCAGTATATAGTCTAGTCTTGTAATGCCATAGAACTCCTATTTGATTTCCTTTGTGTGAGCTTACTTTCTATCAAGATAAACTTGCAGATATAGAAAACAAATTCATGAATAGTCTGTCGCAATTAGAATTTCAAATTCTCCAAGAAGTACTTGAAAGAAAATGATATGATGAAAATTAGCACAAGAAAAAGGTCAATCTGTTGTTTACAGTACAACATAATGTAAAAATGCATGCAACCATTATAGTTCAGCTTTAAAATTCAAGTTCTATAGGCGGGATTGAAGGATTTGACTAGATAACACCAGAGCTCATGGAAATGACAATGCAAAGTAATCTATTCGATCTTTTTGTTTTTCTAAAGGCATAAGAAATTATAAGATCATCATTATTTAACCTCCATTATTCAATAAGCATTTTGGTTGGGAAGAAGTTAAATTGTATCAAGATTACATAAAGTTAGAAACCCCAAAAGGAAAACAATTTTTAAGTTTTAATCATGTTGAAGAAAAGCGAGATCATTTTCATAAAGGGAGAAATCCTGGATTCATTACTTATGTGCCTCAAAGCCACAAAGAATTTTATTTCCAGACACTAGCAGTAGCAACAGATTCTAGAAATCCGACATGTATTATGTACAAATACATAAAACTGAACAGTTATTTTCTTCAAAGAAAATGATCTATGAGCCTGCACATCCCCCTTATTACCAGGTACTTCTAGATAGGACTTTTCCTTATCGATTCATTTAGTTTTACTTCATCTTTCTCATGCTATAAGAAAATGGGTTGTAATGTACCTTTTTAATAAATTTATTAAAATGACAAATTTTTCACTTTTTTCCCTAATTCGACCTTTGACTAGTTTTGATGTCTAGGTCTCCAAATGCTCCCAAATACTCAGAGGAGGTGTATGAATGATATTAATACTTGATTATTATTTTCAAGGATGATTTAAGACCATCAAAATACTTCTGCAAACTCCTTTAATATTCTGGTCAATGTATGGTATTTTACTAGCAATTTGGGGTTCAAATCCCCCCAGGGTAAATGATGAATATGGCTCTCCAAATGCTTCGAAACCCACTCGAATTTCTGAACAAAGGTAGGGGATGTCTCAGGGACAATATTAAGGTATCATGTGCATCATTATTCATTTTATGAAGTCTGTTATAACCCTCTCCCAAATAGCTACAAAATCACTAGTTCGACCTTGGGGGAAATGGCATTAAATCTTCTCCAAATGCGATAAAACTTAGCAAGATGGCTCCAAATGCTTAAGTACTGAACATGAAACTTGTACAGCTCATAAATTATATTCCATTAATCATAAATACATCAGATTTATGATCTTCCATTTGAATACATCAATACATCATTGCTACTTATCAAGATAGTGAGGAAATGGCACCATGCTTTCATTAAAAAACAGATTTATACATTTCCACTTGGAATTTTGACCTGAAACATTTTGAATATGAATAATAGACTATTTAATTCATATTAAAAAATAAATGGGTCATTAAAATCTCCCCCAAAGAGTACAATAGCTCACCAAAAGCGCCTCTCCTCAAGGATCAATAATATGCAATGAAATCTGGAAATGGTTGAAGCAGTGAGCCACACTAGAAGAAACCATGAGCTTCCTTGTAGCTTACACCTGCAAGTAAAAACTCCATTAAAGCTCCATGAAAGGTTTGAATGTCCTTTCCACACACCAACTTGGATGAGAATCTTTCACCCTCGAAATTGGCTAAGGCAAGAAGACTAGTAATCTACTAGCTCTCTCTCTTCACAAATGCAATTTCTCAAAATGGTCAAAATCCCTTCTCATGATTGATTCATGTATTTTATAACCAACCTTAGTCTCCTATGTTTTGAATTCCTCCCATTAGCTTCTAGATATTTCCAATTAGGAAAGATTCCACATTATTCCACTTGTCTCCCAAGTTCCCAACCTTCCACATTTTCCCAATTCGAGTAGGAGTCTCTTTCGCTTATTCAACTCCCATGAGCACCACCTTAGAGCCTATTTTTGGGCCTGCCATGTCATATTGGTAATATGTCAGCAATCAGGTCTTAAATTTGTCATAGGTGTCATAGATTCTTAATCATTGTTGTCATAGGAGCTAGGGAATCTAGCCCAAGTGTCCACAAACTTCTAGTTTGACTCTTCCTCTTCCATGGAGGTTACCATTCCATACAAATTCAACCTATGATTCTAAATTCCATGTGTATGAGACTACCAACTCATCCAAGAATGTTTTCCTTCTCATGGATTCAAAATGGCAAGAGAGAGATGCGATGTGGCATTGAAAAATCAAGCTAGTGTGGGCCCCACATCCTCCATATGTCTTCAAAACCAATTGCCACCTAGAATCTATCTTGAATTTCTTTATCCAACCTCTTTATTAAATACTTGAACTATTCTAAATATTTTCCTTTCCCTTGTCTTCAAAATATTTTCCAGAACAAGTATGAACTGACCTTCATCATCCAAGGGAGGAAGTATTTCTGAAGTGACAATTTGCTGACCAAGAGCTTTCTTGAGACAAGAAACATGAAATACATTGTGGATTTTACTTCCTTCTGGAAGTTCTAGTTCATATGCTACCTCCCCAATCTTCCGAACTACCTTGTATGGGCCATAGTATCTTGGTTGTAGCTTTTCTGCTCCATTCCCTTTTAGAGATGTTTGTTTATATGGATGCAGCCTCAAATATACTAAATCATTAACCTAAAAGGTCATTTCTTCTCCATGTCTATCTGCATATTGTTTTTGCTGATTTTTTGCAACCTGCAAATTGTCTTTCAAAAGCTTTAAAATTTCTTGGCTCTCTTCCACCCAATCTTTAGCTTTTGGGGCTATACTATCACCAAATATAATTTCAACAAAGGTAAGTGCTTCATAACCATATAATGCTTTGAAAGGATACATCCCTATTGACATATGGAAAGTGGTGTTGTAGCAAAACTCACCCAAGTGCAGCCATTTTGCCCATGCTTTTTGCTACTCTCCCACACAGTTTCTTAGGTACCCTTCCAACCATTGGTTCACCCTCTCTATTTGTCCATCACTTTGTGGATGATAGCTTATACTTGGATTTAACTAAGTGCCCACCAAACTAAAAATTTCTTTCCAAAAAGCACCCATGAAACTACTATCTCTATCAATTACAATGCTCTTGGGGAGCCCATGCAATCTGAAGATTTCTTTGAAAAAAATATCAACCACTTGTGCAACACTAAAATATGATGTAAAAACAAATAAATGAGAAAAAAATTTCAATCCATCCACTACCACATATATGCAATCCTTACCCAAATATTTTGGAAAACCGGTGATGAAGTCCATTGAGATACTGTCCCATTTTTGCTCCGGAATGGGAAATGGTTGCAATAAGCTAGATGGGCATGTAAGTTCTGATTTTTTTTTCTGACATACCTTACATTCATTCACATATTTCTGAGCATCTTCCTTCATCCCCTTCCAAAAAAACATTTTCCTTAATTGCCTATAAGTTTTGAAGATCCACAAATGGCCAACTAGTGGGGCATCATGTGCTTCTTGAAAAATTTTGTACTTGAGTTTTGAATCTTGAACCAAATAAATTTTGCCTTTATAATATATCATCCCATTCAGAAATCCTATAGTTATCATCCCATTTGATTCCATCTAATACATCACAAGCAAATTTATCTTTGGCATATTCAACTAGGAGCATGTTTTTCCACTCCTTGGCAATGTCCATGAGAGAAAAAGAAGGTCTTCGAGATAATGCATCTGCTACAATGTTATTCTTTCCTTTCACATATTCAATATCAAAATCATAAGATTAAATCTTTCTTACCCACTTTTGTTTCCTTTCATTTAGATCCTTTTGGGTGAGGAAGTGCCTTAGACTATTGTGGTTAGTTTTCACCACAAACTTGTTTCCTACCAAGTATTGTCGAAACTTAACCAATGCATGCATGATGGCCAGAATTTCTTTGTCATAGATGGAGTAAATCTTTTCATGAGGCTGCAACTTTATGCTCTCAAAGGCTATAGGTTGTTGGCCTTGCTTTAGGACAGCCCCTCTTCCTCCACCCGAAGCATCACATTCAACAATAAAAGGCTTAGAAAAATTAGGTAATGCAAGTATGGGACAACTAATCATTACCTCTTTCATTTTTTGGAAGTCCTTTTCATCCTCTTCATCCCACTTGAAATCATCTTTCTTAGTCAAATCAATGAGTGGAGAAGTCAACGTGGAGAACCCTTTCACAAACTTTCTATAATAGGTGCATATTCCAATGAAGCCTCTTAATTCTGTGATGTTTTTTGGTGATGACCATTCTAAGATAGCCATGATTTTTTCCATGTGTACTTTCACTTCTTCTTGCCCAATAATGTGCCCAATATACAATAGTTCCTTCATCCCAAATTCACATTTAGATATCTTAGCAAACAAGGACTATTCTTGCAAAGTTTTCAACACAATCTCTAGATGTTGCAAATGCTCTTCCCAAGTTTTATTGTAAATGAGAATGTCATTAAAGAAGACCAAAACATACCTTCTAAGATGCTTGAAAAATATCCTATTCATGCATGCTTGAAATTTTGATGGAGCATTAGTTAATCCAAATGGCATAACAAGAAACTCAAAGTGGCCATAATGACATCTAAAAACAGTCTTTTGCACATCTTCTTCCTTCATTCGAATTTGATGATAACCTGATCTAAGGTCATTTTTGGAAAAATATTTGGACCCAAATAGCTCATCCATGATCTCATCACTCCTAGGAATAGGATACCTATTCTTGATTGTCTTCTTGTTCAAGGCTCTAAAGTCTATGCACATCCTCAAGGTTCCATATTTTTTCTTTACCAACACTACTGAAGAAACATAAGGGCTAGAGCTTTGTCTAATGAATCCCAACTCTAGGAGTTCTTGGATATCCTTTTCAATTTCAACTCTGCATTTTTTAGGATTTCTATATGGTGGTATTTGAATGGGTGAAGTACCGTCCTCGAAAACAATGTTGTGCTCAACCCCCCTATCAGGTGGTCTACCATGTGGAAGATCTCTAAAACCTTTTTCATACTTTTGCAATAGTTTCTCTATCTCCTTTGGGTGTTCAAAAACCTTTATGTTTGGCTTGGGAGATGTGGTATGACATTCAACATTCAATGTCCCCATGCCTCAATATAGATCTCATACTATTGCAAGTCACTACTTGATTTGGGTAAGTGTGCTACCCTCTCACAACCCTTAGTACACCTTTCGAATCTTGAAATTTCATCTCAGGAATTTGATAGTTTACTGTATGCTCCCCTATAGAGTACAACAATTGCACTCCCAAAACCACATTAGTATCAGCAACATCAACCACATAAAAACTATCAACAAAATTATAGTTACCTATGGTGACTTGCAGCTTTGGAACCCATGATTTGCACTGTGTTGTGTTGTGACCTGGAATGAAAACTGTGAAGCCATCAAATGGTTTAATAGGTATTTTCCTTCTCTCCATCATGTTTGCATAAATGAAGTTATGTGTGGCTCCTCCATCTACCAAAATTGAATCTCTTTGTCCTAGTAGCACACCCTTGCATCAAATAGTGTGATAACGAGGCACTATTGAAAGTACTACCATTGTTGGTTTGTCAAGTAAGGGATGATTTTCTTCTTGTATTCCTTCTTCTGTTGTCTTATATTCCTTTTCTTGATCTGAAATATGTTCTTCTTCATCCATACCCCCTTCATACTCATCATTATCATAAAATACTTCGATGTATTGAGCCTTTCCCTTAGTACATTTATGCCCTGGTGCCCATGGTTGAAAGCATGTGTAGCACAATTTTTTCCTTCTAAGTTCTTCCCTGTTTAGTCCTTCTTTCTTATTCTTTTCATATGAATCTCTTTGCCAAGGCTTCTTATCAGATGCATCTATTTGCCAAGGTTTCTTTTCAAATATGAAGTTAGGCTTGGGAGGAAATCTTGTTCTAGGAAGCACATTTTGGAGATCTCTAGTCAAGCTCATAGCATCTCTTAATGTAGTTGGTTTGTGGGATTTAACCAAACCTTTTAAGGGTTCAATCAAACCTTCAGTGAACAAAAATACTAACCTTCCCATAAGTATATCAGCCACCTTGACTAATAACTTTTGAAATTCTAGCATGTGATCAGCAGGAGTTCCCACTTGCTTCAATTGGGCTAGTTCTTTGAAAGGTAATTTTGGGTCTATTTGCTTAAATATCTCTAACACCCTGTTAACAAATTATCCATAGGTAGTAACCTAATCATGTCCCAATTTTTTAAGACCATGGAACCACCATTCATTGGATTCTCCTTCTAGATGCAAGATAGACATTTTTAAGGCATCCTCCTCCACCATTGGATTCAACTGAAAATACACATCTAGTTTCTGCACCCAAGTTTTAGCAGAACTTTGAGAGGAACCATCAAAAGTAGGAAGTGGCATTTTACCAATGACAAAATTTAATTCTTTGTTTTGGAATAGAGCCCTATTATCCTCCCTCTTCTTGAGTTTGTTTGAGACAGTAAAGTATTGGTCAAATGGTAGAGTCCTTCTACAATCCTCACTGAGCTTTTCCCATTCTTTTGCCAATTCACTCATGTCAAATGGGATGTTAGGATCTTCTTTGGGCACAAGAAATTTAGGTGTAGTAGACCTTGGTGTGCTCTGAAATTCACTAGGTCTATTATGGGGTCCTGTGCTTGAAAATATATCCTCACCCTTTGTCTTCTTTTCTTCTAATTGTGAACCACTGTTGCCTCCTATTACCCCTTTGCTTCCAAGTTGGCTAGCCATCAATTCGAATCCTTTCATAATCTGTTGTATCATGTCTCTCATTCCCATTTAAAGTTCATGACAAAATGGTTTTATGACTCCAATAAATTCCTCCTCATTTTTCGAGGTTTCCTTTTCTTCCTTAGGCATGGTTTCAACAATGTACTCTTCTTCTCCTACTACTTTCTCTTCAACAAAAACCTCTTCAACTTTAGGTTCTAAGGGTGGTGGATTATTTCTTTGGATCCTTGTCAAGACCATCAAGTTCCGATACCATGCTTTGATACCACTTGTAATGTCCCTTTTTAATAAATTTATTAAAATGACAAATTTTTTACTTTTTTCCCCAATTCGACCTTTGACTAGTTTTGATGTCTGGGTCTCCAAATGATCCCAAATATTCAGAGGAGGTGTATGACTGATATTAAGACTTGATTATGATTTTCATGGATGATTTAAGACCATGAAAATACTTCTACAAACTCCTTTAATATTTTGGTCAATGTATGGGATTTTACTAGCAATTTGGGGTTCAAATCGCCCCAAGGTAAATGCTGAATATGGCTCTCCAAATGCTTCCAAACCCACTCGAATTTCTGAATAGAGGTAGAGTATATCTCAAGGAAAATATTAAGGTATCGTGTGCATCATTATTCAGTTTATTAAGTCTGTTATAACCCTCTCCCAAATAGCTACAAAATCACTAGTTCAACCTTGGGGGAAATGGCATCAAATCTTCTCCAGATGCAATAAAACTGAGCAAGATGGCTCCAAATGCTTAAGTAATGAACATGAAACTTGCGCAGATTATAAATGAAATTCCATTATTCATAAATAAATTAGAGGAATGATCTTCCATTTGAATACATCAATACATCATTGCTACATGTCAAGATAGTGGGGAAATGGCACCATGCTTTCATTAAAAATCAGATTTATACATTTCCACTTGGAATTTCAACCTGAAACTTTTTGAAGATGAAGAACAGAGTATTTAATTCATATTAAAAAATAAATGGGGCATTAGAAGCTCCACCAAAGAGTACAATAGCTCACCAAAAGCGTCTCTCCTCAAGGATCAATAATATGCAATGAAATATGGAAATGGTTGAAAAAGTGATATGCACTAGAAGAAACCATGAGCTTCCCTATAGCTTACACATGCAAATAAAAACTCCATTTAAGCTCCATGAAAGGTCTCAATGGCCTTTCCACATACCAACTTGGATGGGATCTTTCACCCTTGAAATTGGCTAAGGCAAAAAGACTAGTATCCCACTAGCTCTCTCTCTTCACAAATGCAATTTCTCAAAATGGTCAAAATCCCTTCTCATATTTGATTCATGTATTTTATAACCAAACTTAGCCTCCTATGGTTTGAATTCCTCCCATTAGCTTCTAGAGATTTCCAATTAGGAAAGATTCCACATTATGCCACTTGTCTCCCAAGTTCCCAATGTTCCACCTTCTCCCAATTCGAGTAGGAGTCTCTTTGGCTTCTTCAACTCCCATCAACGCCACCTTAAAGCCTATTTTTGGGCCTAACATGTCATATTGGTCAGATGTCAGCAATCAGGTCTGAAATTTGTCATAGGTGTCATAGATTCTTCATCATTGTTGTCATAGGAGCTAGGGAATCTACCCCAAGTGTCCACAAACTTCTAGTTTGACTCTTCCTCTTCCATGGAGGTTACCATTCCATCCAAATTCGACCTATGATGCTAAATTCCATGTGTATGATCCTACCAACTCATCCAAGAATGTTTTCCTTCTCATGGATTCGAAATGGCAAGAGAGAGATGCCATGTGGCATTGAAAAATCAAGCTAGTGTGGGTCCCACATCCTCCATATGTCTTCAAAACCAATTGCCACCTTGAATTTCTTTATTCAAACTCTTTATTAAATACTTGAACTATTCTAATGTCTAAACATCATTTATTATCTCCCTTATTACAATTCCAAATGTATCCATCCAACCTAGGGAACTAGTAGGATTGATGGGATTGTCTTGCTATGAAACTATTTGAATGGGGACATTACATGGGCTGAGGCCCATTACCAATATTCTAACATGTATTCAAACTATTTTAAACCAAATCATGGGTCGAAACACTTCGTTTCATCTTGAGCATAAACATTGAAATAAATCTCTTAAGAATTAAATAAACCTATTTTATACATAGTGTGATCATCTGATAACATGAACCATAAACAAAAATCAATATCAGATAGTCGATTGTCGAGTTCACCAAAATTTTCAATATATTAGAGAGTATGATAAATCTTAGGTTCGAACATGTGTATATAAAACCATTAAGTATAGATAATACGTTAACAACCTGAGTGGCTAAGGCACTTCACCTAGCAATATTTCTAGGAGAAAACTGTTTTGAAAACCAGAGATATCAACTATGAGCTATCTTGGGTTCAAAATCTCCTCATGGAAAAACCATGTGCAGCATTCAACTTACCCATAAGTGTTTTCATCCACAGAGATGACCTTTCTTATGGAGACGACCTCGTCCTTGGCGAGTACAGCTGTTTCTTGGCTTTTCCCTTGAAGCGACGGCCATCACCTACGCATTAATAAGGGTAAGTCAATATCAAGTTATACAATAAATAATTTCTAGAACAAATACAGTTGTTGGATGCATGCATTCAACACCATGCATCTTTCCATGCCACACTCCTATCCACCATCCACTTGCCTTGGCTTCATTCCCTTCTTCCCACGCTCCCTGTATCAGGCAATATACAATCAACAATTAAATACCGATATTGCTTAATTTTGGGCTGCCTCGGAAAGAGGCCAAATAAGGAGTGCAAACGAGTGATTGGCCCAGAGAAAAAATCATAAAAAAAGTTAGGCTAAGATACATTGGTTTTCGTGATAACTAATACATATTACGTCAAGCCAATCCTATAGTCCCTGCTTGGCAGGTAGGCATGGAATAATAAGAGAGATATTTACCTTCCATTATGTTTAAGGGATTAAGTTTTTAAATGAAATTTCACATACCGAGTGTGATCATACTTAGGTTTATGTTTATATATATTGTCCCAAAGAATATATAAATTTATTTCATATGAAAGACTTCGGAACATGAATATTTATAATTAATTATGTCGAAAAGAAAACACACACACACACACACATATATATATATATATATTGTATTTATAGTTAATTTTGTTTAAAAGAAAATATATATAAATATGTTGTGTTTTGTTCAAAACAATATATATATATATATTTATTATTTTGAAGAAAACTAATATAGGTTGTATAATGGAAGGACTTTTGAATGTGAGTGTATAGACATGTATTATTCAAAGGTCATGGATATATATAATTGTTAGATAGAAATATATTAGTGTAAAGATATAAGAAATTTATAATGTGAGTGTTCACATTTCTAATTGAAAGGAATTATCACTAAATAAAATAAAGATCATGCATTCAAACATGAACATCTAGAATTAGAATGAATAAATGAGTTATTACTTATGGACACATATTCATTGCACTCAATCATTGATTTTAACAGAATTATAAGAGTTTGGAATAAAGTTAAGAACCATTGTAATAGAAGTTAGAAAAATAAAAATTTACAACTTTAGCAGTGATTAGAACGAGGTCCTACAGACTATGGGTTAGAAACTAATTCAATTATGAATTTAAGCTCGTGGGTAGTGAGCTGTTGCAATGCTTCAGAGGAGGAAATTAAATTTAAACATGATAATGACTATTACAGCCACTTAACTTATAGGTCACAAGTAAAGTGACATGAAAAGTCTTGACACAAATCTGTCGACAGGGTTCTACTTCGCACTGTTGTCAACAAACCTCAATTCTGACTCCCATAGACATCGGCGCAGAAAGGTTTTATCCTTTCCAGCAACACCCACGGAGCAAGTGAAGGCTCACCCGAGATATCTAAGGGGGATGCAGGAACCACGTTTCCATAGTTATAAGAGGGCATGCATCAATTCACATTCATTCGCTATGAAACTTAGAGATCGACATAACCATCATTTGCATCACAACATAACCCTCATGAACCTTATCATTTCACAGTCCACAAATGAATCAAATATACACAGTAACAGATTATCGAAGCACACTTAAGGGATCTGAGATACATAACACAACTACGACTTCATTTATAAAACATATTGAACCATCAACTACTGCTATAAACCATATTCAAACATACTGTGATAATTCACAAAGAGACAACGACATAGACCAATGAATCCTTCTCATTATTCATGAACTTTTCTCATACATTACAGAATTATCCGGAATACCCATCGCAATACAAAATCATAACAAAAGATGCAACATAGATCAAACTCCGGATCAATGCGAAAGATACACAAGATAGATCAATAGAATCATGTTATAATCTAATGCTTCAAAGATAAGACAGATAAAGATTCCCTTAGGCTTACAATTCTACTCCTATTTATAGGCTCACTTGGGCATTACAAATTGGTCGAATGACCCATTACTAACTAATTTCTTAACTAATTATTCTACACTATCCGCCTTCTTGCGCTCCGTGACTGGTCCTTTATCCTTGTCGCTAACCCTTCCATCGCTAACTGTACCGCACTTGTGTGCTTTGAACCTGTTCCAACAAAAATTTATATTTTACTTGTTCTCCATGCTAATTGCTACATGTTACCTTCTTTAGTTAAATGAGTTGTATATGTGTTATCCATGCATGAGTTACTAGTTATCCATGCATCAGCTACCAGTTATTTTTTATATTTCTTTTTTTTTATAATTGGTTGTTTGGAATTTTGAATGACAAACCATAAAATCAGTCTGGACATTACACTTTTCTCATCCTCCTTAAATCTAGGAAAAGCATAGATGGCAGTCCACCCCAAATTCTAAGATATAAACACCGATCAGTGTAATAACAAAATGAGGATGCACAAATCCAGTAATAGAAATTTGGTGCAATAAACTTGATTATTACAAAACCTTTTATTGTCTTTAACAAAAAGATCTTCAATGATCTTCTCCGATCCATTTTAAAGTTGGTTTATCACCGGAATTTTTTTAAGACAACATGCATGTTCAACAACGTGTTCCTACCATATTTTTATACTGATAGATGTATATATCTTAGAATTTGGGGTGGACTACCATCTATGATTTTCCTAGATTGAAGGAGGATGGGACAAGTGTACTGTCAAGATTGATTTTATGGTCATCGTTCAAAATTAGAAATAAACAATTATAAAAATAATAATAATAATAATAATAACTACTAGTTGATGCATGGATAACTCGTATCTCATGGATGCATGGATAACAGGTAGTGACACACAACCTATTTAACTTAAGAAGGTAACCTGTAGCTGGGGCATAAACAACAAGTGATTACAACTAAGCATGGAAAACATGTAATAGATAACTTGTCCATGGCACTTAACTTGTGACCTATCGGTCTTTAGTGGAGACCGGCCACAAATTAGGTGGTTGTGGTACTTATTCAATTCTTGGAGTTTATTATGAAAAAATATATAAAAAGTAATTGAGAGTTATGAATTGATAACTAGTAGTTGATGATGCATGGATAACTAGCAGTTTCAGAAATAGAAAATGGCTTATTAAACCTTCTAACCTATCTAGATTACACAAATAACTTGTTCTTGACACTTAACTTGTAACCTAACCACAAATTAAGTCACTGTGGTATATATAATTAGAAAATAAGTGATTGAAACTTCTAACCTCTCTCTACCAGCAATTAAGTGAATCCCAATAGGTCTTTATATCTTAGAATTTGGAGGTGGACTACCATCTACGCTTTTCTTAGATTGAAAAAGAATGAGACAAATGTAAGTGTAATTCAAAATTCCAAATAAACAATTAAAAAATATAATAATAATAACGCAAAGACTAGTTCAAGCGAGTTCTTTTAATAGTTGAAGAGCAAGATTGAAGAGCCACGTCTGCAACCTTGAAATTCGGAAATCCGTAGGCTATATAAAGCCACCGACATGAAAGTAGAGTATCACAAGCAAGCGTGCGGTGGAGGATGAGGAACAAGAAATAGACACGAACCCATAGACCGAGCATGTGATAAAAAACTATGTCTTTTGTACAACACCTGCTTATAACTTTCTCTTAATGGAGGAAGATTGGAAGAGGTAAATTAAGGTGCACAATTTGTACGATGTTCGATTTGTGCTTGTAAAAGTAAATTCATATATGTACAAATTCACATTTCACAATCTTCTTTTGGTGTTCATTATTAAAGTCTTCGTTATCCCTCTTCATTTTCATAGTTCAGCATGTTTGATTATTATATATATGAAAGCTTTCTTGGTTATTAAAAGATAGCTGGCAAATGAAAACCATGCCGATAAGAATCACAGGTTGAATTATAAATTTTGAATGCCCAACTAAAACAGTAATGCTAACATTCCGCCTGGAATAATTTGGTATTTGTTTTGACTGGACAGTTGAAAGTTTGCATGGATTTGGACACATACACGCTTTTTGTTTTTCTCTCTGCTGGATTGACAGTGATGGAAAGACGCTTTTCCTCTTTCGACAGAGAGAAACAAAAAGCTGCAGCTGGAAAATATTGTGAAATCAGATCAGATTCTATGCCAATACTTTTTCTATCAGATTTAGGCGGTGGGGAAAAGAAGTATACCACAGATTCAAAAAGAAAAAAAAATAAAGACCACCATTTTCATTATATGACCAGTACTTTTTTCTTTTTTTCTTTTTTTAATTCATTATATGTTGTGAATCTATCAGTAAAGTATAAATTTTATATGGAAAGTATTCATGTGGACTTGTTAGGTAGATAGCCTTACAAAGCTTTAGAAGTATATTTTAAAAAGTGTTTTTCATGGTTTGAAAAGATGTACTAAAGATCAGGATATGTTCAATGATATTATTCTACCGGTCTTTGTTTTTTTTCTTTTGAATCCCTGGTATACTTCATTTTCCCATCGGCTGAGTCCCTACTATGTGTCAAGATCTTCCTTTATTCTTTGATGGTCTTTGTTTCTTTTCTTTGAATCCGGAGTATACTTATTTTTGTCGCAGGTTAAATCTCGGCTTTAATGATATCTGATTGGTTTAATTATAAAATTCATTATTAGTCAGTGTTAATTTTTACATTGAAATGAACAATATTTTATATATTTTTTTAAAGGATGTTATGCGATGATAATTAATTTTTTTATTATTTTTTGTTCAAGATAATCTAGCAATATGAATTTGCACATAAATAATGACTTTAATTTTAAATTATTTATAAAAATCATGCAAACAGTACTAAATTTTGAAATATAATTATATAATTAGATTTAGTTATGGTTTAGAAATATGATTATATGATTGGATTTAGTTATGGATTAGAAGAATTACTATAACAGTAAACACAAGTTTATATCTAGAAAATTTGGCATTCATTTGTTGGACTGAAGAAAAATTTAGTTACTAGTTTGTATAAGGGGCTTAGTAATATCATAAGTATATGTGATTGTTTAATATGATAAGTATATGTGATTGTTTATTACGCTATGAACATTGTGTTAATGGTTCTTCCTTGCAGTCCTGTTATGTGATTTTATTATATTATAGCAATTATTATCAAATTTTAAAGCCATTTTTTATTAATGTAAATTGTTTTTCAATAAACAACACAACAGCCATTATCCTATTTCCCAGAATTTTCTACAAAGAAAATTCCAAAACGTAAACATATCATACCTTGTATTCAGTTCATTTAATTCTTCATCAAGAAAACGTAAAACATCACACATTGTACTGAGTTCTTTTAATTCCCCACCCGGATGACTTTCGAAAACGATATTAAATGTCATGTAAAATGAACTATTCACTTCATATAGGTGATGCTTTTCATTGAAAGGTTCATAAGATTTCAGACTTATGGCTTTTGTAAATGGTTGGATCTGCATTGTAATTAGATTTGAATGTGAAGTTTCAAATTCAATTATATAAACTTTAACTTTTTTAACATTTATTCTTTATACTTCATTTTTTTCATATTATTGAGAAAGTAAGTATAAATGTTTAACAAAATGTGTGTGTTTTAAACCAGGAATCCTATTGTTACCACTGCCGTGTTGTTTTTTCCGCACAACACTCTGTTGCTCTTAGCATGGCGCTACAGATCACAAGACCCCATGCTCTTATGCTTCCCTTCCCTGCTCAGGGTCACATCCAGGCCATGATGCAGCTCGCTAAAATCTTATATGCTCGAGGCTTCTATATTACTTTCGTCAATACCGAATACATACAAGAGCGCCTCCTCACATCCGGCTCGGTGGATTCCCTTGAATCTCTGCCCGACTTTAGATTCGAAATTATTCCAGACGGCCTGCCTCCTGAACATGGCCGGACCGCCAAACTGGCCGAGCTATGTTGGTCCTTCACTGATAATGGCCCTCTGTATTTCGACAAGCTGATGGACAAGTTGAAGCATTTAGAAACAGACGGTGATGTTCCTCCCCTCACATGTATTATTTCCGACGGGCTTGTTTCGTTTCCGCAGAAGACCGGAAGGAAGCTGGGAATTCCTAGAATATCGTTCTGGACGCACAGTGCTTGCGGCTTCTCCACTTATTTCTTCTCCCCTCTTCTCGAAGGTATATTAATTCCTCCGACTGTTTTAACGCTGCATTTATTTTTCGTTTCAATTCCTTATACATGATTCCTCATGGCAAAGACAGGCTGCTTGTTTGATTTATACGGTATCATATTATGGTATGCTATCCTGTGCTGCAGATGAGGGGTGTCTATCAAATGGAAACATGGAACAAATAATCACCTGCATTCCTGGAATGCCCCCCTTGCGCATCAAAGATCTCTCCACCTCCTTGCGACGCAAAGACATGTCCGAATTTGTGAGAAGTGAAGCGCAGGCCGCTTTGGAAGCTGATTTGGTATTACTTAATACATTTGATGAGCTCGACCGTACTGTGCTCGACGCACTCCGGAACAGACTTCCTTCCCTGTATGCGATCGGCCCTCTAGTTTTATTTGCAGAATCTAGTGGAAACCCTAATATCTCTGCAAGCATGTGGACTGAAGAAACAGGCTGTGTGAAATGGTTGGACTGTCAGGAACCCTCTTCAGTTATTTATGTTTGCTTCGGAAGCATAGCTGTTATGTCTGACGAAGAACTCTTGGAGTTGGCATGGGGTTTAGAGGCGAGCAAGCAGCCTTTTCTTTGGGTTATTCGTCAGGATCTGATTCATGGTCAATCTGCTTTGCTGCCATCCGAGTTTCTTGAGAAGGTGAAGGACAGAAGTTTCTTGGCGAGCTGGGCACCTCAGATGAAAGTGCTCTCACATCCTTCGGTGGGTGGTTTTCTGACTCATAGCGGATGGAACTCTACACTGGAGAGCATCTGTGCTGGTGTGCCCATGATATCGTGGCCCTTCCTTGCAGAGCAACCAACAAATAGTAGATTCGTTAGCAATGTTTGGAAGATTGGACTGGCAATGGATGAAGTTGTGACGAAAGAACATGTGGAAGACATCGTTAGCACATTGATGAGCGGGGAGGCAGGGAAGCAAATGAGGAAAAGGATTGGTGAGTTAAGGGATGCGTCACTGAGAGCAGTGGGGAAAGGAGGATCTTCTTACAATGACATGGAGAAGTTTCTTAAGGAAATACAGATAATTGGTCCGGCAAACTCTTGATCCATGTATTGTATATGGATCCAAATAAGGCGTCCACAATGTTTTGATTTGCTAATTATTTTCGGATTCACTGTGTTGTCTTGGAGGTTCAGTCTATCATCACGATGGGAGAAAAATAAAAACGAAAAACAGTGCAGCTAAAATATTTATGTATGTTGGATTTTATTATAAAATATTCATATGTAATGAAGGTTTACTAAATGGTATTTGAGATTGATTATGAGATAAATATGAATACCTCTATTGCATTTTTCATTAAGTTAGATAATTCTGTTCAATTAACACACTTAATATTAATTGTTATATTAGTGTCCTACACTCTTCTCCAAACAAAATTCAAAAAATTTAAGAGCTGAGATTCAAGAGATGTGATCAGTTCAATATATTTTAACATTGACATCATGGAATGCAACGTCAATAAATAAGGGTTATATTAGTGTGGTTCCTATTTAAATCATTTATATTTTCTTTAACTAAATATGAAACTCCGGACTAACATGAGGTACTGAGTTTTGTTGATGATTTTTACCCAATGTGGATTTTAATGGATACCTCTCTAACCATTCTAATTTCCGCAACTCAATATTGTTGGAAATATCTAATTAAATGAGCTGACCACATAGTTATTGCGCAGTGACAGCCGTTTTGTGTGAGCGCGATGTTCGCAATGTAAGTCTGTAATGTAAGTCTGTAAGTTAGCTCACGAATCAATCCGGGGGACGTCTTGTTTAATTACTTCACCGTGTTAATAGTTCTCAAAGTCAAGAAATCTTAGGATAGATATTATTACTGTGATTAATGCATTCCTGTAGCAATCCTAAGTTGGTTGATAGAAATATCTATAAGTAGAAGCTCTTAGTTAAAAACTCAGAGAGAGATGTGAAGAAGAAAATATAGAAGTGAAGATAAGTGAAGTTTTGAGCCCAAGCTCTCGGAATGTAAAAGATCGCAGTGAAACTCATTTCCATGTATTGAGGAGCTACGAAGCAACAGTTTACCTTGGTATATATATATAAGTTTATGTTTTATGTTTCATTCTCAAGAATGTTGTATTTTGCAAGTCGCACATCATCTCCAGTTTTACTTGAGTGAATGTTGTTTACATTTACTAGCTGTAAAAGGAATCAAGATTTTCAAATAGTTCACCGAAGTGAATGTTTTAAATTTAACATGGAGTAACTTCGTGTTAGATGTTTTAAGTTGTTATGTCTTAAAGAAATATTTTACATGAAAAGTTTGGTTAAGTGAACCGTGAAGTATTTGAGAATACCGCTAAGTAGAGTATTGTGGCCAAGTGAACTTCGCATCACTCTGAAGTTCACCACGCAGCAAAAAGTTGAAATCGCCCAGTTACTTGCTGCGAAGTGAATGCCGCGTAGTTACTTGCCGCGAGGTGAATGCTGCAAAGTAAAAGTTAGTTGCCGCGTAGTTAAAACAACGAAATTAATTCTTAGTGAGGAAAGTGTTCCACGAAGATAAAATTGAAGTTCATTGTTGTATGGTCTACGGAATCTAAAGAAAAGAAAAAGAAGGTACTCATCCACTGCGCAGCTAAATCTTCTTTACTGCGCGGTGTTTCTTTTCCCTTCATCTGGTATCAGAGCCTGGTTTGTTGAAAGAAGAAATTAAATTCATAAGGGAAAAGCTATTAAACATGGCTTCCACTTCGGGTAATTTGCAAACCCCAATATTTACTGGTAAAAATTATGAATATTGGTCTCTAACTATGAAGGGCTTCTTTAGAGGTCAAGATGTATGGGACATAGTCCAGACTAGTTATGCAGAACCAGCAGATGCAGCAGCATACAACAATCTCACACAAGCTGAGAAAGATGTTCTGAGGGAACAGAGGAAGAAAGACGGAAAGGCGTTGTTCCACATACATCAAGCGACACATGAATCCATATTCCCAAGAGTAGCAGCAATGCAGTTAGCAAAGGAAGCATGGGACACACTAGAAACAGCATATCAAGATTTCAACAAGGTAAAGACTGCCAAATTTCAAATTCTCAGAAGAGAGTTTGAATCTTTGTCAATGAAAAATATAGAGTCAGTAGACTCATTCTATACTCGTGTAATTGGTCTAGTTAATCAAATAAAGTCTCATGGAGAAAATCTAACTGACCAAAGAGTTGTTGAAAAGTTTCTTAGAGTTCTTCCAAAGAAATTTGAATCTTTGGTTGTAACCCTAGAGGAAAACAAAGATCTGTCCATATTTACCGTTGATGAGTTGCAAGCCTCATTACTCAATCATGAACATAGAATGAACGGTTCAGAAACATCGCTGGAAGGTGCATTCGCAGCACAGTCATCAATAAGTTGCGGTAGAGGCAGAGGAAGATCAAACTCTAGAGGTAGAGGATGAAGTTCGTTCACAGGAGGTCGCAGCAGCAGTCCTGCACATGTCGCAAGAAAAGGCCAAGATCATACCCCTAATCAGCCAAGTGGAAAAAGGTATGATAAATCAAAGATTCAATGTCATTACCGTAAGAGGTATAGACACTTCGCATATGAATGAAGGAAGAAGCAGTATGACCAAGGAAAGCAAGGTGAAATTCAGTCAAGCAGCAGCAGCGCACCGAACAGTTCACTATTCTTGGCATGCGCATCATCGCTGGAATGCAATACCATCCAAGAAAGTCCAAATGATATATGGTATTTAGACTCAAGCTGTAGCAATCATATGACTGATAATTTAAGTTTATTTTTCAGTCTAGATAAATCAGTCCAAACTGATGTAACACTTGGAAACAATATCCAAGTCACTGTTTTGGGTAAGGGTACTGTTGATATTCTAACAAAACAAGGGGAGCATAAATTTATGCGTGATGTGTATTATGTTCAAGGTTTGAAGCATAATCTGATGAGCATTGGATAGATGGTGGAAAAAGGTTACAGAGTTCATATGATAGGGAAGCGTTGTGTGATCAAAGATGTATACCCAAGCATTCAGTTAATAGCCGAAGTGTAGATGACAAGCAATCGCTTGTTTCCTTTGAGGATAATACCAATCATCAAAGGTAAAAATACTCATGTTGTTCATGAAAGTCAGAAAGAAAATTCTGAAGCTGCATTCAAGACAGAAAGCAAAGGAGTAGAAGTTCGCAGCAACGAGGAAGAAAAAGGAAGCGTAATGCAAGCTGCATTTCAAACAGAAATGAAAGATGAATCCTGGTTATGGAATTTCATATTTGGACATCTGAATTTTGATGGACAGAAGCTACTGCACATGAAGGATATGGTGAAAGGATTTCCATTGATTGAAAAGCCAGAGAGAATTTGTGAAGGCTGTATCTTTGGAAAGTAGCATAGAGAGACTTTTCCAGTCGTAAAGTCATACAGATCTTGTGCACCACTCGAAATTGTGCACTCCGATATCTGTGGACCGATGCAAACACCATCCATGGGGAATGCACATATCTTCTCACATTAATTGATGATTTCACAAGAAAAACCTGGTTCTATTTTCTAAAGCATAAATCTGATGCATTTGACTGTTTTCAGTAGTTCAAGGCACTTGTGGAGAAGCAGAGTGGTTACAGCATCAAAATATTAAGAACAGACAGAGGTGGTGAGTATGTCTCAAATGATTTCCTAATTTTTTGTAAGAATCAAGGCATACAGAAACAATTCACTGCGCGATACACACCGCAGCAAAATGGCATCGCTGAGAGAAAGAACAAAACCATCATGGAGATGGCGCGCAGTATGTTGGCAGTCGTGCATCTGTCAAATGAATACTGGGCTGAAGTAGTGGCAACCACAGTATACATCATGAATCGATGTCCGACAAAGAGTGTGAAGAACAAGGTTCTGCGGGAGGCTTGGACAGGTATGAAACATAGTGTTTCGCATTGAAAATTTTTTTGTTGTGTAGCATATGCACATGTTCCAGATGAGCTAGGAAGAAAGTTAGACAATAAAGGACAAAAATGCATCTTTATTGGATATTCTGAAGACACAAAAGCATACAAGCTGTATGACCCTATCGCAAGAAAAGTTATTATCAGCCGCAATGTTCAATTTGTGGAAAATGAAGCATGGGATGAAACTGTTGAGAAGAATGTGAAAATCGTGTCACATGTTGAACATGATGACATCGCAGAAGATGTGGTTGAGACTCTACATGTTAATCAGAACTTCACAGCACCGCCTACTCCAAGGACTACGCAACATGGTTCAGCACAAGCAACTCCGACACAAGTCGTAGCAACCCCGATAAGCACACCAAGTGCACAGCAAACTTCATCAAGCAGTTCGCACAGTTCGACACCAGCAACTCCGCCGAGGACAAGAAGTTTGCGTGAAATATATGACACTGGTACACCTAATTCATTCTTTTGTTTTGCATTATTTTCTCAATTTAATGATCCTCTAACATATGAAGAAGTAGTGAAAGATGAAGTATGGGCACAAGCCATGAATGAAGAAATAGAACGCATTGAGAAGAATCAGACATGGGAACTAGTTGATGTTCCTAAGGACAAGGATGTAATAAGTGTGAAATAGATTTATAAGACCAAACAAGATGCTGAAGGAAATGTGCAGAAGCACAAGGTGAGATTGGTAGCAAGAGGGTTCACTCAGCAACCTGGCAGAGACTTCAATGAAACTTTTGCACCTGTAGCACGCATGGACACTATCAGAATAGTTTTGGCCATCGCAGCACAAAATAAATAGTCTTTCTATCAAATGGATGTTAAGTCCGCGTTTCTAAATGGATATTTAGAAGAAGAAGTATATGTGGAGCAGCCACAAGGCTATGAAGTTCCAGGACAAGGACACAGAGTATACAGACTGAAGAAGGCACTGTATGGTCTGAAACAAGCTCCTTGAGCTTGGTACAGTCGCATTGACTCATACCTCATCCAGAATGGATTTCATAGAAGTGAATGTGAGCCAACGCTCTACACAAAAATCAACCACCAAGGTAATAAGCTTATTGTCTGCATTTATGTAGATGATTTAATATTTACTGGTGATTTTGGCATAGAAGAATTTAGAACAGTCATGGAAAGTCAATTTCAAATGACCAATTTGGGCCTTATGAAATATTTTCTAGGCATTGAAGTTCAACAGTCTGAAAATGGGATATTTATATCTCAGTCAAAGTATGCAAGTATTTGCCTTTTCCATTGTAGCTTTTTTTTAAAGCAAATAACCCAACCGGTGGCATCGTGTGTTAGTTTTGTAAGTTGTAAGTATTTGTCTAAATGCCCATATTCTTGATTTGTTATAAGTATTTGTTTTTTCATTGTAGCGTTTTTTAAGCAAATAACCCCACTGCTTGCATAGTGGTCAGTTTTGTAAGTTGTATATATTTGTCTTTTCATTGTAGCTTTTGTTTCCCACAATGCAACCATCCTAAAACCCACTATAAGAAAAATATTGTGCTGAATAATTAAGTTGAAAGGTGTTTTAATTTTAGAATTTGTGGTGGACTACATATTATGTTTTTTTAGGATTGTACGATGGTGAGACAAGTGTACTGTTCAGATTCATTATATTGGAGTAATTCAAATTTCGAAATAAAAGAGAGGAAGACCTGGTGATAAAATGTTTAGAATTTGGTGTGGACTAATACCTATGTTTTTCCTGGATTACGAGTATGAGACAAATGTACTATCCAAGATAATTCTTAATTCATACATGGATAACTCTTAACTGGTGCATGGATAACATACAGTTGCTGAGCAAAAACAAATAATAGATAACTTATTCACTAAACTTAACTTATGATCTGTAAGTATTACCAACCATAAATTAAATAACTATGCTAATTATTATTATATATCTAATTCACAACAATACTCAAACCTTAAACTTTGCTGCTGCATTTGCTCTTTCTCTCTGAACCTCTCTGACGCATTAGCCGTGAAGATTTTGAGATCGGAACACTACTTTCTCCCTCCATAAACTATGATTAATTCCTTTAATTTGTTAGAATAATTTCGAACGCTTCGGCGTTTGTTACAATCTACCTTGTTGTAATAGTTTTGGTTAGTTGCATTCCTTTTACTGTTATAATTTATGTTATTATAAACAAAAACATGAGCAATGATATCCGTATTATATTCACAAATTTCACTCTCACTTTCTTAACGTCAGAGTTTTATTTTTGAGTAGATGTTTTTCCAGCATTAAGGATACTCTTGGTCGATGATTATCGTATTTGGGTATCGATTAAGATATCCGTGTTATATTAACAAATTTCACTCTCATTTATTTTAAGTAGAATGTTTTTCCAACGTTAAGGCTACTCTTGATGAATGATTATTGTATTTGGGTATCCATTCCCATGATTAGGAAAAAAATAAATACAATTACTTTTTATTAATTTTTTTAACGAAGATTTTATGGTATTGTAGATTCTTGCAAATCTCAACTTAGTTCTATCCACTTGGATTCTGGACTCTAGTGGAATAAGAAAAACCCAAATAATTCATGGACTCGCCCTTTGGACAATGAGATAATTGTTATATGAGAAAATTCCATGGGCTCGTCCTTTTGGACTATGAGATCATGGTTACTATTAAGTTTACTTTTTATTTTTAGTGATATTATTTTTTTATTATCAATAGATTACTTGTAATCTTCAAGGATAAGCATTTATGGAGTCCTGGAAATAGATTTCATTCATTTGTCAAAATTGAATTGATTTATATTATTTTTTATGCGATTAAAAATTAAAAATAATATCAAACACCTTGACTTATGAACACTTGTGTATCATCCAACATATTTTTACCACTTGACTATTCAATATTGTTTGTGAAGGATTTGTTCTCGATGTTTTTCCAACTATAAGCTTTAGCTAAAGACGATATGTATTGACGATAACCTACATAGAGATATACAATGGAAATGCACATGGAAATCTCTCTAGAAATCTACCATTCGAAATTGTCTTTTTTATGTGGATAAAGACAAGACATAGCATAATCAGATAGATTGTTGTGTGGATAGAGTGAGGACAGAGAAATAGAATAACATTTGCATTCAAAACGATACATCATAAGAAAAATATATATACATATATACATCTCTAACATGTTATACAACTTAACGAGAACTTTATACTCATAACAAGAACTCTAGCCATAAAAATCCATATGTTTGCATAAAAAGCACCAAAAGACAACCCAGAATCAAAAAGTGGTGCTACCGGCCTACAAGCCCACCACTGCTTGAATAGCTACACTGTGAAGAACCAGCCTACAATCCCACCACCTGCGTGAGTCATCATCTCACCCCAACACCGCATCCACGGCTCTGTCGATCACCCATCACGCACTGCTATATGAGGTTGCATCCCTCTCCGAAATGCCTCACCTTGCTTAGCTCCCACTAAACAACTAGCAGATACATCTGGCCCTAGCCAGAAACCGCTCTACCAACACCATCTATCCCCCTGAGACCTGGTGTGTAGAATGTGAACCCAAAACGTGCACCACTAGCGCTGCAATCTCCTGAGTCGTCAGACTCTCAAGATCCCAAACCAGTAGTGCATTCACATGCACAAACGTTATAGGGAAGCAATGTCTATCCAAGAAGAACTTCATAGATACATTCCCCAACCACCTAGGAAGGGTATCACCAACCATGCCCAACCTGGGTAGTCCAGTCAAAAAATAAACATCGACCAGGGTGATATCCAGCCGCTTTCCCTGAATCATGAATGCCTCAATGTCTAAATCCCAGAACTCAATCAACTTGTTCTGCAACAATACAGCTAACTGCATCAAAGGTACCTGCAAGAACTTCAGTAATCTGCAGTCTGCTAAGGCCGCCTGTACACCCACCTCCTCTCGGATCCTATCCAGGATACTATCTGGCATCTCTCGCTCTCTCCACGTAACCCTCGGCATCCTGCCAATCAAACCAATAATTACCCAACAGAACAATATAAATCTCCCATCGATCCCCTCCGGATCGATGCACCGACACTTAGGCATACTGACACGCTTTTGAGTGCGTCATCTGGCCCCACAAGTTCACTCTAGACTACGTTTTTCTCCTCGAAAAGCACACTCCTAGAGCACACTTATCAAGCCCACAGTTGCGCTCTAAAGCGCGATTTCCTCCCGGAAAGATGCACTTCAGGGTGCGACTGTGCCACCCACAGCTGCACTCTGAAGGGTGCTTTCCTCCAGGAAAGCCACGCCTCAGAGCGCAGCTGTGCCACCCATAGTTGTGCTCTGAAGCGCACTCTCCCCTTTGAAAGTTGCACTTTAGAGCACAACTTTGTAGGCCATAGCCACGATCGGTGAGCGTAGCTGTGGGGGCCCCAAGTGTGCTCCAGAGCGTGACTGTGGGGGGAAATCCACGCTCAGCAAGCGCGACTGGTGGGCCCCTAGCTATGCTCGGCAAGCACGGTTACCTCAGCCAAAGTTGCACTCTGGAGCACACATCTCTCCTTGAAACCCGCGCTTTGGTGCCACGGCTCCAAGAAGAGATCGATACGCCTCTCTAGAGGCCCAATTCCCAACAAAAAGACATAAAACACAAGGCTCAGGTCGATAAGGCTTACCTGCAACTCCCAGAACGTAACTACACTGGTCGGATCGCTCACAATGTAAGTTTCCACCTCTGTCCCTCTCCGATCTCCTATCAAACTCAACTATAACAATGACACATGTCATATGGGCCCATTTACTATTTATAGACATTTGACCAATTCTTGTTTTGGTCATGTCAGGATCTTACGATGTCCTTTTTTCGAACCGTTGACACCACCGAATTCAATTTGATAAGACCTTGAGGATGGGTGAGACCCTTTCCTGTTTTCACCGAAAAAACTTTCAGGCACTCTTTCCCAACTCCCCGTCGCCTTGATTTGCATGCCACCTCCATTTTTTGCACCATTCGCATCGCCGGATTCATCTCTCTGTGCTCGTGATGATGCTTGAGATCATTTCTTGCTCTCATGAAAACTTTTTCCAGTTATTTTTTCCAGCTCCCCCCTTTGCCACCTTGATTTGCGTGCCAACTCCATTTTTCGCATTGTTCACACCACCGGATTCATATCTTCGCGCTCGTGATGATGCTTGAGATCATTTCTTGCTCTCATGTAAACCTTTGTCAGGATTTTTCATGCCCCTCACTGCCTTGATTTGCGTGTCACTCCAGCCACATCATGGCAACTATCTTGTTCGGTATAATTTTATCCATTTTTCGGGACAAGCAATTCCTTTACGAAAAAGGCACTTAGGGAGTTTCTGTTAAGCTCTTTGCTGACTCCTAAAAGAATGAAAAGATCGTCAATCAATCTTGCTTCCTTTCATGCTCGCTAAAAGTACTTGAAAGGGAGTCTACCTAGTATGAGTTTAACTCTTTTCCGGACCTGATAGACTAATTACGAAAAAAAGAATACTCTAGTTACATCAGCTATAAGAGTTCTTCATTGCATAATTTTATGCTTTTTCGGGCCTTGGAGACTAACATATGAAAAAGAACCTCTTGGATTCTTCTTATTTGCTTCCAGACTCTCTAAAATTGAAAGCAACCACTGGCACTCACCGTCCTGGGCTCGAATAAATCCACATGACGGTACCTTTCAGCTATCTCAGAGTCTTCTTATCGCTTTCAGACTCCTTGAAATTGAAAGCAACCATGAGCATGCATTGTCCTACGCTCGTTTAATCCACACAACCGTACCTTATTAAGCACACTTCTAACTCTTCTTCAAGCTCCTTAAACCATGAATAAGGTCAAAACGGTGCCTCTCGGCGCCATGACAGATCATATCTAGTCGCACCAGTATGGCAGCAACCCAAGCATGGTCTCATTTGCTCCTAGTAGTCTGCGATGTGTCACCCTCCGAGTGTCCTAATATCTCCCATCAGTCTCCCCCATTGCAATCACAACCCCTGGTCCCTTACATTACGATCCCCTTCCCCAAAGTAATTTTCATATGCTGCCAGGTCAACCTTGCCATCATACTATGAACAAAGGAAGTTTGATTCCTCCCACTCTATGACCCTTCTTCCCCCCACAGTATGTATGTCTCACATTCAGTACTACACCTTTTGTTGGTACACCTCGCGCTCCTATCAAGGAAACACCATTTCCTTGGTAGTGGCAAGGTCTCCCTTTGTCGACACCAACCCATCTATTCCAGAGGATAGACCCAGAGGTCCCTGCGCCTTGGACTCATCACCATCAGTGGTGAGTGCCTAAATATCATTTTGAGAGGAGCCCTTAGTGACTCTCCCAATAGTTATTTCTCATGTGCTCGAATTCAACACCATGTTTGCACCATTGAGATTCGTGCAAGGTATTGATCCCTCCAATTAGTGGTCGAAGACCCCGGATGTCCCCTGGCTCTAGCATATTGGTGAGTCAATTCAGAATCCCCCAGATGTATGTTCCCACGGATATCTAGGTTTCGTTTTGGTGACAGTATTCGGAAGCACTCCAGTTATATGCTTTCCCAAGTACCACAGTCAGTATGGATGCAACTATTCATGTCAGTCATGGTCATACCATGAGTATGTCCCATATTTGTGTCCCCTCTGGACCATTATGATGTACACAATAGTTCTCCATGTATTTTTCAGGTCCCCTTTTGGGCCTCATTATTATTTGTGTATCTTGATACGAGCATGGGTATGCCCGCCTCATCCATATATTGAGATTATTCCTCATTCATTGATTGAGGCCATGTATTTTCAGTTTTTGTAGTTCGTACGGAGACTGTGTTCCGGTCTCCAACAAGTTTCTTCTCTCCTCCATCACAATGCTAATACCCCTGGAAAATGACAGAACCTATGATGTCTATCGGTCATACGGTGAGATCCTTCCCTCACACATTAGGGGACAATCTGTTAACACCCAAAAAATGCTCATTAGCTCATCACCCTAGTCACATGACTCTGTTGACCATTTTCCCTACCATTTTTCCTCCAAAACCTCAAAAAACCCTCAAATGGTTATCCAAAAGGAAAAAAATCACTTTTTTCTCCTCAAATTAATTAAATTCCTTCAAAACATACCAAAAACCATCAAAAGGGGTCAAAAATTCCCAAAAATCAAACAAAAAGGGAATAAAATCAAAATAAATTCAAAAAAAGGAAAAAGAGGGAAAAAGAGAGCAAAAACACTAAAACCATTAACCTAAACCACTTGGTGCCTAAAACCATGGGTTAGCACTCCACCACCCAAAAATTCTTTAAATAGGTGATCAAGGCCCCCCATTTCACATCCATTACCCACTCTAACCTTATGCTGCCGAAATTCCTATCGAGCCCACCATTTTTATGGAGTTTTAGCCACCCTTGATACATCTTGGAGAAGAGAAGGGAACTGTGGAGCTCTAGTGCACTACTCTTGTACTACTGCAAGGGCTTCACCAACCTCATCATTTGAGGTAAAACATTTGAAAGCCCTAGTTTTCCCATCAATAAAAGTATAAATTCTGTTTACTATTCATTGTTTTAGCTTAGATTTATTTGATGCACATGTTAGCTTAATCTTTTTATTGTTTTTACATCTAGTTTTTTACTGTTTATTGAACTGCTACTAAGGGTCCCTTAATCCTTAGTAGGTGCTCTTTTGCACTAGCTAGGGTGAAAACCATAGCTATACCTGCATAGAGGAGACTTCATTTCCTAGCTTTTGTTATTTGGTGTAGTTTGAGCTAGGTTTTAAAGGTTTGGTGAGGAGAGCGCATTGGTCAAAGAAAATTGGAGTATATCTTGCTGATTCTTCATCTCTGCTGCAGTAAGAGAGGGAACATGTTATCCACCATTATCACTTCTAAAGAGGTCACATTCAAATAAAGGAGTTGGTTGGGTTGTGAAGGGTGCAGGCTGTTGGAGAATCCAAGTGGGAGAGGCGTGGGATACCTATTTACTACTGATTTATGTGCATCCCTCAATTTGTAGAGACATGCCATTCATCCAAAACCAAAAGGAAGAGCTGTTATATAGTGAAGGGGGAAATACAGAGAGTGTTACAAACACTTGCAGGAGTCGTGGGGCATTGAAAAACCAAATCCACAACAACAACTCATCTATTTTAACTATTGTTATAAATTACTGCAAGAAGGGAGTGTTCGCTGGTGGATTGGTGACTTGGTAATTGGGTGTGTCATCTTTGTGGAGGGCGTTGAAGATTTCCATCATAGTGTTATAATAAGTTTGTTGTTGAACACTGGAAGGGGTCATCTATGCTGGTGGAGTTTCCACAAGTCATATCTGCTTCATTTCTACATTCCCAGGCATGTAAGCAACCCATATTTTTTGGTATTGGTTTTCAGTTAATGGTTACATACCAAACATATCATATTGTATTTCTATTTTATAAGGGATAAATATTTCCGGGAAGAGAGAGATTTACATTTTCGAAATGCTTCCCAGTGTTTTGAGATAATTTTGTTTTTCACATCACAAAATTCTTATCACATCAACCACTTATTTTGAAGAAGCATGTAGTATCTTCCGATATTTTCAAAGAGTGTACATTGATTGATTTCTTGTATTAATTTTTGAAAAAATTAATAATATTAAAACAAATTATTTTTTTAAATTAATATAGACAAGAAGGAAACACTAAATGGTTTCGATTTTTGTTAAGTTTTAGTGTTGCTTCATAGATGGATTTTATTGGATTACATGCACCATAGCCTTCTAAATTCCCCATAGGTTTCATTGAATAAGATAAGATAAATATTGTCTTCATAGTGTTCTAATAAGTTTGTTGTTGAAAAATCGAAGGGGTCATCTCCGCTGGTGAAGTTTCCAAAAGTCATATCTTCTTCATTTCTACATTCTCGGCCATGTAAGAAGCCAGATTTTTGAGTATTTATTTTCAGTTAATGGCCATGAAGCGAACAACTCATGTTGTATTTCTATTTTATATGGGATAAATATTTCTGGTGTTATATGTGAAATGCAATACATATTTCTCATCCTTATTTTTATGGAGGGGGAGGGGACGACATGCTCCATCTTCTCTTTACTATTCCTCGGTGGCCACTTACCTACCTAAGTAGAGCAAAGGTCAAGTTCCCCTTACCTACACTCTATTTATTTCCCAAAAGACTGAGCAAAGCTAGAAAGTGGTGTTTTCTCTCTCCTTCCAGTGACCCCAAAAAAGAGATACAGGGGTTGAGAATGGTCTTTGAATCATGTGCCACCCTGTGATATTTTAATGAACTGGTATTTTTTAAGGCAAGGACTTAGCCTTTCCTTTTATAGGGTATTCTATGCAGTGTTTTCACTGAACTGTCAATAGCCCTGTGGGTGCAGGCTCATTTCCGTTCAATCAGTTCCATTAATTCTCGCTCAGTCAGTCCCATCTGTCCCATTCAGTCATCACCAGCCCTCCATCCCTGCCTTCAAGTAGTTGAGATGTTAGGATTATCCTTAAATTCTAGGATTCAACCAACATGTGCTTTGAAAAAAACAGTAGATAACAAGAAGAGGCTACAATAGGACAAAATGGAGGGGGTATCATCGGAACTTTTGCACTGTTACGCTACTGGAAATTTGAATAGTTGGTTTCTTAGAGAGATTTTGTAAACTACCTAGAACTAAAGACATTTTATGTTTGGTAAAAACATTATCTTAAAAAGTTATTGTAAAGTCTTATGTTGTTGTCCAAGGATGGTCAAAGATGACTGCAATTGAATATTTTATTATTTAATAAATAAAAGAAGAGACACCTATCCAAGGAGGACTGTTGACGAGTGTTCACTGACCCACTAGGAGGAATGATCTGGTGTGGAAGGTAAATTGACAAATGGCAGCTACAACATTCACTTTCTAGATGATGTAGTAGGCATCTTCCCTAAAGATGTGGTCATGTTCCCCAAGAAAGGAGGAACTGAGCAGGTGGCTCATTTAATTCAAAAACTGACCCAAAGACCTAGGAAAGCATATATCCATCGAATTAGCAGGAGCCTCACAGAATTACCTTATGGATTTGCTGCATACTGAAAAGTTAAGCATGCAAGAAGGATTCGATGAGGGGAAAGCTAAACTGAGAATTGCTAGCAGGCTGTTTCAAGTTTGATTGCTGAGTTATAGATAAAACAAAACCAGTTTCTGCACCTAGACTTCATCGTGGTGGTTCAGTGAACAAGCTCGAGGGTCCTAAAGCAAGTAACTTGGCTACTTTCAGGAGATGGTTGGGAGGAACAGTCTTCTCTTAGATTTGGTTGCATCTTCAAGTTTTTACCAGGTTTTTATTATAATTTATTTACTTAACTGTTTAAAGCAAATTGAATGTATGACCTGCAATTGTTTTTTTGGATAAAAGTCTTTGTGTTTCAATGCTGTAGAAAAGATAGTTATTATAATTTTATCAATCTATGTAATTATTACTAAACGGAAATACAACAATAACTGTTTAAATGATCATTTGAATATACTTATAATCTTAGTTTTGTTTACATGTACAACAGGAAAAACCTACAACTCTTTGTTCAAGTTATGGTATGTAAAATAGTATAGAAGCCAAAGGGCTAGATTACTCTTATAATATATTTATTACAGAATGGTAATATATATATATATATATATATATATATATATATATATATATATATAATATATATAATCTAATAATATTATTATTAAGTCAAATCTAGAATAGATAGCTATATAGAGTGAAAATATAAATAAAACTTTAAACATAAAAACAAAGATATTGTATTTCCAATTTCAGATTTTCATGGAATAAACAATTGTTTAGATATAACCTCATATTCTACC